>JAJHPC010000013.1:600000-1160000 GCA_024447665.1 Juncus inflexus | reverse complement strand
TTATCCATATGCCATCATCTAGACTCTTCTATATTACATGATCTTTTGTGCTCATAGTCTTTATATACATATATATCACATCTTATCATATAAGATGACAATATATTTTGTGACATTCTCATTCAACTCATCATATAAGTCGCTAGGATTTTCTGTGCCCGTTTCAGTTTATTCTTTGTGTGTAACCCTGTAGGTTCACTTAATGTTGGCAATAGACTTGACAGTCTATAAATCATGAGCGGACTCTAGCAAGCCATCGTGACTACCCAATTTAAATGAATATCGGTGTTCCGATTTACCTAATAAACAATCACGTTTTAGTCCCTTTGTCACGCGATATCTATATCGATCATAAGGCATATAATATGCCATCCTTATATAAATCGATTAATATTTCTTGATCCCAAATTAAACTGAACAAGAACAAATGACATTAATAACTCTTATTAATTCATTTGAGTATGGCCATACATTTCTTTAGTTCAATTCATCAAGAGGCCTAAAGATATCTCTCTCATTATGAGCTCTCATTATGAGAGGAACAAATCCCATCTTGATTGCACTCATCCCTCTACATGATTCATTGTATACCTAATCATAACCGTTATGACCACCCGGTTAAAGGCAGTGTTAGATTATATTAAAGTATAAAATTACTCATGTTGGGAACGGAGACAATCTCAGGTCAAAGGACTATAAATATTTTATGTTACAAGAATCGGTAATGACGTAAAACATGTAGCATTCTTATGGCAGGTCAGTCCAGTATATGGTCTCGAACATATACCTATGTTAATGACTTGATAACTATTTATCCATGATCAGTAAAACATAATCATCAGCCAACTAATATACTGGTTTACATTTATAGCTTGTATATAAATATATATTTATATGTATCTGCAAGTATATTTGTCTCCACAAATATCCTAAAAATGACCAGGGACGATTTAGAATAACATTCATAACACTTTATAGTTTTACTATCAAAGTCACGCACTTTGATGACATAAAGCTAAATTGCATATTCATGGTCTATTTTAATTATATTAAAATAACCTATACGTACATATTATATGAAATATCTTATAATAAATATTATGTTTATTATTACAATCCATCATCTAGGTCACAAACACTTTGGCTTAGGGCATGACACTATCAAGCCCAAGTCCCCTTGTTTGATCCATAAAACTTCCACACCCATTTGACTAGAAGTGCCTTGTTCATATGACGCATGTTTTTAATTCCTAATCCCCCATTTTTTTTGGTAAGCAAACAGAGTCCCAGTTTAAAATTTCATCTTTCTTTGATCAAAAATATCTTCGTGCCAGAGAAAGTCTCTTCTAATCTTATCTATTCGGTTAATCACCCCAACAGGTATTTTGAAAATGGAAAAGAAATAGGTAGGTAGTGAGTTGAGGACCGCGTTAATGGGAACTACCCTTGCTGCCATAGTCAGTATTTTCCCTTTCCAAGCCGGAAGTCTCTTTTCAATTCTATTAATTAATGGCGCGAAGTCTTTTTTCTCCTATTTGTTTTTAGAAAGCGGCAGTCCAAGATAGATGAATGTCTCATTCGTAATGGAGCATTGCGGTATATTTGCAATGTTTGAAAGTGTATCTTGTTGGCAATCTAATCCTCTTATGAAAGATTTTGCCGGGCTCACCACCAACCCGTAGTCCTTCCTTGTTGAGTGAGGATGGTAGATATCAAGGTTGCCTTATTGTTGAGACTACTCCTAGTTCCAATATCAAGTTTTGATCCAAGAATATCTATTGTCCGCTTCTAAAGCAACAATATGGCCTTGTTTCAGTTACAGTACCTTATTTGGAATTCTTTCCAAATTACTGTATTCGAAATAAACGAATTGCGATAATGATCCATGTTAGGAAAGTGTAATCTCTTACCACTACCTAGCTCCTCATAGGTCGGGATATCTTAGTTCTTCATAAGAACTTAGATATTTATTCTAGTCATCAAATGACTATCATGTGCTCTCTTATGCTCCAAGCATATTGCACAGTATATTGTATGGCTTGAAGAATCTTATTCATCCCGTTATCAAGAATTGTTTCTTGTATATTGAACCTTTCAATAAACGGATGATAAGCGCATGTCTTCATTATATGAACGTCATGGGCAAGAATTCTTTATTGCAGATTGAACTCTTAATATATATTGTTGAAAGCATAGAATCCAATTCATGTGCCTTTCATTGTTCATATTAGTGCCACAAATAAGAACTGTTTCTTGCATATTGAATATTCAATATATGGTTGAAGGTATAAAATCTAATTCTTATATCCTTTTATTGTTCATGTGAATGTCATAAGTAAGAGCACTTTCTTGCATGTTGAACATTTCAACATATGGCTGAAAGTATAGAATCTTATTCGTTTATCTCTTCATCATTCATAGGAAAAGTGTGAAAAATTAATAAAAAATATTTTTGAAACCACTTAAAACACGTTTGTGTAATTTTTTTTCAGGTAAGAAGACCAAGAAAGGGATATTTGGATGACTTGGTGAAAAGTCAACTCCAAATAAAGGGTCGATCTGCAAATTCTTGACCAAAGATGGCCGAATTCTCAACAAATCTTCGCAAAAATCCTACACATGCATCTCCAATTCTCTTACAACCCTTACCCACGGACTATCCAAGCCAACATCTATAAAATCCACAAAAAGATGAAAAGTCGAACCCGAGAAATTGCCCAGTTGACCAAAAGTCAACTGTCCCAAAACAAGTCAAACTGGACACCAAGTCGAAGAGAACGACGAGATGAATCCAACGGTACAAACCTCACAAAAAATGACTTTCTAGAACTCCCAGAAAATGCGATACAAAATATAGTCAACCTTGATCAAAGTCAACCTTTGACCAGGTCAACAAATCAGAATGGGACACGTGTCCTTGGGTCTCCTTAAATTATTCTAGTAGCGTAACGAGGATTAATTCTAGATCAATCAGAGGCTAACATGTGGCAGATTCCATTAGAAATCAACGAACCAGGAGGCAGTATGTGGCTTGATTAGTTGGGATCTAATTTAGATGAGACACGTGGCGGAATTTGAGTGGGGAACATCGCTATCATGTTAGTATGATGAATTAGTACGAGAAAATCTGGTCCAGATGCGTGGCAAGAATTTCTGCTAAACGCGTTTTCTCGAATCATTTGCTCAATCGTTCCTCCAATCTTAATTCCAACGGACGACTCCGTTGGAATAATAACACTTGTTTTGGTGAGTACTAGACGCTCTGGCGATAGGTAACGGAGGCGAAGTGTCACGCGTCTTCTGGACGAACTGACGCCACTAAGTATGATGAACAGAACCGCCAATCGACGCGCGATACGTGGCTGATCCCATCATCAGAAAAAAAGTTCTGCAGTAACTATTTTATTCACCCTCCACTCATTCGGAAAATGGATACCTCCGTTTGTCAATTAACAAGGGAATCCGCCACATTGGACCATCTGGTTGACAGAAATGGAGAGAATTTGCCACGCGTTTTGTTATTGAGCAGAGAATATTCAGTATGAGGTTCCTATTCTCCCCAATAGATGAATGACATGTGGCTGTTCGTTGAGAATGCTGGCCAATCCGAGTAAGCCACGTGTCATGTCTGATGAATTCGGATGGAGTTAAGGGGAATTGATAAATGCACCCAGAAAATTATACCCAAACAGAATTTAAATAGAAAGAAAGGAAAAAGAATGCTAAACATCTTCCAAATTACTACCCAAAACCTAATATGGATAAAGCTCAATTTTAGTCCCACAACCCTATTTCCTAATCTTTTCTAGGTCAAATTCCTCTATAAAAATAACCCTCATTTCTCTATCTAAAACATCATTCATACATCCATTATCACACTCATTTTCTTCATCCATTTCTACCATTCTTCTTTTTCTTCTTTCTTTTCCACCATTAAAATTCATAATCTCAAACCCTAATTATAGAGAGTAAAAAGGGAGATTGAAATTGAAGGAGACAAACTTGATCTAGAAGGAGAAAGTGACTAGGAGGGAATTAAATAAAAAAAAGGGGAGGTTCAAGCTCAAATCTCACTTAGGGTTTGATTTTTCTTCTATTTTTCTTCCTTTAATTTTTCTACTTTTGAATGAATAAAAAGTTTCATATCTTTGTAAATATAGGTTGTGAGTAGTTATTTTAGTAGGAAAAGACTTGTTGTGTGATATTTGTTGATGAAATCTTAAGTGATCTTTTACAATTTACTATGGTAATTAAAAGTTGACTTTCGATACAATTTCTTAAGATTTAAGTTGAGTTATTTGGAAGGATAACTTGAAATAGTTGTGTGAGATATTTTGTGTTGAGATTTGTTTGGGTATGAAGAACTTGGAATAGTTTTTTTTGTTATTCAAATAAGAGTTGAATCAAGTGTAAGAACAACTTAAAAGTGAAAGTTTTTGAGTGGATCTGATATTTGATGAATTTATTGATTGATTTTTGGAAGGAGATTAGTTAAACCTTACTTTTAAATATTATTTAATTAATTTGCTATTTTTTGTGATTCATGATTCACATGTAACACAAATCATCATCATTTTCCTACTTTCGCCATGTCTGATTAGGAGACAGAGTCCGAACCGGAACCATCGGATGAATCACTCGACTCGTCTCCCCACACAGCCACCTTGGCGGAATGACCTTTTGACTTCTTTTTCTTGTCCTTTCCTTGGTCATCGTGTCTCTTTTCTCGTCTTTTGTCATGTAGATCGTCGGACCGCCTTTCATGTCGCTCGCGTCGATCATCTGAATGTCCATCATGTTTTTCATCATCCTTCTTGTTCCATGGAGCGAGCTCGGGACGTAGGGTGAAGCAATTGTTGATGGTGTGTCCCTTCTTGTTGCACTCGAAGCAGTACGTCTTTTGGTTGTTGCGACGTCGATTGTCATTAAATCGCTTTTCCTTGGCTCGAAATTCACCGAATTGTCGCACGAAGCACGTTATTTCATCATCCTCATCAATCGAGCTCGTTGCCGGCATAGCCACCATTTTGGGTTGGGAGTCGGTTCCCATTTGCCTCACTCGGGTCTCGAAGTTGCGGAAGTCGTTGACAAGTTCTTCCGGCCCGGTATCTTTTGTTGCTAGCATAGTTTCCAACGAAACTCGAAGCACTTCCCAACTCGATGGCATCGCCCTAATTAATTTACCTACAACTCGATCATCGGTTAGTTTCTCTCCTAAAGCGGTGAATCCATTTCGGATATGCGACATACGAATGTACATATCCTTGACGGGTTTACCTTCAATCATAAGGAAATTATCAAATTGTTGTTCAAGTCCCATTAATTTGGTTCTTTTCATTTCATTATTTCCCTCAAATCTATTTAGGAGAGCTTTCCACATTTCATTAGAATTCTCACAACCATCTATTATTACAGAAAAAGTGTTTAACATATTTGTGAGAATGAGGTTATGTGCCATTATGCCAAGTGTCTTATTTGTTTTAGTGTCTTCGGTATAGGTTGTGGTACTATTTGGTACAAAATCTATGATAAAACCATTTTTCACTACCTTTCGAAGACTGTGAAGATCAAACGCGTTCATCATGCATCTTTTCCAGACATTCTAGTTCTTGCCATCGAGTTTGCCGGGGTACGCGATTTGAAGACTGTTGATCAGAGGGTCGCCATAAATCGAATACACGTTATTTCAAATTGGAATTTGAAACGGTCTGTATTCCTGCTCTGGTACCAATTGTTGTATGGTTGAGGCCTATACGGGGGTTTAAAAGGCCTAAAGTGCGGAAACGTGAATATTTGTATTTTTAGGGTTTTATATTTTTATTGTTTTTAGACTTTTGTTGATGGTTGTTTGAATACTAATTAATAAAGAAAGATAAATAACTAAGAAATTAAAGTAAATATAAAAAGTAAAGACATACCGAACACACGATCTGATGACGGAGTTCGGCGAGGTGGTTGCGTTAGCCTTAACCACACGTTTACTCACTGGCGGTCCTTACCGCGTTCACGAGTTGCCTACTCTCCGGGACTTGCCTTGCGGCGATGTTTATCACTAACAAACAAGATCGTACAAGACCTCGAACCACCGTCGCCTTACAACAACCTCTTAACGGCCGATGGAACAATAACTTACAAACTCGATCTCTTGAAACTTCAATAAACCAACGAGCAACACGCTCAAAACTCCACTAATCTCAGTATTTCTGCTTTTTCTATGTAGAATTCGTCAATTAGTGAGAGCGAAGTGGCTCCCCTTTTTAAAGGAGGAAGGGAGCAGCCCTAGAAAAGGAAAACTGCGTAGTTCCATTGGCAACGGTCCGTTGCCAACGGACTGACAAAAACGGAAGGCAATCAAAAAAGATTTCAAACCAAACGGCAAAATTCCTACAGTTTCGTTGCCAACGGAATAGTTCCGTTGCCAACGGACTGTATACAATTTCAGCCAAAACAAATGTCAGGACGAAAGATTGCTCAACGAAGGGTTCTGTTGCCAACACAATGGTCCGTTGGGAACGGACCACTTCCTTTGACAACGGAACTGGCTAGAATTTGGCAAATTATAGATTATACTCCCCCTTTAATAAGAATTAAATTGTTCACCGAAAAGAATAAACACACAAGAAGAACTAAGAAGCTTACTCCCACGCCTTGAGATACTCTCTTGAAATCCTTTGCCTGCGTGACGACTTCTTATTCTTCTGCGATAGATAGTATGCGACCGAGACATTTCTGAGAACTTGATCGTGCGATATCTAGCTCAAGACATTCTCACACAAATATATTAGTAGCTCGAAATAGTTTTAAATATCATCAAACTGAGGACAACAAGCTTAAGTAGTGAAATTCGGATAAGGGAATACACGTGGCAGCCTTTGATTAGAGGGCATCACTGACTCTCCTGACAGGCCTCCGTAGAAGGATCAGTATGAGGTATAAATTCCACCACTCGCCAGCAGCAAACGCGTTATTATCTTAGCCGATATTATCACCCTCCGTTCCAAGAAACACTGAATCTCTCCATTTCAGTTTTAATGTGTGAAACAGACGATACTAGATTGTCTAGTCAGACGAAATGGAGAAGAGAAAACACACGTATTCTGCTGCACTGATGCAAGTCAGTACGAGGTCTCTCTTTGCCCAATCCACAGGAGACACATGGTGAGCCGCATCAGAAAACGCGTCGACGAAATTCCGTTTGTTCAGTACGAGATACCCCTTTCCTTCGGACACCATGCGACACGTGGCTTTACTTGTTTTCCCAAGCTGAAGCGATATTTTCCTCTAGTTATTGCTGAAATGGATATCTCCTTGGCTTGGATAACACAGAATTATGGTTGAATTGGACCGTCAAGTGTGAAGAAATGGAGGGGAATTCAAACGCGCTTTCTGAGCTGATCAGTACGAGGATTGAATGCTCCCAAATGGCAGATTGACACATGACATGAGCGTTAATTACCTGGCCAATCTGATTGTGCCACATGTACAGTCCGTTGTAAGTGGATGAGATAGGGGGGAATTGTCAAATACACCCAGAAAATTGCACCCAATCAGAATTTGAATAGAAAAGAAGGAAAAAGAGTGATACACATTCCCAAGTTACTACCCCAAAATAAATCCAGATCAAGCTAAATTTTTAGTCCCACAACCCTATTTCCAAATATTTTCTAGGTTAAATTTCTCTATAAATTAACGGCCCTTTCTCTCTCTAAGCATCCATTCATACATCCATTGCCACATCCATTCTTACACACTATTTCTACACCAGAGTAAAAAGAGAGGTTGAATTTTCACAAGGAGAAAGACGCTTGTTCTAGCTTGAGCAAGGATTGAAAGGGAGGCGAGATCCATCAAGAAGGAGGGGTTCTAGCTTTGGGGTTTGATTTTATTCTCTTTAATTTATTTTTTCCTTATTTCTTCTTCTTTTCTTGAATGAGTATCATGTTTCAATATTGAATATGGGATTTATGTATATGAGTGAGTAGATCTTTAGTAGGGATGTGATGATTTGTTTAAGTTTATTTGAAATCTTGTGTTAATTCATTTGATTTGGGGATTTGTGAAAGTTGTCATGAACGTTTTATTGTTTGAACATTTGATTTAAATACTTGGCTAAGTTGTTTAGATTAAAATCTATAAATTACAAATATTTTGTGACCAATTAATTAAATAATTATTTGACTAAGTTTGTTTAATTAGTTGAAGTTTTGGTTGAATTTAGTATTTGAATATTGAACTGGCTGATTTGTGTTTAGATTTAAATTAAATCATTAATTGGGTGTTTTTCGCTTGAAGCACTTGAACTTATTTTGCAAATCTTAAGATTGAAATATTTGATGGTTAATGATAACATGCTTAAACAAATTATCCTACAAGTCACTATTTTTAATTAAATATTTGAAAAATCAAAAATCTTACTTCTTTCTTTTAATCCCTTTTATTATTTCAAAAACAAACTCATCTTAAATCTTTAAAAACTAAAATACTATACCTAATATTTGATTAATTAGTAGAAATTTAAGGCCACACCTCCTGATAGATCGACAGCCTAAACTCACACATCACATATACACCTGTGAAAGATTTAGGGAAAATGTAAATATTTTTTTTAAGAGTGAAATTAACAGTGTGAAATTGCAGACGGCATAAAAACATTTACACAATTCTTACAATATTGTAAATTTGGATGCTCTAATTAAATTTGGTATTTTTGTTTAAATAGGATACTGACATGCTGTGTTAACATTCCAAATTTTAGAATATGATATGTAAAAACACTTGAATCCATATGTAAAATGGCACAGTATCCACACATAATACAAAAGATCAATAGCAAATACAAGATAGATAACAATAATAAGATGTACACATAATACAAAAACCAAAAGCAAATACAAGATAACAATAATAATACCAAAGTTAGCGTTACATGCTAGAATAGAATTACTACTCCCCATAATAATAATTATAATAATAATAATTATTATTATTATTATTATTATTATTATTATTATTATTATTATTATTATTATTATTATTATTATTAATTCCCACATTTTACATTCTAGACTAGAATTACGAATTTTGGATGGCCAATCAAGGTCCACCAATTAAACATTTTAATTAACATAAACGCTGATCAGGAGACGCGCCCAGAGAGGGTAGGAAATGCCACAAGTCAAAGCCATGCAAACAACAGCCCATTTCTGCGGTATGAAATTCGCAACAAGAGCATAACAGCCTTCCATCGAAAAAATTGTTAATGAAACAGCTATAGCTTTTACTACTCTTTTCCTCTTCACACATTCACAAGTCATAAGGTACAATTCCAATAGCACTACTTGCATGTCGAAATTGATCCATGTTATGATAAACCAAACCTTCGTGGACCAGTCTTCAACAGTGAAAGCCATAAGTTGACACACAAATGTAAAGGATATCATTAAAAACAATCCCGCCACTCGTCTTTCATTAAATATATGTCGTATGGTCTTAATTTTCGATTCAACCGATCCTAAATTTCAAAAATAACAGAACAAGTTACAAATTGTTTTTTGATTTAGAAGAAAAGATGTTTTTTTTTTTTTTTGGGTTTATACAAAGATAGTACGGACTGTAAAGAGGTAGTATTATCTCGTTTTGAGCGGCAAATTTGTGACACACTCTTTTTGCTGAAAGGAAGGACATTGCGAGGGCAAGAAAAGAAGAGCTGTTGAGGACCATTGTAATCGGATCAGGGCGAGAGAGGTATGCTCTGATGATGGCATGAGTGAGAAAGACTAGCACATGCATGTTGATTACGACATCAAAATTAACTTTTTTGTTATTGCTCTTAATGTCCCCACGTAGTTCATGTTCAGCATCCATAGGGCCTGAGAAATTGGGCAAAATAAATGAACTGAAAGAACCAAATGTTAGTCTATGTAAATGCAAATGTTCAGTTCTAAACAACGAACAAACATATAAAAGGACAATAAACAAACAGCATTGCATAAATAAAAGATTGAACATTTTCAACTTCAAATTTGCAGCTTGAACCGTTTCCAAAAAATAACGTGCAATATTCTTTCATTTTTGGTTTTCAATTCCCGCCGGCTGCAATTTTAACCAAACAACTATAGAAGGAAATAGCGGCTTCACTTCACTGGGCCAAACCAAACCAAGAGAAAAGAAGAAACCCTAGATCTAGATCAAGAGCGAGAGTAAAAAAGAACGAACCTTGAAAAAGAAGCCGAAGCCTCGTCGTTTCCTGAAATAGAGAGCTCCGGCGCAGTCGTCGTCGCCGGAAAACCAAACTCGCAGGGTTGGGGTGGGTCGCGAAAGCGTTCAGAAGAAGAAGAGCAGGACTCGTAAGTTCGGTTTGGGTACGAATCTAAATTAGAACCCACCCGCTCTTACTATTGGATTTGTGTTTTGCAACATTGTCCAACTTGTGATACTGCAACCCTCTGTTTTCACGAAATTGTAAAAGAACCCCTACATCATTGGAAATTTGGAATATGGAAGGGATACAGAAGCACCGAGCCGAATAAACCGGATTCTAGTTTCGATTTATTCGGTTTTCGGTTGAACCGAATAAAAAGTTAAATATTCTCTAAATTATGGTTTAGTACTCATAAAATTTATATTAAATTAAATCAACCGTGTAACTAACTCATTAAACAATAGCTAGCTGATTTCAAATATAACTTTTTATTTTAATGTTCAAAATTAGAACAAGTCGGTTCGTTTATCCAAATCAAAATCGAACCGAACCAACCATGTGAACCCAATAATCCCATTTTTTAAACCCAATTCGTCTGGTTCAGTTCAATTCCCGAATAAACCGAACCGTTTGTAAAGAAACCAGACAGTCACACAAGAACTAAACCAGATAATCGCGTCGCTAACAGAGAAACAGAACAATAGTGACTGCGAAGTAACACGGCAGCACTAAATCAGTAGCAACCTTGTGATTATCAGCAGCGGAAATAATAGTGCAGCAATACGTTCACACTAATCCAAGAAAGAACAATAATAGAAAAAGAAATGATTGAACATTGAAACTTGAAAAATAAGATAAATTTCTTATTACAAGAGAAAGAAAGAGATACAAAATATTGTTGTTATCGGAATGAATAAAACTCTATCCCTACCGCTCTATTTATATGATAGTCATATCTAATATAAGAAAAATAATCCAAAGAATTATTGCCCCAATTAATACCTATACATGGAAATACTAAATCTCCTTGTCAAGAAATCCAATTCATGATAATACCAAACTTTCTTGTCAAGAAATCTTATTTCCAAAAAATATTTTTTCTAATTTATTGACTGCCTTCATAACATACAAATGTAACTTTATATTTTAAGACCGTTGCCCATCTCTAAAGAGAGCAGCATCATTTGGGTTCTACAATAAGCTCATTATGTTTAGTACCTCAACATTGACTAAATAGAATTTGCATGAGTAGATTGGTGGATCTTGTAAATCTGTCCACGTGTTACACCAAATCTCCTTCGTTGCCAAAGTTTTTGGTTCGGAAGCGATGATTTCCCCCTGAAAACTCGATCTTTCTACTCTTCCACAATTCCGATATTATGGCTGTCACCGGTAATACCGATGAACCATTTGATCCATTGACCAGCCAAAATAGGGCCTCCTCTATTCTTTCAATCGGTAGGCGTTGAACATATCATCCAGCTCTTTGCCAGTGGCCATGGCACAATTGCATTGGTGTAACTACGCGAAAACTTGTCGTGTGTGTAATCATGTGTTAACAAAGTTATTTGTAATCCCTAAAGTATTCACAAAGTGTATATGTGGAAAGTGAGTTTAGGGTGTCGAACACAAACAAGCAAAACCTTAAATCATTAACTTTTTATTCTCACTTTTTAATTAGTGTTGTAGTTCAAGAAGAATTGTTAATGTTTTAATAAGAAATAGATTCAAGAGAAAATAATAGAAATAAATCTTGTTTTTTTATAGTTTAATAAAAGAAAGAGTAGGAAAATATTGAGGATTTGTGTGTCATGTGAATCATCAATCAAAATAATTAGTTATTTATTAATAAGATTTTTAAAGCAAGATTTGATTAGATTCTTCCAAAAAATAATCAACAAATCAAGAAAATATTAGATTCACTTAAAAACTTCCACTTTTAAGTTGCTTTCATACTTGATTCTAGCCTTATTCGAATAAAGCAAAACTTTTTCAAGTTATTATTACTCAAACAAATCTCAAGAACACTTCAAATCAAATTATTTTTTCCAAATAATGCGACTTTAGTTCTCACAAAAAAAATGTCGAAACTTAATCTCAAAATCCCTTAATAAAAACCAAAATTCAACTTAAGATTTCATCAACATATTTCACACAAAAGTCCTTCCCTACTAAAAAAAATTACTCACTCATGCCCACAAAAATCATGTTTACATATTCTTTATTCATTTTATTAATCCAAAAATAAGAACAAAAATAAATCTAACCGTAAAGATGCAAATCGTTCTCGATTTCTCCCATTTTTGGTCGATTTAGCACTTGCTCCTTATAGATTAAGCACTTCTTTCTAAAATTCTACTCTCTCCTTTTACTCTCAAGAAATGAAGGTTTGAAACTTGTGGACATTAATGGTGGAAAATAAAAGGAACGAAAATGGTGGAAGAATAGAAGAAGAAAAATAGGTGTGAGAATTTTGATATGAGTATGGATGTATGAATGATGCCTAGAGAGAGAAAGACATGCATTTTTATACATAGATTGGCTTAGAAAATATTTGGAAATAGGGTTGTGGGACTAAAAATTGAGCTTGATCCGGATTCTATTTTGGATAGTAATTTGGGGGTATTTAGCACTCATTTTCCTTCATTTCTATTTAAATTCTGTTTGAGTGTAATTTTCTAGGAGTTTTTAGCAATTTAACTCAATTTTATCCAAATCCAACGGACTATACACGTGGCGGTCGTTGATTGGCCAATTAATCCAACGCTCCTCCACGTGTCACATGGTGACTAGAGGAAATGCGAATCTCGTACCGAACGAATGGTACTGCGTCAACGCGTTTTCAGCTGCGTGTCTTCACCGGATTGGGCGACGCATTAGCGTACTGACTTGCGTCAGTAGATGTAGTTAACGCATGGTCCCTCCTCGCCATTTCTAACTAATGGAGGCTCCAGTGTTTGCTAAAACATGCGTTATCTGTTCAACGGAGGCGTCCGTTTGATATGGAACTTGAGGGAATCAGAGCTTAATCGTGGAAAGTTTGTTTATTCAGATGCTTCATGATACGCGTCAACATTTGGTTGGGAGAATTTGCAACCTAGTACTGACGTGTCAGTTTACCCCCCAATGAAAGAACGTCACGTGTCAAACCACCAAGAAACAATTACAGCGTCCGCCACGTGTCATGTTCTGAATGGATAGAAAATTATCTACTGAGCCACATGTCCGATTTTAGTTGGTCAGAGGAAAATTTTATAGAATTTAAGAGGAACGCATGTGGCAGCTTTCTATTGGTCCAAAGAAGAGTTGACCAGGTTAAAGGTTGACTTTGACTAAGGTTGACCAAATCATGTATCGTATTTTTTGGGAGTTCTAAGGTCTTTTTTCGCGAGATTTGTACCGTTGGATTCGTATCGTCCTTCTCTTCGATTTGATACCTAGTTTGACCCCTCTTGGGACAGTTGACTTTTGGTCAACTGGTCGATTTCCCGGGGTTGACTTTCGTCATTTTGGGAATTTATTCGGTTTTTGACGTGCATAACGCAGCGGAAAACAAAAATTTCGTCCAAAACCAATCCGAGGATCCGTGCGTATCGGTTAAATCAAAGAAATAAATCTTAAAGATACCTTTCGGATTACTCTTAATCTATGACGCTCAAACCATGCGAGTTGTCCATGTGCCTCTAAACCGGTTACCGTCCTTACCGATTTTCCGTCCGTCTAGGCCGTCTAGTCGGATTGTGCATAAATCATCTACCGCACTTACAATTGGCCTCCACCGAAATTCTCAACAACCCGTTATCATCTTCTTAGGCCGAATAGATCACCAGCGCCGAAAGTACGAACGCCTCTACCAGTATCCACACGAACAAACTTCTTAAAACGGGAAGAAGAACAATATATATGCTAGTAGCCTGTTCTCCTCTTGCATAAGAAAACTTTTTTTCTTCTTCTTATTTTATCTCACAAAATATGTATATAATTCCTCTCATATAATCGCACTCCTTCGTTTTTGTCATACAAAAAGAAAGCACTCTTTCATAATTTTGTCATACAAATTAGAAAGTATATTTTCTCTCTTTTGTCTCACAAAAGAGAATGTGAAATAATGAGAGAGAGAATGATGTATTGTATTTTGAATTTGGAGTCCTCTATGTACTTATATAGAGGTGAAGAATCATGTCTTTTCACACTAAAAGATGTGTATGACATCACTCATCATTATCCATATGCCATCATCTAGATTCTTCTAGATTACATGATCTTTTGTGCTCATAGTCTTTATATACATATATATCACATCTTATCAGATAAGATGACAATATATTTTGTGACATTCTTATGCAACTCATCATATAAGTCGCTAGGATTTTCTGCGCCCGTTTCAGTTTGTTCTTTGTGTGTGACCCTGTAGGTTCACTTAATGTTGGCAATAGACTTGACAGTCTATAAATCATGAGCGGACGCTAGCAAGCCATCATGACTACCCAATTTAAGTGAATATCGGTGATCCGATTTACCTAATCAACAATCACGTATTTACTCCCTTTGTCACGCGATATCTATATCGATCATAAGGCATGTAATATACCATCCTTATATAAATCGATTAATATTTCTTGATCCCAAATTAATCCGAACAAGAACAAATGACATTAGTAACTCTTATTAATTCATTTGAGTATGACCATACATTTCTTCAGTACAATTCATCAAGAGGCCTCGAGATATCTCTCTCATTTATGAGAGGAACAAATCCCGTCTTGATTGCACTCATCCCTCTACATGATTCATTGTATACCTAATCATAACCGTTATGACCACCCGGTTAAAGGCAGTGTTAGATTATATTAAAGTATAAAATTACTCATGTTGAGAACCGAGACAATCTCAGGTCAAAGGACTATAAATTATTTATATTACAAGAATCGCTAATGACGTAAAACATGTAGCATTCTTATGGCGGGTCAGTCCAGTATATGGTCTCTAACATATACCTATGTTAATGACTTGATAACTATTTATCCATGATAAGTAAAACATAATCATCAGTCAACTAATATACTGGTGTACATTAATAGCTTGTATATAAATATATATTTATATGTATCTGCAAGTATATTTGTCTCCACAAATATCTTATAAATGACCAGGGACACTTTAGAATAACATTCATAACACTTTATAGTTTTACTATCAAAGTCACGCACTTTGATGACATAAAGCTGAATTTCATATTCATGGTCTATTTTAATTATATTAAAATAACCTATACGCACATATTATATGAAATATCATAGAATAAATATTAAATTCATAATTATAATCCATCATCTAGGTCACAAACACTTTGGCCTAGGGCATAACACCATCAGTTTTCGCTTGGTAGGTTCGTGGGTAAGGGTTGTAATTGAATTGGAGATGTGTGTGTAGGATTTTCACGGAGAATTATGGAGAATTCGGCCATCTTGGACCCATGATTTGTAGATCGGCTCGTCATTTGAAGTTGACTTTTCATCAAGTCATCCAAATATCATTTTCTCGGTCTTTTTACCTGAAAAATCACACAAAAGTGTATTAAGGGTTTTTAAAATATTTTTATTAATTTTAAACATTTTTTTATATATTTTATATGATTTACGGGTGAATTTTTATGATAAAAATCCTAAAAAAATGTGTACAAAAATACACATTTGGAAGAAGAGACAAATCTCTCTTTTCAATTCCACATCACAAATAGAGAAAAAGTCAGAGAAATGGTTATCGTTCTATGTAATTGATCCCTTGTTGGTATTGCTTTTGTAACTAACCTCCACATAAATAGTTTGATATTTGGGGGAAGTTGGTTTAGATGTTGAATTCATTTAATCGTGAGGCTTATACCTATGAATCATCGAAATTATATTTTTGTTGTACGTACCAATTGTAAGCTTCTTTAACTGTGACTCGTCCACTCGCCGCCCCTTACCAAATGAACAGATCCTCTATCTCCTCCGCCTCTCTAGGGTTGAAATGTGTTGACAAAATCACATATATCACATTTGGCCTAAAAAGTCCAGCGATACAATTCAAGTCCTACTGCCCAACTCAGAATTAAAAATCTCCCTTTTTGAATGGAATTAAAGATCTCATTGACCTTAATATTTGTACCTCCAACAAGACGAGTCAAATTTTGTTAGAAAAATTGGGAGAATATGGATATAGAGAAAGAGAACTTGTGAGAGAAATAACTCGAGAAGGAGAGAGAATTCGTATTAATAATTAAGAGACTATATTGTAATAATTGTAATACTATCACAATAGCTAGAGACATTTTTATATAGGAGCGAGACAAGACTAAGTACCAAAATAAATTACGTAAATTAAAGATACAATATGAAAATTACCTAAAATACAATCCAATAATGGAAACAATTCATCTCCTTTTATTTTCTAAATATTTCCTAAACATCAATGCAAAAGGAAATAGATAATGGAGAGATTTACATAACAATCTCCACACTGACTCGAAATCTCACCCTTGATACAAAGTCGTAATAATGACATATCCAAAATGAGCTACTTTTTAATGTAGCAATCCACTTGCTGCTCCACATAAGGTCATTGCTTTCTTTTACCGAGAACTTTACCTTGTAGTTGATGGCTTCGAGTGTCGGACCGAGTGTGGCACAGTCGATGGTACCCGTACTTATGGGTGAGCATTACGATATGTGGAGAATAAAGATGCTGATGCTTCTACTGTCACAAGGATTGTGGGAGATAGTAGATAGAGGCCCCATTGTACCATTTTTTTCATTAGTGGATAGAAAAAGAAAAGCTCCTTCAGAGACAGAAAAAGTTTTCATAGAAACTTCTCCAAAGAGAAAACAAACCGCTTCAACGAGCACAAATCCTTCCGAATCGAATAATATAGTTCATAAATTTGCACATTTCTTGAAATAAAATTCACCCCTTCTATTAATATCAATATTTTTAACTCCCAGAGGTGCCCGACGAAACTAAGCAAAAGAAAGTTCCAAAGGAGAAACGCAGATTAGTCACGATTCCGTGTAATCCGAAATTATTTCGGAACTTTGCTGAGATGATTTATCAAAGACTACAGGATCCACACCATGATCTATTGCGAGTGACGCCATTCTGGCATTTTTTTTAGAAATTCCTGTCAATGGATGTAAGTCGCGCGCTTCTCACAGAGGTTGTTAAGTTGAACGGGAATGAAACTTCCTCTTTTTTTACAAAAGAAATGACCCGGAATGTACATTTCCGATAACTCCATCTGATATTGCATCTGTTCTCGGCCTGGCCAATTACGGTCTTCCTGTTGAAACGAAAAGGTCGAGAAAACCCAATTAGGAGGGAGAGTCAGATGTATGGAAGAGGGCCAAAATATGGAAACTTTTGAGAATCCGAAACCCAAGCGAAATAGAAGTGAATGACACTATCGTTCTGTTGGTGATGCACATCTTCAGTCTTTTTCTTCTCCCTCAATAATACTAACGTCCCAGTTCAGTACTTCCCCCTCGTACGAAACCTAAGAGAATTGAAAATTTACAACTGGGGTTTAGCAGTTCATGAGGTAGTCACAGCAGATCTGAGCAAATGTATGAGGAAGGCTGTAGAAAAACAGCCATCGAGGCTACCAGGTTGCACGTCAGGACTTTTGGTTAGTCCTTCAATTTTGTTTTTACTTATCAATCATATAGATTTCCAATCCAGATCGATCACCTTTTTTACACAGTTGTATTTACCAGATTTCCAATGCATATTGATCACCTTTGTTACACACTTATATTCACCCTTCTATCAGTGTATACATTTGTCACTGTGAAAAGGATGAATTCTTGTGTATATTATCTTTTATATATAATTATATTTAATGATTTTTTTATTCTTTGTTCATGTGGCATTCCTAGCAAGAACAAAACCTCGAATGTTGCGCCCTTTTAGCGGAAGACTTCCTGAGTATTACAATTGGAAATTACATGATTTCACTGAATTAAAAGTCAAAGGTCATTTCGAAACTATCGATATCAGCAACATCTACAGAGATCCGCAAAGAATTATAATGCAAGATTTTGATTTTGCTTTAAATGACAGGCGGATGATGACCGTTGATTTGATGAATTGGCCACAAGGGTGGCAACCCGAATTTATCACTGACGAGATCTCCTGGAATAGCAGCGATGATGAATCCTTTTACACACCCCGTCTGAAAAATCCAAGAAATTTCGTTCGAACAAGGCAATCAAACTACCATCGGAATCTGAGGATGATAGCAGCCAAGACGATCAGATCCTGCCGGTCAAATGGAGACAGCCGGCATGTATAACAAAGAAAGTGGCCGAGAAATATAAGAAAGGTCCTGCCAAGAAGCTGTTTGAAACTGACGATGACAGTTATGAGGCGAGCATCGATGATGATGATGATGATGATGATGATGATGATGATGATGATGATGATGATGAAAGCTCTAAAAAGAAGAAGACAGTTAGTAAGAGAAAAATAGTCAAACCGACACAAAGCAGTCGAAAATCAAACAGACCTCCTCCTAAATCAAAGAAATCCTCTCGCCAGAATAAACTTGAAGTTGAAGAAACCGAATATTCCAATGCGTTCACTCGTCAGTCTCCTAAACCCACTTTTTTCTCTAATCCATTTGCTCGGAGAGGCAAGAAAACCCCTACTACAGCCATCAATGCTATCAATAAATTTCTCGCTAGCCATAAAGGGGATGAGCACGGGACTATTGTTTACAAGAGAGGAGAAATAATGTCGGTAAAGTTAGAAAACGTGTAGTTACTATCTAGGAAGGAACAATTAATTTCAGAATCGGTATGCATTAATTTTTTATCTGTATTTTTTTTTCATAACAATGGGTGGACGCACAGCACTATTAACAATGAACTTTGGTAATATTAGGGGTAATTCCTTTCTATAGATTACGGCAGTCGCGCTACGCCAGATGAAGAGAGATATCAAAGATCCTCCCAGAAAATGGACATTTACTGATCTTGAAATTATTGTAAATAAAATCTATAAATCTTATCGTTAATTATAATTATATATGACATGAATGTACACATTTAAGTACATAAAGTCACCCCTTAATAGGACCAGAATGCACCCTTGTTATGAATTAATATCTCCATCTTACTTGGTACTAATAATTGTATATATGAATGTACACCTGTAGTAACCTAAATTCACCCTGTGGTATTATCAGTATACACCCTATCTTTCAATGTAGAGATTTAAGAACTTCAATTCACCTCTTAGTAGTATTAAATGTACACCCCTTAATACTACCAGAATTCACCCTTGTTATAATTTTTTTTATTTTTGTCCAAACTTAATTTTTCGCAGACCCTTTTGAGGACACAGAAGAAGAAAGGTCTTATAAATTTAATGGCCGATCTCATGCACGAAGAATTCAACATGGTGGAAGATTTAGTTGTACCGGTCTCTTCTGGTTCACATATTCCAGCCAAAACCATTACCGGCTATAATTCTTTGCCGAAAGATCACGTTTACAGGCATTCAATGGAATATTTCGGTAAAATGATAAAGGCTTTTCTTCAATGGAGGCTCAGTTATGATGAGTGGGAAAAAATAGATGCTACTTGGGCTCAGAAGGATACTTATGTCACGCAGTTAGCTGATTCGAATCACTGCGCACTTTTTGTGTTGAGATATGTCCACTCCATTATAACAGTCAAAAACTTAAAATCCATGAACCAGGTAGCACAGTCATATCTTATTTAAATATATGTCTAATGTGTATATATTATAATTAATAATAAATTTTCTATTTTTGATATTATGTAAGATTGTACCAAGCTTGGTTGCAGGATGCTGCTTGCTTACAATATTATTTTCGATATCGGAAATGACCTCATGCCAAAACCGTTAGAGAACGGAGATTTTGAGGAAATTCTATCAATATAAAGATTGGCATATGGAAACAATTTTTTTTTATCATGTATTTTTTGAATTGGTGGTCACAAACAAACAATCATGCGACCTTTTTTTGTGTGTTGTGTGTGTTGTATAGCAACCTAGGATGTGTGTGGGGATAGTGACCTCTCTATGTGGGAATATAGGGATGATGACCTTCTGTGTGTTGTATGTATTTTTTGGGGAGAAACAAATTTAACTTTCTTCTTAACAAAAAAAAAGTTAGTCCAGAATTCACCCTTTTGTTTGATTCGAATTCATCCCTTTATTCATTTAGAATTCACCCTTTTGCGCGAGTTGCATGCAACATATTTTAATCTGACTTCAGCTTATTTTATTGATTATAATGCATCATTTTCTATATTCAACTCGGATCCAAAACTTTTCTCATTTAATTGTCTTTTGTTAACGGGCTAGTGGATCAAACTCTTCTTAGTCTTCGACAGCTCCCGTATAAAAGAGCTGACCGACACATTTTTCTCTCTTGCCTACATCATTACTCTGCCATTCTTCTCTCTCTTTTATCTCCGCCACTCTTGCTTCCATTTTGACGGAGATCTAGTACTTCTAAATCCTTCTAAATAGAGATCTAGTCACTATTTCTAATTTCTAAAGTTTTTATCTAATTTTTGGCATTTTTTGGAATTTATGTTCAGTTTTGTTTCCTACTGCAGCCATGAAGAGCAGATCTACTCCAGATCTATCTAAAGATATTGATAATTTCGACAATTTCTATTTTTTTATTCTGTTTTTAAATGCCTTTTTGTGTTTTTTTCAGATCATAAGAGCAACATGCCTTTTCGGTATGTTCAGTTCGTCTTCACATTTTGTTTTTTTATTTTTAACTTTTATTTTAAATTTATTATTTTATTTCTCACGTTACTACTAACTATCTCAAATAGCCCAGGTAATAAAATTAAAAAACAGAAAAAATTAAGAAATAAGCAAATGATGAGAAATGAAGAAAATTCTGAAGACGAAGATGATATTCAGTCAGATGAAGGTCAGCCACTCAACTATTTAAATAATTTTATATTATCCTGGTTTGAATATACACCTATAAGTAGCTAAATGCACCCTCTTAGATTACGACAATATACCCTTACTACATTCATCTGTTAAATAGTCCCCAATTTATTTTAAATATGCACCTGTAAGAAGCTAAATTCACCATTTTATATTACTAGAATATATCCTTATTGTCAATTTACTTGATTTTTTTTTTCTTTTTTTCTCTTAGACGACAAGGAAACAAAGAAAAAACCAAGTACAAAACATAACTTAATTGGTACAACGTGCACCCCTAAGATCTGGAGAGATTTTATGAATGAAATAAGATGCAACTTAATCACAGAACATAAGAACCTAATGCACAGTACTCATTTTTGGCACCTTTTTGACCTTCCAGAAACTAACCATTGCCGCGCACCTCTCCATTATCTCCATTCAAAATGGGATAGAGATCACAGAGGTTTTCTCATAAATAAAGAGATTCTGCCCTTTAAGAGTTCTGATGTATCTTTAGCTTTGGGATTAAAAAGCATCGGCCGTCCAATAGTAACAACAAGATACAAAAACATAAACTCACAGAAACACTCGGAAATTTGGGCGACATATTTCCAAAAATCTCGAAAAATAACCCTTCATGCATTACAAACCATAATCAAAGAACTCCTCAACAATAACCGAGAACCTAAACATGTTGTTTCAGTACTAGTGATGCTCATGTTTATTGTCTTCTTGTTTCCTAGCTCAAACAGGAACATCCCTGTTCAGTTCTTCCATCTTGTTGATGATTTGGAAAATCTGTGGCAATACAACTGGGCTGACACTATCCACTATGTTCTAACTGAGAAGATAACGGATTGTGCAGATTGGGTCCTCTCAAAGATCGGCTCCAAAAATAGTGGCTGCACCATCGCTCTTGTTGTACATTTCATTTTCTCATTATCTTTTCTTTCTCATGTTAATATACGCCTATTGTAACCTAAATTCACCCTTTTATGTATGCATACTATATTCCTTTTAAGTACCTACATTCACCCTTTATATTTTTAGGTTTCTTTCTGCGAAAGAACTCAACCTCGTGATTTAATTCGGTATCGAGGCGGAATCCCTAGTTATTACAACTGGTTTTTGTTTGGTTATGATAAAAGAGATGGTGTGGGAGAGAAGTTCAAAACAATCGGCGACATTCACGTAATGCTTGATTTGCCGAGATACAAAAATAAAAACCTCATAATCAACCACGGCATGCGGAGTGTCGACTGGTGTAGTGAACCGACATAAATTATTGATGTCACAAAAAGGCCTATCGAACCTAATGATCCTGGTCCTTAAAGAAATTTAAAAGATCGATCAAAACCCAAACATTCACTTGAAGCAGGCAGACAACCACTTTCTGACAAGCCGAAAAAGAAAAGTGATCGAAATACGGTTGCAAACATTCCTGCTGCTGATGAAGACCCCCCAAAAGGTACTAAATTTACCATTTTTTAAGTATAAAATTTGTCATGTATTAAAATTCTTATTAATAACCCTATGTCTTTGTTTTTTCAGTGTTAGTAAAAGAAAAGTTTGTGAAGAAACTTCTCCGAAGAGCGGAAAAAACCCTGCAAAAACATCAATGCCTTCGGAATAGAAAGGTATTTTTTCATAAATTTTAATCTATATTCAGATAAAGTTGACCTCTTATATTTATATAAATATTTTTAACTCTCAGAGGTGGCTGGCGGATCTTATGAAAATAATCAAACCACAAAAATACAAAATCAGGAGGCTAACATAGTTGTTCAAACTGATACTAATTTGCATTTGACCAATCGCTCAAAATTTACCAATAAATCTTCGTTGGGCTTCTTCTGGTCGCCCACTGTTCAGAAACTCCAAAACAAAGATATGGTAAAGCAGTCACGGAACCCCAGAGAGAAACCAACGTCGCCCTCACACACCAAAATATCAGACCCCCATCAAAATGGACTCAAGTCTTAACGCAAACACACAGGACTCGATCAAAGCCGTCTCAACAGTGAAAGAGAACATTAATGAATTACTTGCGTCATAATTTGAAACCTCTTAATACATTTTTATATGATTTTACAGGCGAAAAAAAATCATAAATTAAAGAATTGGACCAAAACGCAAATGATGGGCCAAAGATGATTAAACAAAACCCTCAAAAACCCTACAAGCATTCATCCAAACATTTACAACAATTCGAAACCTTTTACAACGAGTAAAACCAAGTTAAATGCTGAAAATTCCTGAGTTGAGCAAAAATCAACTTTTCTGAAATGGGTCAAACGGTATACCAAAATGAAGAGCTCGACGAGACAAATCCAATGATATAAGTCTCGCAATCAGAAACTTTCTAGAACTCTCAGAATCGCCAATTCAAAATCTGGTCAAAAACTAGAAAAGTCAACCATGCAGTAAAAGTCAATTCATCTTCTCCAAATTACTGATTTTTCAAAATGGTCAAAACCGATCAAACTCACTATCATTCAACTTGTCTCGACAATACAAGCACAATCATATCCTTCATCATCGCTGGAACCGCCGGAATTGACCGGAATATGCGAAAAAAACTCCTATCAGCACAAAAATAACCAATTTTGAGCTGTCATTTTCTCGAGCTTACCATTTCCTACACAGACGTTGGATTGTCATGATTCTGATGCCATTCTATTCTCCTTATTCCCCTCATTCCAACCATATAAAGAACTCCAAAAGTGATGAAGTATTGAGTGAGATAATCGAGTTTGAACTAAGTGATCAATGAAATTGAATTCTATTTTTGCTGAAATAACTCAATTCGAGCTGAAAATTCTCAAATCCATAACTCACTCTACAGACCTCCATTTCATTCAAAACAAACTCCATTCTCTTCTTCTCTCTCCCCTCTTTCCAACGATATAAAGAACACAAAAAATGATCAACAAATGAGTGAGAATTTCGGATTTCAAATAAGTGCGGGATAAGAATTGGTTATTTCGGATCTGAAGCATTCCGCCCAAAAATTGGCAAAAATTGAACCGCCAAATACTCGGTCCAATCTCAATAATTTTCAACAAAATTTTGTCCATACCCCCAGTACAATCTCTTGATCTGCCTGAGCCAATCAC
This sequence comes from Juncus inflexus, assembly GCA_024447665.1. Classification (NCBI taxonomy): domain Eukaryota; kingdom Viridiplantae; phylum Streptophyta; class Magnoliopsida; order Poales; family Juncaceae; genus Juncus; species Juncus inflexus. The sequence continues at coordinate 1,135,721 of JAJHPC010000013.1, read as the reverse complement.
AAGTCTCGGTTTGTCCCCTACTCTCCTCTCCATTCAAAACAAGCCTTTGGACTCTCAAGTCCATTTCAACCTATAAAACACCCCTCAAGCTTCACCATTAAAAAACACTCATTCTCCCACTCTCCATAACTTATACATCACTCTCCACTCTTCTTCTTTAAACTCTAGAACCACCATTAATGAGTTTCAATCTTTCTTGAGCTCTAATTTTTGTTTTTGGATGAAATCGCGCAATTTTGGGCTGATTTGGGGAAATTTTGAATCGGTCGATTCTAGCTTAAATCAAGGTGCAATTGGAGCCTCAGATCATCTCGAGGGAGCTACCGGCTGGTCTTCCAACTCTCGGTTTAGTCCAATTTTCTTTTAATTGTTTGATTTGAATTTTAGATCGCAAGAACTCAATTTGTAGTAATAATGATTAAATCTTGTGAAATTCTTGTTTTTGTGAATATGTGTGAGTAGATTTAGATAGGGAGGGAATTTTATGAGTTGTATACATGAAATCTTGCTTTAATTTCTTGTAATTTTGTTGAATTTTAATGAATAGTCATGAACACACATATTTTTGAATAAATTGGAAAAAAATGCTTAGCTTAGTATTTTTCATCAATTGATCTATTAAATCCAGAGTTTATTAACTTGTTGATCACTTAGAAGTCCTAGCTTACTACTTTGTATGATTAATTTGGAATTGTGATTGATTTAGACAAAGTTTTTATTTTGAAATGGCTGTTTTGAGATGAACTAGTTCTTGAATTAATTTCTTGAGTAAATCTTAATTTAGATTGCTCAAATCCATCATCTAAATATGTAGAATTATACCCTAAGTGGTTAATTATTGTTACATCACATTAATTTTCTATAAATCCTTATTTTTAAACCGAAAATCAAACCCTAATCCAATTTATGTTTGCTGCTATTTCATCTCTATTTTTTCAGTGTTTTTACACTAATTTCGTGTCCGATTCAAATCTGAAAAATTAAATAAATATTTTTAAAATTTAGATCTCACTTAGTAGATAATTTTAAAATCAAATTTTGCCCAATTCCAATTTATAATTTGTGAGATATTAATTTTCTAATTTTGTAATTTTTCTATTTTGTATCTTTCTGTCCATATTTACTGTTTCTTTTTTTCTGAATTTTTAAAAATATAAAAACAAATACTAAAAATACAAAAATAATTCTAATTGAAGCATTTTGAAGTGTAGATTCCAAATATAAATTTTAAAATATTAGTTCTTAAAACAGATCAGGAGATATTACAACTTTTGTGAGTACTGGTCTGTCGAACCAGTTTCTGATCCAGATCTGAGTATTCATTATAAATCTCAAACTACAAAATATAATTGTACCTGATTTTAACAGCTAATACAAAATGTGATAATTGAATTTATGTGCAAATTTTGGGATTTTTCAAATTTTGGTGATTTTTTTATATTTTCTGAAGTTGCCGCTGAACCGATTTTGAATCTGAGATAAGTTCTGGACTAAATTGCAAATAACTCGAAAATCTTTTATAAAGTAATAATAACAGTAAAGAACCACATCATAGATCTATCTTTCTAGTTTCCAACGGTATCTCGTGAGTTGTGTTTAGAGTTTATTTGGTCTAATTACGAATTAAAACACCAAAGTGTGACGTGCTGAATTTTTACAATAAGGCTGAAAAAAATTTTAAACTTGGAAATGTACCTAATAACCCTTGAATTAAAAGATTTTACACTAAAGAATAATCATTGAGACTAGTTAATTCTTGAGGCCACACCTCCTTGTGTTCAACCCCTAAACTCATTACCGCTCATACTCGTAATTGAATAATAGGGAAATATAAATTATTTTGTTAAATTGTGTGAAATATAAACCACGGTTTTACAGGATTTACATCGGGCTTATCACAGCCCGTATACCGATCCTTTTTACAAAAGCGGAAGAAAACTGTTAGCAAGCGGTTTGAATTTCCCGGCAAACACACTAAGAGTTCGAAATTGGACAAAGAGATCGACAATTGGGCTAGTATAAACGAAGACCCGAATTCAAAGCACCCGGTTGTCTACGTATCAAGTATTCTGACTCTATCAGCCTCGCAAGTACTTGATCTTATGAGAGAGCGAGATCTGCACGAAGATGTATGTTGTTGTCTTTTCTTTATTTTTACTCATTTTTTTATAAGTTTGTCAACTTAATTTCATTTTTCACTTATGAACGAGAATTTTTTTTTTTGAAAATAGGTTATGGAGGCTTGCTTGCTTCTTGCTAAAAAGGGATTTACGCCTCTCGCCACATAATAATTGGACATTCATTTCTCCATCTTACTCAGTACTGATAATTGTATTTATGAATAAACAACTTTCTGAACCTAAATTTACCCCTTAGTAGGCATTAAAAGGTTCAATTCACGCCTTAGTAGTACCAGAATATATCCCTTAGTAGTACCAGAATACACCCTTACTTTGAATGTAGTTTTATATCAATAATTCTTGTGATCTAGCACATGTAGTGAAGGTTTTATTTGTATTTTCAGGATTTCCTCATATGTGAGATTAAACACAAGGATTGTTATGCTCGCATGCCATCCTTGTACAATAAGGAGCTCGAGAACTTAAAGGATCTATTTTATATTCTTGTGCTGGCTTGAAGTGGTGGCTGCTGCATATGAATTTGAGAGCCAAGTTCATCAGATTGTATGAACCATGCGGTCCTCAAAGTTGCAAAGCACAAACCATGAAGTACCACAGATGGTTGAAGTGAACTTTGCGACAAGTCTCAAGTTCGAGTAAAAGAATACGCATTTAGTGCATTATAGCGGGCTTGAATCTCTTAAAAAAAAGACAGACTTGATAGTTTTTGGATGGTAAATTATATGTGTTGTGACTGTTTTAGGGCGACAAGTGTAGCATACTTAGTTAAATAATGAAAAGTGTGTCAATGAAAAATCGAACTCACAATTTTTTGATTCATGTGCAAAACGCTCGACCAATTAGGGAATATAGGTCATTTGCATATATTGTGACTTGTAAAAGTCTCATGCTTATAATAAAGTTTTAGAAGGAAAACATGCACTTCTATTTCATATTACATTCATGTACACATAGAAGATAAAACATTACAAAAATAATGTGTAATTTGCTTACAAAAAACATGTTATTTAAAACAAACATCAAAACAGTATTATATGATATATATAAAACTTGAACTAATCATAACAAGGAATATTAAACTCAAAACAGAACAGAGAGTGACTATATGAAAAATTGCAAATTTTCATGCATATAAAATTTTAGCATTATGTTTGCATAAAATCATCATATCATGACGATATTAGATGTTGTAAATCTTTACAAATCTACTCCAGAATATCTAAAATATTTTCTCCTAAATATTTTAGTTAAAATATAAATTAACTGATCCGAAGCGAACGAGGGTACTCGCCGGTACTATACAAAATCATTATAAAATATGAAAAAAGGTTTGATAGGTCACGCCAGCATTGTAGTATGTTGGATCACGCCGGATCACGATAACACTATATATACATTTTATTACCATGTAATAAAAGTATATAAAATCTATTTTAATAATAACACATACATAAAAAAGTAAAAAATAATATATAAAAATCAAAATAGTATGTTAGAACAATATATACAAATTTCAAAAAAAAAAAAGTAAAAAAGAATACATAAAAATAAAAATATAATATGAAATGAAATGGTAAAACAATATATAAAAGTGCAAAAACAGTATATACACCGTCCCGCCGTTGACATATAACATGTTATGTTACGGGGACGCTTCAAAAAAAGGCCGTACCCGTGTCGGACACGAACATGGCACGGACACGGGTCTGACACGTGTGGGACACGCCACATGACGTGTCCGAATATTTTAATATTAATTAATTTTTGGACACAGCAAGGACAAGATTCGGACACGGCTGGACACGGTTTGGACACGACTGGACACTTTTCGGACACAGTCCAGTATATAAAAGTCCAATTTAAATCAATGTTTTTTATATAAGTATATATGTTTTCTCATTTTTTCTAAAAATATATTCTTTTTATTTTACTAACAATATTTTTTATATAATTTTTTCTGACAACCATAACTTATGAGAACCAAGTACTAAAGACGATGTCTTTTTTTTTCTTTTCTTCGTGCATTTCCATAGGAACAAAAATTTCTTATTGTTATCCTCTTGAATCTTTTAATTATCCTTTTTATTATTTTATATTATTAGATATATAATTAATTATATTAAAATAAAAGTAAAATAAAATGTATATATAACGTGTCGTGTCCGATACTTTTTCTAAAATTGTCGTATCACCGTATCCGTGTCGCGCAGGACACGACACCCGTGTCCGTGCAACATGGATCACGCGTCTAATGAAAATTATCAATTATTTTTTCCAAACTGGAGGGACGGTACCTCTCGTGTATTGTATGTATAAGGATTCAAGGAAAAAGTGGTTAGGAAACTTTTTGCGAATTTTTAGAAATGTTTATTTGGATGCAATTAGGAATTATAGGGATGTTTTCGTTTAGTAATTTTTAGGAAAATTTGTATATAAAAGCTCTAACTTTGAAAACTTGTCTTTTTGGTAAAAAATTTCTAGGAACTTAAAGGACAGTTGAAATGAAAATTTAAAATATAATAATAAATGAATTTATAATAATATACAAATATATTATCTTACTTAATAATATAATATAATTATTATTATATCATTATAATAATAATAATAAATTAAAATAATAATTATTACATATAATAATTGTATAATTATAATCATGTAATAATATTATGTACTATTGCAATAATAAAGTATTACAATAAAAATATTTTATTATTATAATAATAAAATAATTATATTAATAAAATATAAAATAATTATAATAATAGTTAAAATAATATTATAATAATAGGCGTATAATATTATAATATAATATTTAGACAATAACATTATAATAATAAAATATTAAAATAATGTTGATTATATATAATAATACTATAATTATAATAATCACTGAATATTATAAAAATAATAAAAATTATAATATATTTTTAATAATAAAATAAAAATATTAAAATAATTATAATAATATAATAATTATATATTTAATTAAAATCAAAATGAGAATAAATTAATTATTTTATTAATTAAAATAAATAAACTAATACAAATAATTGTTGATTAAAATAAATAAACTTATTTAATTAAATTATTAATTTAAATAAAGAAACTATTTTCATTAATAATAATTAATTAAAATAAATAAATAAACTAATTTAATTATTAATTATTAATTATTAATAGTAATGAGTCAATGACCAATTAACCTAAATTAATAATAAATTTTAATTAAAATGAACAATACTAATTAAATTACTAACTATAATAAATTAAATTTAAAATGATATTAATTATTAAATAAAATAAATTATTAATTAAAATTATAAATTAATTGTATAAATTTAATTATTGACCATATTAAAATAATAATCATATATTATATGTTATGTTATTTGTTCTTATAATATATATTGTTTTATGTAATTTGCTTAAATGTTAGTTACAAATTCATTGTAAAATTACAATGGCTTATTATCAAAATCTTGAGGCTTCCTAAAAAAATCCTTAAAATGATCCAAATATGCATTATATATGTATTATGTACTTTCCTAATCTTTTGGGAATTCCAAAAATCAAATCCTAATCCCTAAAGATATCCTTTCCTACCCCTATAAAATCCTTGTGCATCCAAACAAAAATCCTTTCCTACCCTATAAAATCCTTGTGGATCCAAACACAGCCGAAGGGCCTGTTCGCACCTTCAGGATTGGATCACGAATTGAATAGGAAGTTGCGTTTAGATGGGATGCATTTATTGATGTTCAGTGCCATTTTATAAATCCACGGAAGTGAAGGAAATCCCAAGCAAAACCGAGAATATGGAGCAAATTTCTCAGCTTTACAAAACGGTGGTCTGATTGGATTTCTGTATAGGAATATTGGTGAGAAAAAATATTAATTAAAATCAGCTACCTGATTTACTCCACGGTATCAATATTCCATATCGTAATTATGAATGTACTTTAAAGTATCACGTATTTAATAAATTAAATCATTTGAACAATTTGGATCCCACTTTGTTCCCTTAATCGTCAGAACCAATTTTTTGCAATCACTCTGAATCATCAGATGGTTAATTTTCAACTTATGAGAAAGTTACAAACCCCATAAGAGTCCCTCATCCTCCACGGACTTTTTTGGTTTGTAATTAGTTTTCTTGTGTTTAGTTACAAAATTGAAATTAAATTGAGGTATAATTGGGCTAAATTGAGATATTTTTGTATAATGGAAATTTAAGCTTATTTTCCTTAATTTGGGTCTGATTTCAGTAGGCGGTCAATTAACATAAATTAAATTACCAAATTATTTAATGAAACAAAAGCTAAATAAATAATTAATTATAACCTTTAAAACGGCTAGATCATAAGCTGGATCAAATCCAACGAGCTTTCCTTCTTTAGCATATGAGCCTCCATTTGAATCTTTGAAATAAATTTTGCATTTATGAAACGCAGCTTGATCAGTCGCCAATTTAGCTACAACATGATAATTCGTCACCTAATTTAATCATTCACATAAAAAAATTTAATCATAAGTTAAATAATGTACGAGACTAGCACTCGGCTAAAGAAATGAATCTCGAAGAATATTATGTAATAATCCATGATAATAATTAAAAGAGAAATTTGCAAAAAAGTCCTTGCATTATGCTTAAATTGCAAAAAAACCTTCAACATTGAAAATTGCAAAAAAGCCTCTCTATTATTTATAAAATTGCAAAAAAGTCCCTACATCTTGTTAAGATCTAACATGGTTAGTTTAAACATCTTAATCACTCCAATTAATATTTTTTTTAATAAAATTAATTTTACTTTCTCTCTCCTTCTGCGTTATACTTATATGTAGATATAGCAAAATGCAGAGATTTTTTATGCAATTTCCAATAATGTAGTGGCCTTTTTACATATTTCCTTAATTAAGACCCAATTAAATAATAACTCTCACTACTATTATTTCTAGAATTGGATTCTAAGTCTGTAACATTACTGAATTAAAAAAAATGAATTGGAAAATTGTTCTTACAATATGACCAAAATTATCCCAAACAAAACCGGATCCAGTTCCTTCAACTTTTAAATCCGCTGAGTCATCTTCATTTAAATCTATATTTGTATTTTTTGCATTGGGTTGTAATTGCAAGTCTTTAATGAATACCACAGATTGAGAGGTTTCCTACACAAGTTAAAATGAAAAGAAAATTAATATCATGTGCGAAAGATTTAAGTCAAATTGGGGAGTAAGTTTCCTAATTATTTAATTTAAGCTTGTACTAAGTATTCAAGGTGGAATTATATTCCAATTTAAAATTTTGAGTTTAGAATAATCAAATTGTAAAACGAAATTATTTGAGCCCAAAATGTAAAATTGGCTTTTCGGGTGCTCAGCATACTGTTATTTGAAGGAAAATTAATGTGCTAAACCGAAATACTTTGTGACCAAATCATAAATGCCAACTTTCTGAGGGTCACATTAACCGAATGTTGATGACATATTTGTTTGCCCTATGCTATAACGTTTTCACCTTTTTCATCCCGTATAATCCCACTGCAACTCGATTTATTGCATCTTGTTGATCCATCAAAATTTAGTTTGAACCATCCTGTTGGTGGAAGTTTCCACGAAAGTATTTCATTTTCTATCGTTTCTATTTTTGTAGTTTTCGAGAATATATGATTTTGTGTATTTTTTTTATTTCGTTAGAAGTACTACTCTGTCCGTTGTCTCGTTTCATATAGTCTAAATTTATTTTAATAAACTTAGTAGAGAGTTTGTCGGCATAACTGTCCATTTTATCTTTTACATGTTTACAAAAATTAACACTCTATCAGATCAAATAATTTATAAATAAAATGAATTGATTATCATGAAACTGTGCTCATTGTTGAAAACGCGCAATACACCTCATCAATTATGACGTCTTCAATGCAACAGTTGTCTAATTTCATCTTAGTAAATAAAGAGTGACGTCTTCAATGCAACAGTTGTCTACTTTCGTCTTAGTAAATAAAGAGAGCTAGTCAGACGGTGTTTAGCTAGTCTATACTCATATAAAAGAGGGAGTACAATTCACTTTATGGATAGATAAACAATCAGTTCACAACACATGTTTGTGGGTTCAAATGTAACCAAATGAAATTCGAACACATGTTCCAAATGAAGCCAAATAAAATTCGAATATTTGGTCCCATATTCAATTGTAAAAAAAAGAGCCTACACTCGATTTATGTATATCACTTTTCCAACCTGTAGCCATTAGGAACTTGACATGTCTGATGTGAGTCCTTTTTTATTACAAATAACCATTGAGATTTTGGCATGTGTGATGTGGGCCCTTTTTTATTATAAATGAAAATGAATTGAGTCAAACATGCTAGCCCATAATAGATTCGTTGAGCTTAGTTTTTTTTTTTTCTTTTGAGTAGCTATGTGAGAAAAAAAAATTGAAATAAAATTAGCATACATAATATACAATTCTATGATACGTATATTTGCTACCAATATGGGAAAAAAATTCCAAATACAATTAGCATACAAATTACACAATTTTATGATATGTATATTTATTACCGATGTGGCATCCAACATTACGGTACATACGTCAACATCTGATACGGTACACGGTACATCTTATAATGTTACAATATAGGTATAAGTATCTAATACGTTATCTGATATAAATAAAATTCATATAATTGAGTTTCATATATATAACAATTTATAAATCAGCCAATAACAATATATAGCCGGCGTGCTGTAGAAAAATAGCAACAGGAATAAGTCGGCATACTATATAAAAGAGGGAGTTTGAGCCTACTTTACTGACCATTTGCCATTGTAGACTTCACACGTGTAGGCCCAAATGTGAGCAAATAAAATTGCAACAACTATTTAGTTTTAAAAAAAATAAATCAATCACAAATCGAGATGTGATTTTTAATGAGAAAGAAAAATGTGATTGGAAAGAAAAACAAGTTGAAAACGTACTGATATTGTAGGTACATGAAGAAGAAAATGGCGTAGAAGAAGCTGAAGATGAACATAAAAAGAATGATGAAGAAGAGGAAATACCGCAATCTCCACTGACTAACGGTGGATCAAGTTTCTCTACGCCAAGTTCAACACTACCGATAAAGAATCAAAGATTTAGAAATATAAATGATATTTATTTTAAGTTGCAACTTTTGCATTGTCGAACCGGAATGTTTTGAATAAACGGTAAAAGAAGAGGTTTGGAGAAATACACTGAAAGAAGAAATAAAAATAATTAAGAAAAATGAGACTTGGGAGTGGGTTGAAACATCAAAAGAGAAGAGTGTAATCGGGTTAAAGTGGATTTATAAAATAAAAATAAATCCGGATGGATTCCTTCAAAAATAAAAGGCAAGATTAGTTCCGAAAGAATACACCCAAAAACCCGGTACCAACTACCAAGAGACATTTGCACCAGTTGCGAGGCATGGAACTATTAGGTTGTTGATTGGCTTGGCGGCACAAAAAGGTTAGAAATTATACTGACTTGATGTAAAATCCGTTTTTCTAAACGGAGTATTAAAAGAATAAGTGCATGTGGAGCAACCGCAAGGGTTTGTGGTTGAAGGAAAAGAAGATAAGGTGTACAAATTGAAAAAAAACATTGTACGGGTTGATACAAGGACCATGTACATGATATAGTAATATTGATGCGTATTTCACTGATAAAGGGTTCAAAAGAAGCCCGAGTGAACCAACCCTCTACATCAAGCAAGACAAAAATGGAATGATTATCATTTCTATTTATGTAGATGATTTAATCATTACTGGAACTAACGAAGGAATTGTGCAAGAATATAAGAATGATGTGTTGAAAAAATACTAGATGAATGATTTGGGGCTACTTCATTATTTCTTGGGTATTGAAATTGATCAAACCAAATATAGCATTATTATTTCTCAAAAGAAATATTCTCAAAATATTCTCTCTAAATTCAAAATGGAGAATTGCATTCCGGTGACGACACTATTATTGGTGGGTGAAAAATTGACAAAGAAGATGGTAGTAGTGGAGCCGATGAATCGGTATATGAAAGCTTAGTTGGAAGCTTATTATATCTCGCCATTACAAGACCAATATTTTGTATGCGTCGGGTTTATTATCTCGGTTTATGAATCGACCGAGTAAATTTCATATAGACGTAGCAAAGAGAGTATTGCGCTATATTCAAAGTACCCAATATTTCGGACTCATGTACGAGGAAAATAAAAAATAAAAAATAGAATTATTTGGATTTTGTGATAGTAATTGAGCCAGTAGTGCGGATGATTTGAGAAGCAAATCCGGTTATGCATTCACTATAGGATCGGGTATATTCTCATGGACTTCAAAGAAGCAAGAGAGAGTGGCGCGCTATCCACTGCTGAAACAGAGTATGCGTCAGCAAATGAAGCCGTATGACAAATTACTTGGTTCATGAAGGTGTTAGAAGATACGGGGGGAAACAAGTCAAAGCAATTGTTCTCTTCTGTGATAACAATTTCGCAATAGCTATGACAAAGGATTCTGTCTTCCATAGCCGCACGAAGTATATCAAGCTCACGTAGGATTAATACCCTAGGCCAAATGTATTTGTTCTAAGTAATGGATTATGTATTAAGACATTATTATTTATTCAATAAAGGTTGTTTCTTATATATCTGTGTGTATGGGTTGTGAATGTAACTCTTATATCAATCAAGAATGACACTTTGGGTTCACGTCATCAGAATACGTGATTCTGATAGTAGAACTGTGAACCAACGAATGACATTCTAAATTGTCCCTAGTGATATGTACGATGTTTATAGAGATAGACATACTTCAAGTAAGAAGCTACATATCCACACTAGTATATTCGCATGCTGGATGATCATGTTCTGCTAATCATAGACATAGAGATGTCAAGTCTTGGAATATAGGTACATGTTAGAGAACACGTACTAGACTGACTACACTATGAGAATATGCATGGTATATGTCATTAGTGATTCTCATATGAATAGTGTACATGTTCCTACGACCTGAGGTCACCAAGGATTCATGTATGTGGAACTGCATACTTTAATATGATCCTACGTCATCCGTAATGGGATGATCATTAGGGTCATCATTAGGTATGCACTGAATCATGACGAGGATTGTGAGTGACCAAGATGGGATTTGTTCCTCTCGTCATGAGGGAGATATCGCTGGGCCCCCTGATGAACTAGGACCGAAGGAAATATCTCTGGGCCCCCTGATGAACTAGGACTGAAGGAAATGCATGGCCATGCTCAAAATGGATTAATATGTGTTGTTAAATATCATTTTGTATTTACTCAGTCTAATTCTCGATCAGGAAAGAGACTTTGATCAAACTCAAGGATGACATACTTCCATGTCTTGTGATCAAGACATATATCGTAGAACAAAAGGAATAAGCAAATGTATATTCAGATAGGTTTATGATCGCTGATAATTTCATTTAACATGGGTAGTCATGACATCAGTCTAGAGATTACTCATGACTTACGATATTTAGAAGATCGTTGCCAGCGTTAAATGAAACCTACACGGTCACACAATGGACTCCATTCGGACGGGAAGAAAATATCTTAGAAACAGTTATACATGTGATGTATAAATTGGTGAAAGAATTGTTCCGGCCGACCGGAAATAAGATTCGGTCGGCCGGAACTAAAATTTTGCATATGCTGGAATTGTTCCGGCCAACCGGAACTAAACGATTTAAACCAAGTGACTCAAATACGACGTACCTCTGGCACTGTCGCTTAGGCCATATAAATGAGAAACGCATTTCTAAACTCCACTCTCATGGACTTTTAGACTCATTTGATTTGGACTCATTTGAGACGTGCGAGTCTTGTTTACTTTGCAAGATGACTAAGAAACCCTTCACAGAAGTTGGTGAGAGGGTCAATGACTTATTAGAACTCATACATACTGATGTATGTGGACCAATGAGTACGCCAGCTAGAGGTGGGTATCGGTACTTCATAACTTTCACAGACGACTTCAGTAGATATGGTTATGTCTACCTAATGAAGCACAAGTCTAAATCCTTTGATGTGTTCAAAGAATTTAAGAATGAAGTATAAAGTCAACTTGGCAAGAAGATTAAATCACTTCGATCTGATCGAGGAGGCGAATATCTGAGTCAGGAATTTGAGGACCATCTCAAAGAATGTGGAATAGTTTCACAACTGACTCCTCCAGGAACTCATCAGTGGAATGGAGTGTCCGAAAGGAGGAATCGAACCTTATTGGATATGGTTCGATCGATGATGAGTCAAACGAGTCTTTCAATGTCTTTCTGGGGTTACGCTCTTGAGACTGCAGCATTCATACTGAATAGGATTCCATCCAAAGCAGTTCAAAAGATGCCATATGAGATGTTGTGGACGGGGAAAAGCGCCAAGTTGTCTTTTCTTAAAATTTGGGGATGTGAGACTTATGTCAAACGTCAGTTTCCAGATAAACTCGGACCCAAATCTGATAAGTGTCTATTTGTGGGATATCCTAAGGAAACTAAAGGATATTACTTTTACCACCCATTGGAGAATAAACTGTTTGTTGCTCGCTATGAAGCCTTCTTGGAAAGAGAGTTTGTCTCTATGAGAAGCAGTGGGAGTAAATTGCAACTCAAAGAAATTCGAGACCCACCTATAGTCGCAGAACCTATGATGGAGGAACAAACAAGCTCTCAAGGAGTTGGTGAGCTTGAAACACAACGGACTCAACGTAGATCTAGTAGGATTCATCGTGAACCCGAGAGATATGGATTTCTCGTGTCTAATGATGATGATGTGACATTCATAGATGATGAACCCACATCCTACCAAGATGTTATGAAGAGTCCGGACTCTCACAAGTGGTTAAAGGCCATGAGAGCCGAGATGCAATCCATGCAAGACAATCATGTTTGGAATTTGATTGACCCATCCGAAGGCTTGAAGACCATCGGATGTAAGTGGGTCTTCAAGAAGAAGACTGACGTGGATGGAAAGGTACAAACCTACAAAGCAAGGCTTGTGGCGAAAGGTTTCAAACAAGTTCATGGTATTGACTATGACGAAAATTTCTCGCCTGTACCTATGCTTAAATCCATCAGAATTCTGTTAGCCATAGCAGCATATTATGACTATGAAATATGGCAAATGGGTGTCAAAACAACTTTCCAAAATGGAAATCTTACCGAGGACGTGCAAGCTTCAGAAATCCATTTATGGATTGAAGCAAGCGTCTCGAAGTTGGAACCTTCGTTTTGATGAAGTCATCAAAAGTTTTGGTTTTACCAAAAGTGAAGGTGAGTCTTATGTTTACATGAAGTTCAGTGGGAGCACCTTAATATTCCTGGTGCTTTATGTAGATGACATATTACTCATGGGAAATGACGTCACAACGTTATTGAACGTCAAGAAATAGTTGGGAGATAATTTCTCGATGAAAGACCTAGGAGAAGCCTCCTACATGCTAGGAATCAGGATCTATAGAGATAGATCTAAAAGGCTTATTGGTCTGAGTCAAAGTACATACAAAGACAATGTCATGAAACGGTCCAGAATGCAAAAATCCAAGAAAGGATTTTGCCCCTTGTCACATGGCGTTTCTCTCAGTAAGACACAGTGTCCTACAAGTGAGCAAGAACGAAGACGCATGACTAAGATCCCATATTCTTCGGCTATAGGATCTATCATGTATGCCAAGATATGTACTAGACCAGATGTGTCATACTCATTGAGCGCAACAAGCAGGTTTCAGTCTAATCCAGGTGAAGATCACTGGATAGCTGTTAAAAGAATCCTTAAGTACTTACGAAGAACTAAGGACATGTTCCTAGTCTATGGAGGTATGGAAGACGAACTCGTTGTAAAGGGTTACACCGACGCAAGCTTCCAGACAGACTCACATGACTTTAGATCATAATCAGGTTATTTATTTTGCCTAAATTGAGACGCAGTGACATGGAAGAGTTCCAAACAATGTACTGTGGCAGATTCTTCAACGGAAGCAGAGTATATAGCCGCTGTAGAAGCGGCTAAAGAAGCTGTTTGGATAAAGAACTTTTTTGGAGGAGCTAAGAGTAGTTCCGAGCATCTCGGAACCAGTGGATCTATATTGTGACAACAATGGAGTGATCGCACAAGCAAAGGAACCGAGATCTCACCAAAAGTCCAAGCACATACTGCGACACTTCCATCTAAACAGAGAGATCATACAAAGGGGTGATGTTAAAATGTGTAGAGTGTCATCGGATGACAATGTCGCCGATCCATTAACTAAACCACTCCTGCAAGCGAAGCATGAGGGTCATGTTAGGTCTATGGGTATAAGATGCTTAGAGTTGGCCTAGTGCAAGTGGGAGACTGTAGGATCAGTGCCCTAGGCCAAATGTATTTGTGCTAGGTAATAGATTATGTATTAAGACATTATTATTTATTCAATAAAGGTTGTTTCTTATATATCTGTGTATATGGGTTGTGAATGTAAATCTTATATCAACCAAGAATGACACTTCAGGTTCACGTCATCAGAAAACGTGATTCTGATAGTAGAACTGTGAACCAACGAATGACATTCTAAATTGTCTCTAGTGATATGTAAGATATTTATAGAGATAGACATACTTCAGGTAAGAAGCTACATATCCACACTAGTATATTCGTAGGTTGGATGATCATGTTCTGCTGATCATAGACATAGAGATGTCAAGTATGGAATATAGGTACATGTTAGAGAATACGTACTGGACTGACCACACTATGAGAATATGCATGTTATATGTCATTAGTGATTCTCATATGAATAGTGTGCCTGTTCCTATGACCTGAGGTCACCATCAATTCCTGTATGTGGAACTGCATACTTTAATATGATCCTATGTCATTCGTAATGGGATGATCATTAAGGTCATCATTAGGTATGCACTGAATCATGACGAGGAATGTGAGTGATTAAGATGAGATTTGTTTCTCTCGTCATGAGGGAGATATCTCTGGGCCCCCTGATGAACTAGGACTGAAGAAAATGCATGGTCATGCTCAAAATGGATTAACATCTGTTGTTAAATATCATTTTGTATTTACTCAGTCTAATTCTCGATCAGGAAAGAGACTTTGATCAAAATCAAGGATGACATACTTCCATGCCTTGTGATCAAGACATATATCGTAGAACAAAAGGAATAAGCATATGTCTATTCAGATAGGTTTATGATCGCTGATCATTTCATTTAATATGGGTAGTCATGACATCAGTCTAGAGGTTACTCAAGACTTACGATCTTTAGAAGATCATTGCCAGCGTTAAATAAAACCTACACGGTCACACAATGGACTCCATTCGGACGGGAAGAAAATACCTTAGAAATAGTTATACATGTGATGTATAAATTGGTGAAAGAATTGTTCCGGCCAACCGAAAATAAGTTCCGGTTGGCCAGAACTAAATTTTACATATGCTGGAATTGTTCCGGCCCACCGGTAACAAGTTCCGGTCGGCCGGAACTAAAATTTTGCATATGCTGAAATTGTTCCGACCAACCCGAAACAAATTCCGGTCGGCCGGAACTAATGTTGGAATTGTTCCAGCCAACCGGAACACAGGTTCCGGTCGGCCGGAATTCTGGCGGCTGGAAGAGTTTCCTTATAGAAACTTGTCATTCTTTCACCCCTCTCTCTAGTATAAATAGAGGGGCATACCCGCTCTATTAGATACACAATTAGAAGCCCTAGAGGCAGCCGTAATACCAAGAGAGAGAGAGAGAGAGAGAGAGAGAGAGAGAGTCTAGTGACGGTAATTTCGGAAAGTATTTTTGGACTCGTCTAGCCGAGTCCGGTAATTCCGTCTGTCTGAAGTTCGCGTGGATACGAGTAGAGATTTCGTACTTTGGAAATAAGCAAGTGATCAGTTCTTCATCCCTAGGAGAAGCAAGGAGGTTCGCGAAGTCGAGCTTCTGGAAGGGGAAGATTGCACGTCAGAAAAGTTCAGACCTATATGCGTTCTTCGTCTCGCGGATCAGGAAGATCCGAGGTATAAATTTTAATGGTTAATCTCGTACTTTTATTCCCTTAACGTAGATCCTAGGGTGGGTTGAATCCATAGGTTCCACTGCGCATGTAACGTACATGGCTATGGATTCCCCAACAGCTCAAGCATCATTTTATTCGAGAGGTAATTGAAGATGATGAAGTTCTTGTCAAGTATATCAAGACTGACGATCGGTTATCAGATATTTTCACGAAAGCGCTTCCAAGTGAAAAATTTATTCGCTTCCGAGAATTAATGGGGATGGCGAGCAAAAGCATTAAGCGAGAGTATTAAAATTAATTATTTTATTTATTTAATAATTTAATTTAAATTAGTTTGTATTTGTGTGTTGTAATAAGACTAATGTCACATAACAATTAAGTACTTTGAATATGTGTTTTGTATGGGTGTAAATAAAAGAGTGTAAAAAGATGTGTCATTAATGGGTGTCTCAAAATAACTATAAATAATAGTGGGGGTGTGAGCAAAAAAAACAACCGGCCCCATTATTCCATTCGTAACAAAATACAGAAATTAAGAAAATCAATTTTTGTCTCTCTATGCTTCTTACTCTCTCTTTCGTTTCTTCTCTCACAAACAAAAAAGCAACTCAATTATCTTTGAATTGATAAGAATCTCTCAACTAAACCCCTTATCTATTCTCTCCATTCAATAAATTCTAACAGGGAAACTTAGCAACCAATGAAGGTGATCAGCTACATAAAAGTTTTTCATCATACTTGAGCATTATAACAACTTTTTCTGTTATAACAAAAGAATATGGAAGTAAACGTGGTAATTTTTTATATTTAAACATCAAATCATATTCATAATTCGAACTTACTAACAATAATAAAATTGTACAGGAATAAAACTTTCAACTATAAGTAATTAAGTAATCTCTTCGTGTATAATCTCTTCGTGTTGCCTAAGTAACTAAAATTAACATAGGGCTTCACGTAAAAAAAAAAATGATATCATATGCATTCCAAGGAGGATCTTCTTCATCAAAACAACTCAGAAAAGCCACTATAGAGTTGCTCACGATATCAAGAGAGGCAATACAAACCCAAGAGGTAGATTATGTGTAACTACGCGAAAACGTGTCGATGTGTAATCGCGTGTTAACAAAACAATTTATATTTTTCCTAATTTCAATATTCAGTGTATATATGGTATTGAGTTTTAAGGATCGAACACAAGGAAGTTAGGCTTTAAATATTTTAACGTTCGATTCTCATTTTTATTTTAGTGTTGTGGTTTTAAAAAGTTGTTGTTTTTAATAAGAAAAGTTGCAAGAAATAGATAAAAAAAATAACAAAGTTTCTTAAAAATTGTTTAAAAGAGAAATAGTAGGGAAGTCATGATGATTTGTGTGACTTGAGAATTACTAATCATAAAAGATAGCAAATTAATTATAGAATATTTAATAGCAAGGTTTAATTAATTTTCTTCCAAAAATCAATTAATAAACTCATCAAATATCAAATCCACTCAAAAACTTCCACTTTTAAGATGTTCTTATATTTGACTTAACCCTTATTTGAATAAAAGAAGAACTCTTCCAAGTCAATATTATTCAAACAAATCTCATTAAATCTCATAAGTATTTCACATCAAATCATTCTTCTAAATAACTCAACTTTAAATCTCATGAGAAAATGTCAAGATTTAATCTTAAAATACCTTAATAAAATGCAAAGTTTCACTTAAGATTTCATCAACAAAAATCACACAAAAAGACTTTCCCTACTCTTAAAAATTACTCACTCATGTCCACAAAAAACAAATACTTGCATCAAATAATTACAATAAAGAGAAAAATAAATCAAACCCTAAAGATGCGAATCGTTCTCGATTTCTCCCCTTCTTGATCGATTTAATACTTGCTCTTTCTACATCAAGCTCTTCTCTCTTTTCTAAAATTCTATTCTCTCTTTTTACTCTCAAGAATTGAAGATTTGAAACTTGTGGACATTAATGGTGGAAAAGAGAGAGATGAAAAAAAATGGTGGAAGAGATGAAAGAAGAAATGAGTGTATGAATTTGATGTAAGAATGGATGTATGAATGATGATTCCTTTTTGAGAGAGGAAAAAAAGGTTATTTTTATAGAGAAGAATGACCTAGAAAATATTTGGAAATAAGCTTGTGGGACTAAAAATTTAACTTGATCCGGATTCTGAGTTAGGTAGCAATTTGGGGGATCTTTAACACTCTTTTGCCTTTATTTCTATTCAAATTCTGTTTTGGTACAATTTTCTGAGTGCATTTATCAATTTTTCTTAATCTCATCCACTTCCAACAGAGTGTACACGTGGCTGTCGCTGATTGGCCAGAAATAAACAGACCCGCCATGTGTCTTCACTGGATAGGTCCAGCGGAACCTCGTACTGATCCATATCAGCAGCTTCTGAAAACGAGAATGCCACGTGTCGAGTTCTAGTTTTTGTGCACAGTAGGCATGTTAAAAGTTGGAAAATAATTTAGTGTGTGTATATGGTAATGTTACTATATTTTATAATAAATTTATATATTATATGTATCCCGCCCTTTCAAGATTTTCACTGTATCTCTCACTACGTCTCCCTTGCCCCCCCAAGGATTTGGGTCAAGATCCACCACCGGTTACAAAGACAATTAAATACATACACCACTGAAAATAATATTTTTGACTTACAAAATCTATTCTAAATTGGCATGGACTCAGTTCATTTTTATATTCTAAATCGACACTGACTCAGTTCATTTTTATTTGTAGTAAGTAAGGCACAAAATAAGTGCTTGAATGTCATTTGACCTCATTTTCATTTGAAACAGGTGTTCATATGTTATTTGTTCGCATGCGGACCCACAACCAAGTGGAGCACCGTGATTGGCTATCTATCCATAAAATGCATCAAACTCTCTCTTTTATATGAGTATAGATATAGATATAGATTATGGTAAGTCTTTTGATATAATATTTGTCTGTCTTTAATTAAATTTTTTTTTTATCTTGGTACATAATAAAGTTCTTTTTAGCAGAGGGGAACAATCTAATCTCTTAACATTAAATTCCATGCATGTAACACAAAATATAAATTCTTGATTATAAATATGTTTCATACCACTTATATTTTTTGGAGGTATAATAAATCATATCCTGCTAAATCACACAGCACACTGATGAATTTTCGTGTTGCAAAATCCTCTAAAAAAGGGAGTATATAAAATTGACAAATGATATAGAGAAAAAAAATGATTTATACACTTGGAGGTACAAGGACGTGTAGTTTTTTTTTTTTTTTTTTTTTTTGAAGGGGGATTTTTACTTTTTTTATAGAAAAGATTGGAAAATCATTTTTTAGACAATGCATTTAATACTCAATACATTGTTTCCAACCCAAATTAAAATACAAAATTAAATAAATCCATTGTTTATAGACAAAATATTAACACACTTCATATTTTCAATCAAATACATTTCACAGTTGATTTGACACACTTCATAATTTCATCCAATATATTATTCAGTTTATTTCTTCATTACCGTAACAGAAGATCAGTTCCTAACGCTGACATCAGCATCTACGTGGCAAAAGTTCCCGGACTTTAGTGAACCGAGACTTTAAAATGGAACTATCAAAATGAAAAAGACTACCGATACAAATTGTTCACATTTTCACTTAATTCAGATAATGTTGAAAATTATTTATTTATAAATAATATTATTAAATTTTAAAATTTATTGTTGTAATTTTTAATGGTCATTTAAACAAAGTAAAAGAGAAAATTAACGGAGAGTTTAGAATAAAATTAATTTTATTGTTTCTTCTCTCTCTTTATAATAGGAATTTTCCTCATTTCTCTTAAAAAACACAACATACATACAACATCCCTTATTCTTTCTCGTCTAAAATATTTTTTTCTACTTAAACAAAATATAAACTTGGTTTGAGAGATCATGATGCACGACTTTAATTCTTTTTGAAATGAAGCCTTGATCTGCGATTGTGCTACCGGAGCGGATACGAGACTTTCTTATGGTGTAGAACATTGGAGGCGGATAGACGGCAAATGCTGCATTAGAGGACGTCAATCTGTCTTTATGGCATTCGCGACTCGATCGCACGGCTATATCTAGACTTGTCTCATTCTTATCATTATTTTATGATTTATTTGATTAGTTAATTCGGTTAATTTTAAGAATATAACCAGCATTCTAAAGACAGATTGATCAATTATTAAATTGATTTTTAGCCTTTGGCCATTATTTATAATATTTCATTTAGATGTATTAAGCCACCAATAAGTAGCATGAAAATACTAGATCTAATTATATATTACTTGATATCTTGTAGCAATTACTTCTAGTCGCATAAAACAAGAAAACCTAATAATGGTTAGCGAATATTATTCTTCTGTTAAAATTTTATATTGGATAAATTGCCAAATCATAATTTGACATATTAGTTGACCCATGAAATTACAAAAGATATGGTTTAGAAATTTATTAAAGGACAAATTATGATAACGGTCATGCATGGACGAAAAACAAATATAAACAAATAAACTAGTATAACCTGTCCAAGTGTTTTATTATTTTGTCATTATTCATTTTAAAACAATGACTATAAGTTACATAAATCGTGAGTTATCTTATTATGATGGAAATTAATGACTTTAATTTTCATGAAATACTGGCTTATTACTTCTTTCGGTTTTGGATACCAAGAGTTATGACAATTTTGTCTCTCTTTACTCCATAGCCCGAAAACGAAAATACACTCATAAATGAGTCTTGGATATTAATTCATTTACCAATCATCATAATCTCTTTCATCTGATAATCATATTATATGCTCTCTTACTTATATATTTCGGCTTAAAAAAAACCTCAAATAAAATTATAAAGTTTGATAATTTTATCTCTTTATAGTAATTTTGATAAATGCATTTATATACAGGGTTCATTGAATTGGTGATCAGTGCAAGGCATTTGTATTGGTTCAAACATTATGCTAAGTCCTTCGGTAAAATATTTATCTTTAATTTTTTTTTATTTTGATGTACATAATAAGGTTCTTTTTAGCAGAGGGGAACAATCTAATCTCTTAACATTAAATTTCATGCATGTAGCACAAAATATAAATTCCTTAATTGCACAAAATATAAATCCTTAATTATAAATATTTTCATACCTTTAGAGGTATATAATAAATCATATCTGGTACATCACGCCAATAAATTTTTAGGTATAAATCGCCTATGATAATATAAAAAAAATTTAGGTACAACGACGCCAGTAATTCTTACTTTGTTTTATAGAAAAGACTGGGAAAATATTTTCTTAATAATGCATTTAATCCTCCTCTGAATTGATTGGAAGCTTAACAAGTTCAAAAGAATGGAATGACGAATGATTTGGACGGTGACATGTTAGAAATTATGAAAAATAAAGATTAACAAAGTCTTTCAAAACACAAGATCAAATTCTGACGAAGTACTTAACACGACAACAGATGCGCCTGCACAATGAATTAGGCCGCGAGAAACAAAGATTAAGTAAACTAGGCAATAGGCTTAAGATAGGAATTCTTAGTCTTGGTTAGGGATATTATCGTTTAGTAGGTCAAAAAAACCTACGGATTGTAAACAAAAAATATAGCACCATTTTTCTTAAAGAAATAGATAATGCATTTAATCCGCATTACATATTGTTTCTAACCCGAAATTAAAAAATAAAAATAAATAAATGCTTTGTTTCTAGACAAAACATGAACACCCTTCCTTCATATATTCAATTCAAACAAATACATTATTCAGTATCACCGTAACAGAAGATCAGTCACTCACGCTGACGTCATCTTCTACGTGGCAAATATTCCCGTTCAACACACCGAGACTTTAAAATGGAACTATTAATATTAAAATGTAAAAGACAACCAATAAAAATTATTCACATTTTCAGTTAATTCAGACAAAACATTTCAAAATTTCAACAGAATTTATCGTCATACAAGTTCACCAAAATCCATTTGTTGGTCCACAAAACATACAATTACACAGTGTCCACTCAAATTTCTCAGCCATTCCATATCTTCAGATTAAACATGGCTTATTCCGTTATTTAAAATAATTAAGAGAGTTGATAGGATACAACGGGTACTTTAGCGACACTGTAACGAAAGTATATAAAAACTGAAAACAATATATACATACATATGAACTAAAAAATAAATAATATATATTTAAAAAAAATTAAAAATAATATATACAAATATATAAACTAAAAAAAATAATATATAAAAATTCATTCGGTAAACAATATATATTTAAAAAAAATGAAAAATATATATAACGTATATAGAAACGTAAGAAAATAGTATATAATTAATCTGTTCGCTACAGAATCGCTATATATATATATATATATATATATATATATATATCTCTTCTATTTCTCCATTCATTCACTCTACAAAAAAAACTCTCTATTCCCTCTCAATTCAATTCAATCAATGAATATCACTCAACTGGTACCAGTACCGGTACCGGTACCGGTACCGGAATCCGACCTCGCACTGTCTCTCCGTTCGCCCGACGACGATACTCAACTGAGCTTGTTATGCAAGAGGCCTCGCTCCTCTTCATCCTCTTGCTGCGCGGAAAGGGAGTGTGAGCCTGATTTGGAGTCTCGCCGTGCAGCAGTTCGCGCCTGGGGGAATTTGCCTGTTTCTGTAGCTGATCCTGATGTATTTGAGTTAATGGAGAAGGAAAAACACCGCCAGGTATCAAAAGATTCTCCCTTTTTCACTGTTCATCGCCAATTTAAGTTCATTTCTTCCAATTTTCATCAAAAGATCCTCCCTTTTACTGTTATTTGAGTTCATTTCCTCTCAATTTTGCTCAAATTCTTTCAATTTTCATCAAATTTGGCAACCAGATGGCCGGAATCGAGCTGATAGCCTCAGAGAACTTCGCGTGCCGAGCGGTGCTCGAGTCTCTCGGCAGCCACGTCGCCAACAAGTACTCGGAAGGCTATCCCGGCTCGAGATACTACTTGGGCAATGAGCATATCGACCAGATCGAACGGCTGTGCTGCGCGAGAGCTTTAAAGGCGTTTGATTTGGATGATAGAGATTGGGGAGTGAATGTGCAGAGTTACTCGTGCACTTCGGCGAATTTCGCGGTTTTTGTTGGGGTTTTGAGGGCTGGAGAGAGGATCATGGGGTTGGAGTCGCCATCTGGCGGCCATGTCAGCCATGGGTATGTTTTTATGTTATTTTGAAATATATTCGTTTATAAATTGTTTTAAGAAGTTGGATTGTTTGATTTGGGGTTTGAAAGAGGGGAATTTTGAACTTAGGAAAGTTGGATTGAGTCAGTAGGATTTTGGTTCCCTGAGTTTTTTTGGGGTCTGAGTGATAGGTGGTAAGTGAAATTTGGTGTGGCAGTAAGTAATTTTGATTATTTTAACTTACCATGATGGTATGTTGCTTACTGCTGCAACATCTTTCGCATCACAAATATGTACAAATCTGATAATTTTCAGCTTTTGAATTTCGATTGCTGTGGTACTAAGTTACTAACATCCCACCAACCAACGCTTCACCTAAACATGGTGGTCCACAACCACAACACCCTTTTAAACAAATAAAAATGGATAAATTCGACTAACACATCAATTTTGTTGTCACAATATATAACAATTTTGTTCATCAAACCTCACTTATTCACGCCCATTGTCCAACAGGTACTACACGCCGAGCGGCAAGAAAGTCTCCGCCTCGTCCATCTTCTTCGAGTCCCTCTCCTACAAAGTCAACCCCATCACCCACTTGATTGATTATGATAAACTCGAGGAAAGAGCAAAAGAGTTCCACCCGAAGATTTTAATATGCGGTGGGAGCTCGTACCCACGAGACTGGGATTTTAAGAGGATGAGGGAGATCGCGGATAAGTGTGGAGCGGTTTTGATGTGTGATATGGCTCATATTAGTGGATTGGTAGCCGCAAAGGTAGTTGAATATTTAATGTGATTTATTTTTAAGGATTTTATTGATTATAATGATTAAAAAGAACACGCACAATATGATTCAACAACTACCTTTGCGGCAACAAGGCCACTAATGTGGGCCATATCACACATCGACACCGCTCCACGCCCATCCATATTCTTCGGATATTTATGAGGGAAGTAGCGGATAAGTGTGGAGCGGTGTTGATGTGTGATATGGCTCATATTAGTGGATTGGTAGCCGCAAAGGTAGTTGGATTAGATTTAATTGTTTTTGTTTTTCTGATAAATTTGCGGAGAAGCCCTTTGTATGCCTACTAAGTGCTGAAAAGTTTGTTTGATTTTATAAAAAAAATGTTAATTTATAAGAAAATTGTTATTAATTATAATGATTAAAAATAACTACCTTTGCGGCAACAAGGAACGGTTTTGATGTGTGATATGGCTCACATCAGTGGATTAGTAGCCACAAAGGTAGTTAAAGACTGTTTTTTTTTTTGGGGGGGGGGGGAGCCATTGAATTTTATTGATTGTAATGGTTGAAAAGAACACCCACAATATAATTCAACTACCTTTGCGGCAACAAGGCCGTTGATGAAGAAAGTAATGAGGTGTGGAGCGGTGCTCATGTGCGTTATGGGTCACATAAGTGGATTAGCAGCCACAAAGCAATTTTTTTTTTTTTTTTGAATATTGAAAAAAAACTGCTTTGAGAAATTTGCTGAGAAGCCCTATGTATGCCTTATACCTGTTGAAAAGCTTGTTGGATTTTATTAAAAAAGTTGATTTATAAGGAAATTATTAATTGTAATGAAATAGTTAAGAAAAAAAAATTTAATGTTTAGTTTCTATTATGTTTTTCCTCTAAAATTGCAGAAAAGTTTTTATGTTACTGAAAATTGGAAGAAGAAACTGCTCTAGTTTTACAAATTGTAAAAACTGATTTTCTGGAAGGAAGTTATAAGTATAGTGATTAAACCCTAATAAATTATTTTTAGTAGCTTTAATTTGAATTTCTTCATAACATATGGGCTCTTTTTTTGCATTTGGGCATAATGTAGGGACCTATTTGCAAACTTTCCCTATCTTTTTTCTTTTTGTAAAATTTTGAAAAAAAATAAAAAATCGAAAGTACTCCCCACTTACCGCCTAAATTGCAAAAAAAAAAAAAAAAAAAATGAAAGAAAACCAAAAACTCAGTTTTTCGAGAAATTCAACGAGGGTCTTTACTCTTTACTACCATTAATTCAATTCCTCTACTACAAAACACTCCTAAATTAACCATCTGAAATCCATAAATGCTTAATACAACATAACATTTGCAGGAGTGCAACAATCCTTTTGACTATTGCGACATCGTAACATCCACGACCCACAAGAGCCTCCGCGGCCCCCGCGGCGGCATCGTCTTCTTCCGCAAAGGAATAAAAGACAAAAACAAATCCAATCCTCCTCCTCCTTCTTTGGGAAAGAGGAAACTTGCGGATGAAGAAAGTAATGAGGAGTATGATTTTGAGGAGAGGATAAATGCGGGGGTTTTCCCAGCCATGCAGGGCGGGCCGCATAATAATCATGTTGCCGCTTTAGCTGTTGCATTAGGACAGGTGGCAACGAAAGAGTATAAAGATTATATCATTCAGGTATTGATTATTTTATTGTTATTATTATTGTTGTTGTTGTTGTGGAGCCCGCCCTGCATGGCTGGAAATACCCCCGCTTTTATTACTCTCTCCTCAAAATGTTACTCCGCATCTCAAAAATAAAAATAATTTGACTTCTTCTTTCCAAAAGAGGAAACTTGGGAGCCAAGAAAGTGATGAGAAGTATGATTTTGAGGAGAGGATGAATGTGGGGGTGTTCCTGGCCATGCGAGGGAGTATAAGGAATATATTGTGCAGGTATTGTTGTTGTTATTGTTTTTTTTTATTATTGTATTGTAAATTGTTATTGCTATTATTTTATTGTTATTTGTTATGATTTTATTATTGTTAATTGTTATTATTATAATTATTTTAATTTTTGTTAATTTTTATTATTTTTAGTACTAATATTTATTTTCATGATCCCAAAACAAAGGATTATACAGAAATTACTTATGAGAAGGATTTAATGGAAAAAACAATTATGTGCACCATTAGTCCCTGTAATCGAGTTGGAAGTTAGTCCGTGTACAATTGTATTATCCGTTTAATCTTTTTGGTTCCTGTACTTTGTAAAATGACGCGTGGTTAGTCCCTGACTTAACGGAACATGTTAACATCGTTAATATTTTTTTTTTTAAATGACCATTTTACCTTTTACAATTTCAAAGAATTTTTTTTTTCAAATTTTTAAAATGATTTTTCTTGTAATTTTTTTTTTAATAATTTTTAGAAAATATATTATTTCTTTTAATAGTTCTGTAAGAATTTAAAAGAATTTTGTCTTTTTAGAGGGTAAAATAGTCATTTAGAAAATTTATTAACGGTGTTAACATGCGCCGTTAAGTCAGGGACTAACTAATAACCATGCACTATTGTATAAAGTACAGAGACAAAAATACTAACAGACTTTGAAAGCCCGTTTTGAGTTAGTTTGAGAGTGGAGTTGAATATTGGGCTGGTTTCACAACTTCACAAAGTTTTTGGGGTTTGTTTGATAATTTTACCTTTTGTTTATTTGTACGTAAGACTAGTATGTATTATGTTAAATTGCATATTAGATGGAAGCACATATTAAAGTCTAATACGTATTTATTTGATATTATTTTTCTTTTTTATTTAGGTGAAAAAAAACGCACAGGCTTTGGCAAAAGAGTTGATTAGACGAAAATGTAATTTGGTCACAGGCGGAACCGATAATCATTTGGTTCTTTGGGACCTTAGAAACTTTGGCCTAACAGGTAATCAATCAATTAATTAATTAATTAACTAATTAATTAAATAATTAACATAGATTAGAATTTCAGGGAAGAATTTTGAGAAGGTATGTGAGGCTTGTCATATTTCGGTCAATAAAACTCCGATTTATGATGATAATGGCTCTATTTCCCCTTGTGGCATAAGAATTGGTAATTACACATTTTTTTAATTTATTAATTGTAAATTGTGCTATTTAATATAAAAATGCTATATCTATACTGCAAATATTATTCTTTTAATTAGTTAATAGACCCCGCGATTCCTTTCGGTCATGTTGTGTAGCATTTTTTATTCAAATATTACTTCTTTAATTAATTCAACAAGGTCCCAAATTTTATTATATCAATAATTCAGGGGCGTTTTTGTAAATTTTGTTACAGGAACGCCAGCAATGACGACACGAGGGTGTTTAGAGGCCGATTTTGAAACGATTGTATCATTTCTCTTAAAAGCCGTAAATATCGCGAGTAATTTATCAAAAGAGCATGGAAAAATACAGAAGGATTTTTTGAACGCCTTGCAAAATAATAAGGAAATTATAGAATTGAGAAGCCAAGTTGAGGATTTCGCTTCTCCATTCGCCATGCCTGGATTTGACGTTTGATGTTTCAAATTTCAAAAATTGAAATTTGGAATTTTGAAAATTTAATTTTGGAATTTGATGGATATAGATAGATATGTAGCAAGTGATGTGTGACTGACTGACAAGTGTTGGATTATTAATGGCAAAAGTTGTAAAAGTGACTTTCTTTTAGATTTGATGTTAATAAAGTATTTTTTTTATTAGTAAATTTTGGTGTGGTGTACAGGCTTTTGGGTTACAAGAGATAATGTATTCTAGTTAAGAATGTTCCTTTTTAAATATATGGTTTAAACAAGGTTGGTGAGTTTGTTGGCATTTAAAATGAGAAAGTGCTAAATAAGGAAAAAGGATGGAAAAATATCTTTTCTGAGTTGTTTTTAACTAATTTGAGGTATATAGCATTAAATCACTCAGAAACAGCTAGCAATTTGGGTGGATTTGTTTATGATGTTTTACTAACTTTTCAAACACTGGTAAAATGAACTACACAATAGAGTGAGGCAAGTAAAGTACACAATATAAATACAGATCTACTTTTCTTATTATTTTATTTCTTTTCAAAAAAAATCTTGTCTCAAATCTAATTTTGTTATTATTGGAGCAATATCATAATTATAACCATTCAGGAACTAGCAATTTGATGAATGGTTATGCTATCTTACTATTTTCTAAAAGAATAATACATTTATAAATTTTTTTTCTTTAAACTTTTTGACGTCTGATTTAGAGGACATGGCATAGTAACAGTAGACAAAGAATTAGTTTTTCATGAATTGATATTTTAATATTTTTTAAAAAAATTATTGAATTTATTTTTAAAAGAATATTAAATTGAACAAATATCTATTTGCAGGTAAGTAAAGTTACACAAGAAAATATATACTCTATTTTTTTTCTCACTCAAAATTATTATTTTGTGTGTCAAATTTAAAGCACAGACAGAGTAAAGAGCAACACTGTACAAAGCTATTAGTAGGCAAGTAAAACTTCAAACAACTCAAGAAAATATGCACCCTTCTTTGATTATCAATTTTAATTATTATTTTTGTTTCTGAAAATATTTGTGTTGTCTCAAAATTAGAGGACAGAGAGAAGAGAAAACAATGGACAAAGAAGCAGTCCTTTATGAAAAATGTAGAGAGTTTTCAGTCCAGCTGCCATTTCAGAAGGAAGAAAAAGAAGCTGTCTTCTTTAAATCTTTAATCATTGTTTCCATCTGCTAAAATCCTCACTTTGCATCTCTCTTTTTTATGATGCACTTCCTTTGTCTTTTTTCATTTTTCTCTCACTCAAATTACTGCCCTTTTTGTCCTTGCCCCTTGTATTTTTATATGTTTGCCTTTAAGCCCATTTTTAAATTTTGGTGCTCTTATAATCTTATTATCAAAATTATACCTATATTTGAAAAAATAGCATAATTCAGAGAGAATTCAGTCCAATAGTAACATGAGTAAAAATCATTTAATTATGCAAACAATAATTAAATTGTATGGAATAAAGTGATGAAAGTGTGATTTAACTTTATTTTATGAGAGAGATGAAATAGTGGAATAGAATGAAATGAAATAAAGAGTTCTTTCTTTATATCTTTTCATTCCAACCAAAAAGTATTATTTTTCTTCACAATTTCACTCTTCTTTTATGGAGCAACATTGGATTAATATGGAATAGTCATTCCTTCATCATTCCAATATTCCACTTGTTCACGAACAACATTAACAACACATAATGATAATTAAAATCTGTAAGTTTCTTCCTTCATAGAAATATATATATATATATATATATAGGGGCATATATAAAATATCTTTTAAGATTTTGGGTTATCTTGCAAGTATTGATCAAATAAGGAATCTCCAACTCACTCACCTTTCATTTCTTCCGATAGTGGAATGGCTAATGATGAGAATAAAAGCAAGAACTCATCCACTAATAGTATTATAACAAGACAAGTTATTCTCATTTCTTATTTATCTTCATATTAGTGCGATAAACAAAATATTATTTAATTATAATGATAATGCTTGTAGGTGGTAAGTGAAATTTGTAAATGACAAATTTATGGTACAAATAAAAGTAAGGGATCTATGAGAACTTTTTATTGTAAAGAGGGGGAAGAACAAAATAAGAAATAGAAAACCCATGCACTAATGGTATTATAACAAGACAAATTGTTCTTATTTCTTGTTTCTGTTCAAATTAAAGTGATAAGCATGTAAAATCAGAAATCTTTATCATTATCTTTACTAAATGATAAGGATAATGCTTCTAGGTGGTGAGTGAAATTTGTAAATAACACATTAATGGTGCAAGTAAAATCAGGAATCTATGAGTGAGAAAGAAAAAAACAGAAGAGAATAGAGAAGAAACAAAAGGTAGCTTTCTTTCCCTTAACAAGAGAGCAAGATGCCCACATCTCTTTACACATTTGTCTTTTTGCCCCTAAATAAAACAAAATTGCCCTTTCTTGGCTAATTACCCCTTTCTTCTTTCTATATAACACTACATTTTCAAAAAAAGAACCAACCAAAATATATCTCTCATAAAGAAGAAAAGTATTCTCCCATATTTATCATAATTCATAACATCCAAATTTTACTTTCAATAAAAAAAATCCAAATTTTACTTTCTCAAGAAAAAAATAAAACATCCAAATTTTACTTTTCTCCAAAAAAAAAAAAATCACCAAAATATAATATGATACTTCTTTTTCCTAATCAACATACAAATAATATTTCATTCTAACCTCAAATGTAAACTCAATTCCAATTCCTTCATACTACCCTCTACAATAAGAAACAAGAAAAAAAACAGACATTTTCTAACATGAATTGAACCAAGATTCAAAATCAAGATTAAAAATCCATCAATCCATACAAAACCTCTACAAATTCACTATAAAATTTCTTGGAATCCGATTAGAACCTACGATTCAATGTTAAACACGCTAAAAATCTCGTCTTAAAAACACGAAAAATCAAAACCCAAAACCTCAATTTACTCTCTTAGCTAAATTCATTCCTCCATTTCTTTCTCTTATCAAACCTTTCATCTATGGCTACACAAATCAGAGAGTTTCTTTCTTCCTTCAACAATTTCATCAAAGAAATCATCGAGCTGACAAACCAAGTTCTCTGTTCCGGCTCTCAACACATCATACCAACTTTTCAACCTCTCCACACCTTCTCCACTCGCCGCACGACCCAAAATCTCCATTTCCTCCTTCATCTTCTCCACGAGCTCCCTCACCATTCTGAATTCACACATTACAACCCCTCTAATGGGTTCTCTCGTTCCTTCCACCTCACAAACCACTCTGTTTCTCAACCTTTCTAATGAGCTCATGTAACTGGACGCGAAAGCTCCGCCTGAATCGACATCCGTGCAGCAGTACGAGAATTGAGGACAGAAATAGAGAGAGACCCACGTCGTGATTGTGAGAAGAAGAGAGCTCGCGTTTCGCAGTCCGTATAGTACCCCTCTGAAACCATTGAAGCCGTTGAGCTTGGAGTATTCCATTGGGTGAAATTCTCGTAGTTGTAGAGACAGAGGCTCAATTCTTATTCTTGCGATCGATACGTTATCTTGCTCTATTGCTGAAGCTTGTCTCATAGAAGCAGAGGCAGCTGATATCGCCTGAAAAGTAAAAAATAAAATTAAATTAAAGTACTGAAAATATAACAAACAAATTATTTGTATTGGAAATTGGATTTAAGAGTCTGTTTTTAGTACTTCAAGATAGAATCTTAATCAAGAAATAGTCTTAAAACAATCGAAATTAAGGTGTAAAACCCGAATTCGATACCTGTTGAAGAGAGAAAGCAGTGGGACGACATCTGAATTCTTCTAGTCGAGAAATCAGAGATTCTCCACGTGAACAATACGTCTCAAAACCCGAAAGCCCTAATTTGATCGCATGACAAGCATCCCAAATCCGTGAGGTTTCATCCATGTATTCATCCAGCCATTTATCTCCAACAGGCAAATGGAGTTTCTGAACCAAGACAATGATTTGGGAGTGGAGAGACCTCAGAAAGGCTATAACATGGCAAAGGAAATCGATCGACATGAACGTGTTTGATGAAATACGAAGCTCGAGTTCTTCGAGCCCATGAGAGAGGAAGGAGTAGAAGCTGTTTGTAGAAGTAATAGATGGCTTCATTCTTTCAGTCTTGTTTGATTTTGGGTTGGCTTGAATTGAGGAATTGAGGAGGATTTATAGGGAGGAAAGATAGAGAGATAGAGAAGAACAGAGAGAAAGAGAGAGCTCTGGTTTCTAAGAAAGGAAGGTTTAGGGAAATAATTGCACTTCTTTTTCTTTTGATTTGTGTTTGGAATTAGGGTTTAAAGAGAAGGAATGATGGGTGTTTCCTTTAGAGGGAGAAGGATGATTGGGAATTCTGCCATGTTTGATGTGAAGCAGCTTGGAAACACAACCTCATGAGTATGTATTAGTATCACTAGTTGAGTTCTATTCATTCATTGGTTCCTTCTTTCTCTCTCTCTTTTATTCTCTGTCTCTGTTTGTATATGGAGAGAGAGAGAGAGAGAGAGAGGGAATTAAGGAAGAAAAGGGTGCAAGAGAGTTTAGTTGTTGATCTGGTTGGTGGTGATTCTGTTGCTCAATGTTTGTGTGAAAAAATGGAGATCTACATTACCTGCCAATTGAGAAGCTAGCAAAGATTTTGTAAATCAGAATATGGGCCATAATTATAAATCAACTGAAAAATGAAAATAAGGTAGATAAAACTATCAAAAATGAAAATTAATTTTATCAATATAAAAGAAGACCTCCGGCTGTTTTTCAAAGAAATTGATTTCGGCCAAACTTTGAACTTACCGATCTTTAAGTTGATGAGTTGAATGTCAGTCTAATCATTTTTATTAGAGAAGCTTTAGCTAAGAATTAAGATATTGAATGAATAAAATTCAAAGTATGATGGAATAGATGGATATCAGTGAAATTTGGATTTCCATAATTTATATCTTCTCATAGATATACTAATTTATTTGTATATTGATGTGTTAAATATAATTAAGAAAGTTATAGTTGTTTTAGATATATAAATTATGTTTCTATGCCACACCGTTAAATTGACAATATTGATAAAAGATATAGTACATTTCAATAAGATTTTAGAGATATATGAATCATGTCTTACGCCACAACATTAAATTGGCAATATTGATATAAGATATAGTACATTTCAAAAAGATAATTTTAATATGCATACATAATCATGTCAGATACAAATAGTTCCGTCAAGTATTATTATTCTTTTTTTGAAAGTTGAATAGGCTACCAAAATATTTTCATTAAAAATTTATATAGCAGCGTTCAATACAAGCTCTAAAGATAGAAGGAAATTAGAAATAAAAAAATATACAAAAAGAAAAAGAAGCAAGACGTAAAATAAGAAAGGAAAGAGAACATTATATTTGTCTGATAAAATATTACAATGTGAAAATAATTGTAAATATGTCTCCATTGCTTTAAATAATGGAGTGAAGTTTGATTAGTTTTGAGGTTGGTTTTGTTGTTTCGATTTTCCTTCTAATTCTGTCTAGTTGTTGAAATCTTGTGTTGGAGTGGGGGAGGGAAGCGCAAATTTAGGTTGACCAAGTTTTCTTCATTTTTCTTTTTCTTTTTCTTTTCATTTTCTAAATTTTAAATTATTTTATTTCTCTTCATTTCCAATTTCCAATTCTTAAGTACTATTTTCATTTTTAAAAGAAGGGGACCATGAGGAGAAGTGGAGAGGGTCCCTATATTTATCTCTCTTGTTTTCATTTTTTTTTTTCCAAATAATTTCATTTTTATTTTAGGGACATGTTATCGTACCCCCAACTTGTTGTCACCAGTATCCGAAATACAGAAAATGTATAAAAAATTTATAGAAAGAAATATTAAAATACAAAAAAGTAAAATGAACATATTAAAAAGTATATTAATATATAAAAAATATTCTTTTTTAATTAATTGTATAGAAATATATAATAAAAATCCAAAATAATGTAAAAATATTATACGGTGATGTTTATCCAATTTTACTTTTTTTTAAAGCATGAAGATTACCAGTTTTTCCCGTTTTATCACATTCACAAGATACAAATATGATATCTAATTAAAATCCATCAAGAAAATGCCACAGAACATCACACTAATCATTTAATTTATGGTCCTTCTAGAAAAAGATTTGATTTGATTAATTATTTAATACATGAGAAAATATCATAAGCAAAGATTTGAGGGGGAGCCAACAAGTGTTTAGTAACAAGGTTGAGGGAATTAGGAGGTTTAATTATTGAAACCAAATATTATATGCATTGCATAATATTGTATTACATGCAGTGAGTCAATGAATTCCACGTTTCAGAATTTAAATCAGATTATGCTATGTATAATAATGTAAACTACACATGTCATTAATTCAATACATAGACTAGTATTTAATTTGCCACAATGGATTCAAAATCTTTGCTTAATGGCCCTTAAAGCAACATTCCGTACAATTCCCAGAACTAGGGTTTCATTCCTTCCCAACAATGGTATGATGGACCTCCTTGTACCCCTACATATCTCCATGTACTCAAAATATTTTATAGTTTTTTCATTATACTATTCTTTTGATGCCCCATTTCTACTTTATTTTTAATTCTTTGAATTTTTTACATAGTACCCTTGCTTGTTGTTGTATTACGAAATCACCCCTCACTACGTTCCATTCGTGTGTCATTATAGTTACTATGTATATATGATGACTAAACAACTTGTACAAGTAAAGTCCGAATTTTGTTTGTGATATTGCTTATGACTAAAATTCATCAAAAATTCGAATTTCAACCGTACGGATAGAATATATATATGTTTTGAATATAATGTAGATTAATTTTCACAATAATCGGAATATTATATCATTGCGATCATGTATCATCAAAATTCATCAAAATATATATAATATGTATTATATATATTTTGATGAATTTTGATAATATATGATGGTAATGATATAATATTCTGATTCTTGTGAAAAGTAATCTACAACATATTCAAAACATATATATTTCATCCGTACGGTTGAAATTTAAAATTTTGATGATATATGTAGTATGTTGGTCACAAGCAAAATCCGAACTTTGCTTGTACAAGTTATTTAGCCATCCTTATATATATATATATATATATATATATATATGTGTGTGTGTGTGTGTGTGTGTGTGTGTGCGCGCGCGCTATTAGTGACACCAAGATCTTTGTGCTATTAATAAAATATATTGTGTTCTAGTATAATATTCAAATCGACGATCCAAATTTTTCATAATTATCTACGTAATAAAAATATATGGCCTATAAAAAATTATTATTTTTAACAATCATTTCATTGTCCATCGGACGTAAAAAAAAACACATCATCGAACGGCCAAAAATGAATTCTAGTCGATTTACGGTGAAAAGTTACTCAATTTTTTTTAAATTTCATCTACTTATATTTGGGGGTTATATGTACATATTTAACAAATCAGATCTTATATACGAATTTTGCAAACCGCAAAATCAATTTTGACCGTTCGATAATATGTTTTGTTTTATGTTCGATGCATATTGAAATAATTATTAAATACAACAAATTTTTGTAGTCCACGTATTTTTGGTAGATAGATCAGTATGAACGATTTCGATCGTCTATTTGAACAATAAAATACGATTTTTTTCGTTAATGGCACCATCAACGGACTCTCTCTCTCTCTCTCTCTCTCTCTCTCTCTCTCTCTCTCTCTCTCTCTCTCTCTCTCTCTATATATATATATATATATATATATATATATATATATATACACAATTAATTATAGTCTTAGATAACAGTGACAATATAATTATAATTAAATTTATAGTATATCTACTTTTGAATTATAACCAAAACTTCGAATAAACATATATTTTTCTAATAAAAGTATATTTTTTCTTCGATTGGTTGTTTTTCCAAATCAATAATTTTAAGAACTCAAAATCAGATCCTAAATAAAGCCTCAAAATTAAAATAAGAAAAATTATCTTCATTATTTTGACTCATATTTTTCTTGATTCTAAAACCAGCTTCTTAATTCTTAGAATTTTTGTTTTCTCATATGGTGATTAAAAGTTTTAGTAATTCTGGTGTGTTATGTGTACGATTGTAAGAACCACCGATTCTGATTCAGCCGATTCAAGTTTCAATCGGCAAGATCCGATTTGATTAATACCCGATTCTCATAATTATATAAATTAATATTTTTATATAAATAGATGAATTTTCATCCGATTGGACTGATTATCCGATTCTGAATCACAATCTCCCGGTCTTTGGTCCTAATTTTCGAACCTTGGTTATGTGATTAAGTACAAAGATAAGGGTTAAAGTGCAGAAAGTGAGTCAAGAATCACGAGCCCAAATGCCGCAGGAGTGCCCGTGGGGTATGGAAGGATGTGAAGATTTGTAAGTGGATTTAAAGAGGGGATGTTGGTCTCTTCCTAAGATTTTCTTTGGAGACTGAGTTTAATCACAGAATCCCATGTTATTATGCTGATTAATTAATTAGTGCAATAATTATTCGTTTGATTCAATTTGAACTTGCAAGTTGTTTCATACAATGATGAATAAATAGTATATCAATGTAATAAACTATATATGACATATAGTAAAATGGAGCTAAAAAGATTCATAATATGTTTGAACATAAAAGATATCGAGCGGACCTAATAAAGCAATATGAAATTAAAATAAAAAATAAAGATCTACATGTTCAATTTTGTTATATATTAATATATCTGAGATTAAAGTTGGAAAAATTCGAGAATGAAATCAATATAACACAATACCATGATCAATATAACTAAAAAATTTATAGTGAAATTAGAGAGATGCATTGATAAAAATTTATATCATTACATCAATCATTGATTTTACCAAGAAAAGAAAATTCGGTATGTTATAACTTTTGGAAAAAAATATTATCAGTTGGCACTGGTCCGTGATGAACCTAGCTACTTAGTTACATGTTATGTTTTTCATTGGCCAGCTCCATTATGAACATGAATCCATGCTATGTTATAATTCTCCACAAGTTGGTCATACATGCTAATGGTATATGTTTTGTAACAACATAAAATTGTGATGTTACGTTGTAATGATATAATTTATAAAAAATATATATATGAAAAGAAGAAATACAACACTTTGATGTACATTATATATATGTAGATAGATAGAGTGAGGGTCAATACGTGCTTCTCATATTATAAAATTGGACATTGTATCAGAATTCATGTTACATAGAATAAAATATTTCCTCTCTTTGATATGTAAAATCCGTTATTTAATTACATAATATAAATCTTAATACATATTTAATGAATGATATTATATTATTTATGTATGATATTCAACACCACTTGAGAATGTGCCCTAACAAGGGAGCTATTACTGGATGATTTTTTCACTAGAATATATTTTGTTTTGTCCATATACAAATATATTTATATGTGATTATATTTTCTGTTACACCCCAAATTTGAAAAATAAAATTCGGAGGGTAACATGTACAGATCATTACAAATAACCGATATAATAAATGTATATTTAATAATATGCTTGATTTTTTTTAAATAAAATATTTATTATTTCTACGATGTCGCTCGAGACCCCACATTTGAACCTAAAAACTGAAAACTGAAAAAAGGGGGATGACTAACCTATATACTCAGTAAGGGCACCCTCTCATACACCACCACACAAAACATAATATTTTATACAAAAAATATATTAAATTATAATAAGATAAATTTTCCAAAATAATTATTAATAAAAATATTTCTGAGCTCGTTGTTGGGTGGATCGACAGCTATGGACATCGAGAGTCATGTGCGGCTTCACTATAAGCGGTCATGGATATCAAGAGCCATGCGAGACTTCATCATTAGCGGTCATGGACATCGAGAGCCATACGAGACTTCACCATTAGTAGTCATGGATATCGAGAGTCATGTACAGCTTCATTTCATTATTTATATTATATATATCACAAAATAATTTATAAAAGAATATTTTAAATATAACGCATGAGAAAAGAATATTTCTTACCTCGATATTAGCACGATATAGCTAAACGACTCATCAAAATCCTAACACGTCTTGTTTGAAGATATCAATTTTAGTTTGTTTACTGTGGAAATGTATTAACACAAGAATCAGTCATTCTGATTATTGGAAATGCCTATTTATAGAATTAGTAAGTTTTATGTTAAGTCTAACATTAAAATTCGGGTGGTGATTTGGGCATAAAATAATTTGATAGGAATAAGAAATTATTTACGAAAATGATATTTTCATCCTTGTTATATAATGTCCAATTTTATGAGTTAAAAAGGAAATGATAATCCCATAATAAATGTAATAATTATATGAAAATCTCTCTAATTTATTGATAGCATCATTCTTGCTTATTTTCACATTCTTGCGTAGTTCAATTCAATCTCATTCATCCAGATCCTACTATTCCTAAAAAATTCAATCACTTCATTTTTTTTTTAGAAAAAAGATTTTTTTTTTCAAAATTATCCATTATGCCATCTCTTTTAATTACTCATTATGACATTTTTATTTACTTGTCATCAACTACGAATTCATGAAATTGCATGATAATGGAAACTTTTTTTTATTCTTGTATACCTTTCTAAATATTAAGCTTTTATTTCCTAAATCATTATTTGAATAAGCACATTAATATATCTAAAGATTTAATGAACAAGAATAATTAACATTGAAAAGATAATAACATATTTATAAAATTAAAATTTAATCAAATAAAAAAATTGGTTATTTTTAATTGCAATAAATTTGAATGCTTTGATGATGATTATGCCGGAAAGAAAAATAATCAACAATAAAGAATAAAATATTATTGTTTTTTTTAACTCAATTAATTGGCATTAATAAAGAAGGATAAAGATGTCTTTTTAGTAGATTTTTTTCTTGCTCGTAGCAAATCTTTTTCTGGCCATATCATTTTCCAAAAATTCATTGTTATCAAAACCGGCCCGGTTCGATTGTTGAACTAGAAAAAACCGGACCCAGCAGGATTTCCGGTTCGGTTCGCTTATTAGATCGGATATGCATGAATCTGTTCCAACCTATTTCTTTCCCTGTTTAACTTTTCCATTTTCATTAACCTCTCTGAACCAAGTCCAGCCATGAATTGGATTCTATTGAAGATATTAATAAAATTTGTTTCTTGTAGTTACTCAGTGGATTGGTATTAATAAAGTTTAAGTGATTAATATTTACAAATTTCGTTTTGAAATTTACAGTGATGCAGACATATTTATTTATAAATTATATTTTGAAAAACCAGCAATTGAACTGGTTGACTCACTGGTTCGACCGGTGAACCGGTGACCCAAAGCTCATCCGAGTTGACGTTCGGTCTGGTTCTGATAGAATTACTAAAATTCGTATTAACTCAAAAAGAAGAGAATGCACCCAGGACGACTCTGCTATACAAATGATTTGACATTTAGCAAAGGCCTCAAAATGATTGGGACTTCCGAAAATTAGATCATGATCATTTAGTAGTGAGAAAAAACAACAAAATGACAAAAAAAAATGAAAGAAAACATTGGCAAAAAACATAATTGAGGTGTCTCCTGAAAAATAGAAGTAAAAAATTCGCAAATGTCCCCATATTTTTATGGTTATTTTTCCTTCAATACAAAGATATTTTTCTTTGGAAGAATTTGTCTATTAGTTGACTACAAAGAATTATTATCATATTAAATATGAGAATAATTCAAGACGTAATTTACTAATGCATAGACTAAAAAAATTCATTGGCATCAAAAGAGGAATTGAGACAAAAAATCATCTCCATTAAATAAAGTGATGCAATTTATAGTTTTCCTTAAATAAAAAATATAACTAAGTAATTTAATATAAGATTATTTTTTGAGTTGTAGTGAAAACAAAGGAATTTATGTAGGAGTTTCTTTTATTTGAATAAACTCACCAACAATGAAATAGAAGCAAGAAAAAAGAGAACATACAAAATAAAGATAAAGTAGCACCAGCGTAAAGATATTTCAACCTCTCAAACCAAGATATTTTTGCACCATCAAATGCCTCTTAAAACTCAGGATCGGCCCTTTATGCACCTGATATATTTAATTAGCACGTTATACAAAGTTTGTGTATTTGACCATTCAAGAATTCCCTTTCAATGAAATTAAAAAAAAACATGAAATGAATCAGGAAGAAAACCGAGCCACCCAATAAATACATACCATTAATCACTTCAACCCATGAACCTGACTCATTAACTTGGATGTTACTAACCCTCAACTCATTAATTAACTCCAACTCCTTATTTTTTTATTTATTTTTGAGCCTTCTTAAAACGCCACATTGTCACTTTTATCTGGATCGTTCAATCTAATTTTTTGTCAATCTTAACCATTCATTTTCTCAAATTTATTGATATTTTATGACTATTTATGTGGTAATTAAAATATAATTATATAATTGGTTGAATTGGTGTTTTATGTTCTATCTCCGAATTAGTAAGAACCGTTGAATTTGTTTATGTCCGTCGGACCTTAATATGATAATTTCAATGAATCATAATTCAAAGTTATGTTTAATTATTAATACCAATAGTTAATGAAGAGTTCACTCATTAAAATATAATTTTTCTTTTCTTTTCTTCTTTAAAAAATTATAATTTCGAATGGATATTTTATTTCTCATGTTAAACTCATCAAATATAAATTTTTTGAAATTTTCTTTTTATTTTAAGTTTCATATTGTTGTAGTTTCAATTTATTTATTTTCTTGCTAAAATATATGAATATAAACTATATAAGAGAGCATCTATAAAAAATGATACGTTCATTAACTCACACCTTATTTTCATCTCTCTTTGAACATTCTCAACATACATATTCTCAATTTTATCTCGGTCATTGGATCAAAATATTTTCAAATCTTAACTTTTCATTCAAATTATTACCACAATATCACTTGATCAATTAGATCAATATTTCATGTTATATCTCCAATTACATGAGAACTCTCAAATCAAATAAAATTTCGGAGTATTAAGGCCTATATTGTATTACTTAATGTATTACGGATTTAAAAAAATATATATGTGATCAATTTATACATAATTTATATCATTTTAACAACTAAAAAAATAAAAAATAAATTAGAAAAATAGCATTGTTATTTTTTTTAAGAAAATAAGCCATGTTAGATTTTCTTATGGTTAAATATACTTATTATTTGTATCTTTTTTAAAATTAATTATCTATAGTTAAATCTTAATTATTTCAACTAAAATCTATGAAATAAATTATCTTGCCTGATTAATACTTGACTTTTTTTCTTATATAATATGTCAAGAGATAACGGGATAAGAAAACCAAAGATAATAAAAAAAATGACATTTTACCCTAGCTCCTTATTTTTCATCTAATTTTGAGCGTTCTCAAAAGGTCACATCATTCAAATAATCTAAATCATTGAACAATAGAAAATATTTACAAATCAATCCTTGATTCATGTCTTAATTTTATGAATTTCACATATTTTTTTAACTATTTATGTGGAAGTTATTTTAAACCCCTTTTTAAGCTCTTACAAGATGCCACGTCATCATCCTCTTTTATGTACATCCATCGCATGTGAATTCAATGAATTAGATTATGTTTAAGATTTTGTTGGTTCACTTAGTATACACATTCTTATTTTTTCTCTTGATAAGAGGAGTAGAAAATCTAGTCTGAACAAATTATGAGTTTTAATTCATAGAGAAGGTGAAAAGTTCATCCATCAAAACACATCCTTTTTTCTTTTATTTTTAAAAAAATTTGCAATTCTTGATCCAATATTGTATTTCTACTACTAAGAACATCATATATAATTATGTTTCAATTTTCTCTCCGTTTGGGACTTCATATTGTTATGATTCCGAGTTTATTTGTTATTTTACATAAGTATGTGAAGATGAATTATATTTGATACTATATAAAAAAATTATTATGTAAGATATATATTTATATAAAATAATGTATTTTTTGATAATTAAAATTACATAATTAGATTTTTGAAATATAAGATGGATTATGTACGAGAATATACATAAAAATGCATTAAAGAAGCTTAATTGTGTATGTTTAGATAATCAAGTTACATAATTGGAGTATTGAATTATATTCTAATAAATTGATTAACACACTACATTATTAGTCAATGAATTTTTCAATTCTCCTTGAGTTACAACACTCATAATTTTTTCTTGGTCATCGGATATGATATTTTTTGTAAATTTTATTTCTCAAATTCATTGATATTTTATACCAATTTATGTATGGTTATTAACACATTATCATATAATTGTTTGATTGGTATTTCATTTTTCGTCTTTGATTTCGTGAGAACTATCAAAATCGTTGATTTCTCA
Source organism: Juncus inflexus (assembly GCA_024447665.1). NCBI lineage: Eukaryota > Viridiplantae > Streptophyta > Magnoliopsida > Poales > Juncaceae > Juncus > Juncus inflexus. The sequence continues at coordinate 1,093,562 of JAJHPC010000013.1, read as the reverse complement.
AACTCGCTGCTATTATGTTGCAACCTAGACGATATTGTTAAAACAACTCCATTTATGATTTGTTACATTAATTTTAATGTTTTATGTTTCATCATCATTTTTTTAGAATCACAATAATGTTTTATTTCTTAAGTTACTAATATAGTTTGACAATTTAAACAAGAATATATGTAACTCATCACATAATTTATTAGATTAATATTTCTTGTGATATCCTGAATTTGGAGAAAAAATATTTTTCGAGTTGTTGAAAACTCATTATATTATTTTTTGTATATTACAAGTTATAAAAATAGTTTATGTGACATGTTCATTCACATAGTATATATACATTGTTCATCATTTTGTTAGTTCAAGAAAAAAATTAACAATAATAAAGTTAAGAGGGGAAATATTTTAAGGAAATAAGTCATATTAGTTTCTCATATACTATACCTTATTTTTTTCTTATTTTACTTTTTTTTCCGGACATTATGTTAGTATCATTATTTTCTTCCGCTTATCATTTTTTTTTATTTTTCTTACTGTGATGTAAAGGAATTATAATATTAGAAAAGGTAAGAAATAAGTGTTGTATACTAATTTTAGAAATATATATACATAATCTTGGATTCTGACCACGAATCAGTTATTATTCGGTCGGGTTATTCAGTATATCGTTGATCTTTTTCTTCTTTTTTTAAGTTACTATTTATATTTCTTTATTTTTCATACTCAAATTGTGTCTTACAAACTTTTTTTAAATAAATGATAATGAAGAAGTAAATGATTTTAATCAACTTAAATCCATATTATTTGGACTTGCATCATTATAATTTTATGCGCTTTTATATTGAAATGAGCACTATAATTAAAATACTCGCAGCAAAGCGCGAGCATTATCCTAGTTAACATTTAACATTGACTTAGCAAAGAAAGTAAAAATTTGTCTTTATTACTTTAATAATAATAATTATAGTTTTCATGATTTAGAAGTTATGAAGTTTCTGTTTACGAAAATATAGAAAATATCATATTTACAAAATATTGAATTTTGATTAAAAAAATTAGGTTATGAAAATACCCTAAGATAAATATTTATAAAAATACGGTTTATAACATTTTCTATATGTATATTCTTTTTGGATATTTTATTTTTAGAACAGTACGAGGATTCCAAGATTTTGGTGTCTTAATAGAGAAATGTATAAAGTCTGAGGGAATAAAGGCTGCAAATAAGCAGAGAAAAATGTATTGATTGCTTCTATATTTTTTTGAACAATGCATCATGTCTAATGTGTCCCCTTGATTAATTAATAGTCCATCTGATCAAGTTAGGTTTTTTATAGTTGGTATATTAAAATATATATATTTTAAATAGTATGTATAAATAAAACACAATATGTAAAAAAATATAAAACAATATATATAAAAACAATACATAGAATAGAAAAATATATATATATATAAAACCGCAAATATAGTATATAAGAATAGAAAAATAGTATATAGAAAAAAATAATAATATATGGAATATATATTTTTTTAAAACAATATATGAAATGATTGTTAAAAATAACAAATTTTTGTAGGCCATATGTTTTTAATACATAAGTAATTATGAACGATTTGGATCGTCGATTTGAACAATAGAACATGTTTTTTTGTTAATGGACACAAAGGCCTTATATATATATATATATATATATATATATATATATATATATATATATATATATATATATATATATACTACTCATATGTAAAACATTAATCTTACTGATATACGAGTGATTTAACTCTCGTGATAACACATTTTCAAAAAAATAAATAGTAATATAAAACCTATAAGTTTAAACATAAATACCCAAACTGAATAGTGAGAGAAATAAGTTAAAAATTAGGACATTGTTGGAGCTTAAGATGATAAGATACGGAAAACTTGCCTTTATTATTTTTAAGAAATTTGAGGTGGATAAAAGAAAAAAAAAATGAGAGAGAACTACATGTAATCACATACTTTGTTCTCTTTAGGATGGTTCATATACTCTTCTAAATTTTAAATTAATTTTGCTAGACATGAAAATTGAAACATCACCTATAAAATAATGATATTAGTATCATACTACTAAACTATTCTAGTTGTAGTTGAGGTGAATAAAAAAAATGTGAGGGACTAGCTAGAAGGCATTTTTGCATGACAAAGCTGGAAAGTTCAAAATTTCCCTGCCAAAGTTTATTACTTTTCAGTTTCATGATATTAATTAACAGTTCTGTAAAGTATTTTCTTTTCAGGATCTTTGGAAATTTCTCATGCATAGTTCATGCAATTTGTTTGGATGCATTCCATCTGTCAAATTTTGCCTCAATATTCTTTTCAACATAATTTTATACTTTATCGACTCTATTCATCTGTTAAAAAATGTTTTCAAAATATGTATATATATTCATTTTCATACTGAAGAATTTAATAGTTTTACAATCAAATTCTGTAAAAATGATGCACAGTCAGAAATTTGAAGGAATAACAATTTGGTAACAACTGAGTTTCAAATTTTTCTATGCAACTTCAAATTAAAATTGATTGTAAGCATGCTTTTTCTTTTTTTTTCCTTGGTGATGAAAGCATGCTGTTTTTTCTTTCATAATTATTAAAAAAAACATTAAGATTCTTTATTGAAAGAAGATGTTACATGTACCCTCATTCAAATACAAACTTTTCAGAGGAATATCATCACTTCATATTTAGTTTTATTTACACTTCAAAAATATATTTATTTTTATTTTATTTTTTCTAAACCTTCTTCCTTCCTCATTTTTTTTACTTTTATTTTACAATGCAGCCATTTGCTCAACAAATAACTTCCTCGTTTTAAGTCATAAATTCAAAACATCTTTTTCCATTAAAATGTAATTTTTGGTTCTTAAAATTAACTTCTTCATTGAATAAATTTTTATTTATTTGCACACCCACATATGCATACATATGTGACTAAAAATTACTTATTTGAGATCTCATTCAGTCATTCGTTTTGGAGACTCAAATCCATGATTAGTAGTTGAGAGAAGCTAGCTAAATACCAATTGTGCTAAATATGTTAAATATATTCGTCATGACTTAAATTTTAGATCTCTTTCATACTTTAAGAGATGTTCTATACCACTAGCTTGAGTTCACAAGCATTGGTCTTTTATGGTTTGAATAGTTCCTTCTCATTCATTCTTAAAATTTGTTACATGTTGGATATGCATCAAAATCCATTTATAGAATAAATAACAATTTCACGATGAAACATCGTTTTTTTTTTTTTTTTTTGAGAATTTGAACATCTTACTTTTTAGATAGCACGGATCCTTATTACAAGTTTTAAGTATAAGACCCAAGATTGCAAATAGCGTTTAGTGGTTTGTAACATTTAGGTTATTTTCTAGCAGGTAGCGAGTAGCGAACACTATAGTGGATGATATAGCGGTTGTTATAATTTATAGCGGATAACATTAATAAGTATCATCAAGAGAAAATAGATTCTTTTGTAAAAGAAGAGTGATTGTTGGGCTTATGTTTAATCAAAAAATATCGTAATTGTATTATTTCTTCATTAAATAAATTGTTAAATTCAAACATCTTATTTTTTAAACTAAAAATAGGCTATTTAGAGTTAAATATATATATAGGAAATAAAAGTACATCGTGCAGGGTTTAGCCGCCGACAGGTAACGTTTCATGCTATTTGCGACTATATAGAGTGAGACTAAAAAATATACGTATGCAAAGCATACGTTTTGCTACGGTCCAAAATATTACATATATCTGAAATTCCTCTAAAGGTATCTCTAGAATCCTACTGAACGTGAGATTCGATCTCCTCACTTATGGTAGATGAGGCTAGTACTATAACCATTAAGTTATTCTAGTGATGGATATTTTAGTTGCAAACAAATGCATAAACATACAACAACCTTAAAAACTACTATATAGGGGCTTTTTTATTCACATAGACTTGTTAGGTCTTCATAAGGCCGATTAGGCCCAGTTTTTTGAATAAAAGTTACACAGTTTTAAGGTTCGAAATTCTGATTGGTACTACATATATGGTTCTCATTCTTAACAAAAATCATTTCTCAAAATTCTAAAAATGTCATGAAATCGAAGTGCCACACTTATCACGATTGTAAATTAAATGCAAAAAGCACATTGATTGAATTGTTTCAACATGATATTGACCTTAAATAAAAGAGATGGCGACATACAAATAATATCATTTTTTTTTATTCAATTTCAAATTCTTAAATGCAGGAACAAAATAGAAAATTAATTCTTTTATATTTTATTTTCGTTTTCCTATCCTTCTCTTTTCCTTTTTGAGATTTAGATGTCAAGAAAGCTTAATTTTAGGAGTAACTAGCATTACAACTGAGAAGAAGAAAATTATTACAATTCATGTTTTGATTAATTTCAATGCTAGAATTACACTTCGAGGTGCTTTTCAAAATCGAAGTATATATTTTAAAATTAACACTTTGAAACATATATTGTAATTCATGTTTTGATTCTACTCATTAAAACCAGAGTAATGCGTGTAAAAGACCCAATGTTCTGTTACATCCCAAGAGAGTTCAATGCTGAGGCTGATCTATTGGCGAATTTGGCGAGGATGCATCAACTGGACTATGAGGAATCAAGCATGCCGTTGATGAGAAGGTGATTTAGAGCTTCGATTTGGAGAATTACAGGTAGGGTTTCTGAGGAGAAGAAGCTTATGCGGGTTAGGATTTGTTGGTTTTAAGTTTAGTCGGAAGAAGAGGACTCCAGTCAGAATGCTAGTTGCTTTGTTTGGTTTGTTAGAAGGGTTAAACTTGTTTTTGCTGTTTTAGTTTGGTCTGTAATATTTGCGTTGTACTCCTTAAACTTATTCTGTTTTACGCGTAAAAGCCTACGGGTTTCAAGTAAAAAAAAAAGCCAGAGTAATGGTCTTGGTTTTACTCCGACATTAATTTTCTAAAACTTGACATACCAAAATGTAATTTTATTAATTTGAAATACTAAGTTACAAAGATCAATGAGGCTATATATTTTGGGAAACTTAAGAAAAATCATAAAATCGCGTTGTAATAGAATATTTAACGATTGGCAGCATCAGCCAAAGCTGAATTTAGGTTATGGGAAAATAGGGATGCAAATTTAATTATATAAAAAAGAGCTTGTTTTGGCTGATGTTGGACTGAGTTGCTTTCCATTCACTAATATGATGTTGGACTGAATTGGTTTCTATTCACAGCCCGCCTATGAAGGGGCCGCTCTAGTCTAGTTCATATTAATTACTTGTAAAACTCTTTATTGTTTTTTATTATTTAATATAATTATAGCTTAGAGTGTGGGAGTAAGTAACCCACTTCAAGCACCCGTTCCCAAAAAAAAAAATCATAAAATCCATGAGTTTTTCCTTGCCAATATTGACAAAATCTTACATAAAAAATTTGTAATTTATTAACTTTTAGTATAGAAGTGCACAAACACTTTAGTGGACTTTTGAATAAACTTTTTAGATTTTCTCTGTTTCTAATCTAATAGATAAAATATTAACTAATCTAATAAGTCAATATACTTTTGAAGTTTTTTCTAATTGTTTTCTAGCCATATACCATATGATATGGTCTATATTTATGTTTGCTATGGCTCACACTTTCAGCATTAAATGAAAATCCACCCCCAATCTCTTATTTCTCACTACTTTTGAGTCTTTTTAAAATATCATATCTAAATAATCTTAGCCGTTGAATTAACCTCAATATTTGCATCTCAATCGTTGATTAGATTCTTGATTTCATTAGTTTTATATATTTTTGGAGCTATTTATGTGGTAGTTATTTTACATTTATTTTTAAGATTTCTCAAAAAGCTACATCATCATCCTTATTTTATTTGCGACCCTTAGATGTAAAATCAAAGCAAACTAGATTGATTTTAATATTTTATTGATTCAATAAGCATACAAATTCCTATTTTTACTTTTGATAAAAGGAGTAGAAAAACAAGTCTAGAATAATTTGTTTTAATGGCTCATGTAATCATGTTAAATATTATCTCTTTGATTTCCATCACTAATCTCATTCTTTTATTTGCCTTCTTTTTTTGTTCAATCGGCCATTCTTAATCCTCTACAATTTTTTTAAATAAATATCATATTATATAATGAACATTTAGAAGTTTAAAAAAATATCATTTTGAAGTCTATGATCATTCCATATAATTATGAATAAATTTGATAAAATACACAAAATATTATATTTATATGTAAATGCATTTCAATTATATTCACACAACTAAATATAAATAAGTAACTAAGTTATCCGCAGCAAAACTCGGATATGATCCTAGTTCTAATAACATGAAACCAAGTTAATTTGCATGACTAAAACGGACACTATCATCTATCATCCTTCATGCCAAAATGCTTATGCTAGCTTGAAAGAAAAATAAAGAAAAAAATGCACATCATTTAAATAATACCAATGGGCCTATATATATTACATATATAAAAGGGGATTGTCTCGGGCACTTTTTCTTCCCAAAGTCAATCTATATAAAAAGTACTTAATTAATTATTTGAGATATTATGTATACGTGATATTAGTATTATTTTTACATACATATATAGATCCATATATATATTATTGGGCCATAACTATTACTATTTCGTGATGGGCTTTACAATGTAGCAGTGAGTTTGGTCTACATAAGGCCTTCTAGGCCCATTGTATGATGGAAATTTTGATTGATATTCAATTTTCAAAAATTGTTTATAGAAAATCTAAAAATGTCATGGAAATAAAAGGGAGTAAGTGCAAAAGTATCTTGATAAAAAATAATTCTATGTGATGTTGACCATATACAAAAGATGTGATGAATGCAAATAATCCACGAAATTGTGGTTTAGATATTCTTCATTTTGTTTGCACTCCATTTTTCTCGCATGTTACCCGATTTGAAATGAATCTGCACATATATTCTATTAATATCTTCTAATTATTGTTGATCCACTTTAAAATGATAAACTCACTGTCAAAGAATTATTTTATTTTTTTTATTTTATTTTATAGAGAAGCTTAATATGTTCTCCATCTATATTCAAAGAAACTTAGTTTTACCAAGTATTGAACCCATAACCATTGAATTAGTAGGGTGATATTTTACCACTCTACTAATGATTTGCCTCTCAAAAAATTATTTAAAAGGATCATTATTTTAGAATGATTATTTGAATAGGGGTATTAAAAATTCTAGATTTGATTTGCATCAAAATATTCTCTTTTGCTTTTCAGAATTAGTGGAAAGCTTCTTTTCACATTATCTTGAATTAAGATAAGAGAAGATTTCATTTAAATTCTCAATTTGACTAAATATGAGTGCTTTAAATAGTGAACGGACTTTGAAAGTACGTCATGTTAATTAAAAAAAAAATCCCAAAACTTTATCTTTCATGTTGAATTAAGATAAGAGAATATTTCATTTAAATATTCTTCAACAAAATTCTCAATATTTTTTTTTCTTTTGAGAAAATTTGGAGGGGGCTTATTATCCCTTCCAAATATATTTTATATATATTTATAAAATGTTACAAAGTTTTTTCTTTCTTTTACATTTAAAATCAGATAAAAATAAAGAAAGAAAAGAAAATGAAAGCTGGGCTTGAATCATGAAGCCAGGCACAGCCCAATCCCCTAACTAAGTCAGAATTTCAAAATTCTCATATGACTAACAAAATTCTCAATTTGACTAAATATGTGTCTTTAGTGAACGGACTTTGAAAGTACGTAATATTAATTAAAAAAAATACAAAAACTTTTATCTTTCATGTATGAAGAAAAGTTTATCTTTGGAAATCAAATCCAAAAACCTTATCTTTCATGTACGAAAAAAAATCCTGAAAGCAAATGGAAGTACATTTTATACAAAAGTAAGGATGACCTTTTTTTTTCAGTAACAAAGAATTGTAGTTTCAAAATTTTCTAATTTGGTAATATGCATGACACTAGGTCAAAGCCTTACGTAACAAAAAGAAAATTTCAAAATACACCAAATCTTTTTAAACTCCTTGTTTACAACAAAATATTTGAACAAATATATAAACAACCTTATGATATAATTCGTCACTAATAAACAATTTTACTTATTGACCACTTTACAATAAATCATAATGTTCCTTCAAAAAATGATTTATATCTTTGGCCACATAAATTATAAACATACCAATGAAAAGCAGCTGCAACTGCGAACCACATGCAATTTATCTAACTAAAAAAATAATATAGAACAATTAGAATACATATATGAACAAAGATATTCGGTTAAACTTTTTAGCAATCTTCGTACCAGCTGCTACCAATATATAGTGTTTTCTACTTTTGGAGATGGTAGTATTAGCTTACGCTGTATCCTTCTCACAAAAATTAAGACCTCCATGGTTAGAACGGCTATCATCGCACAATGAACCATCTAAGTTATTTATATTCTCTTAGCAGCATGTTGAAATTGAGTTGTTACTCCAAGTATATTTTGTAATACTCTTTCAATTAATATTGCCTAGTCAAATTTTAGACTCCAAGAATTTAGGTTGTTTGACCTTTAATATAAATACAGACATACAAATTCTTGGATTTGATTTTCTCTGATTTCTCATCAAATAAATTAAAAAAAATGCTTCAATATCAACTAATTTACTAATTCAATATAACTAATTGATTAATTCAATATGTTTGCTTTTGCTGTGGCTCATAACTCTTGCATCGGATGAAGAAATCCTAAAAGCATGAAACCAAGTTAATATGCATAACTAAACAAGAATACATCACTACATACAAATTCTTGGACTGTAAATATAAACAAGAATACATCACGACGTACAAATTCTTGGACTGTAAATATTAAATATTTTTGTGATGGGCCTTGTACTGCCTCTGAATTGTGAGGCCGATTTTAAGAAGTAATTTTTTAATGGGCCCTTCGGCAACATATGAAATAGAAAAATAGCAGAATTAAGAATAAACGACTAATTCACTTTATTTCATGTACGTTATGTAAAATAATTATACAAAAAACTTGATTTAAAATTATAGAAAAAAACTTGTGACCACAATGTCCTTGTTCTATAATTTAAGTTTATACAAATCATATAAACTGAAAAAATTATTCAAATTATATAAAAATAAAATAAATTAATTAATATTGTATCTGTATCCGGCTCCGTATAAATTATCTGTATCCGTCGGATATGAATATTTTGCATATACAGTACTGTTCAGATTCGGATATTATTCGCACTGCTTACACCCATAATTCTATCTCAATTATTGAATAAGAAATTCTATAATTTTATATTTCTAATTCAAAATATTCCATTACTGTTCGGCCCAAATAAATTAAAATAAAACAGTTATTTTATCATTCTACGTTTTTCTAGGACCGCCGAAAATGCACAATTGGTATACATGTGTCGGCCGCAAAACTGGAAAAATAGCATGAAAGTGAAGTGCCACGTGTATCATGTTTTAGTACAATCAATAAAGGCAAAAAATACCTTGATTGAATTGTATTACATGATATATTTTGTAAATGGTTTCTACGTGATATTGACTATATAAAAAGGAGATGATGACATGAAAACAAAATACTAAACTGAGGTGTAGATATATTTGATTTAATTTGTACTGTAGTTTAGAGTATGTTCCCAGCTTTCCAAATGAATCAAATTTGATAAAATCTACACATAGTATCTTAATATATTTTATTTTTAAATATTCATTAAGTACAAAAAATAAATATTGAAAATGACAAATTCACTCTCATGGAATTATTTCAAATGCCTCAAGTTAAAATAAATCTCTCTGCTGATTAACACTTAATAAAAATTTAAGAAGAAAGCAAATACATAAAAATATAAAAATATATGTATTTAAATTTTTTTTAGCAAATTATTATTAATATGTATTACTCCGTTACAAACTTGAAAAGACCACAACCTCATCCAGTCTCTGTTAGCCTCTATCTTTGAATGTTAATATCAATTTTAGGATGATTATCTTAACAGGGGCAATTGTCGATCTGGTTATTAATAATCCTCAGTCGAAACCAAAGCACGACTCAAATTTATGTGGGTGGCTACTAAGTCCAACTTTATGTGGGTGGATCATCAAGGTAATGTTCAAGAGATTATAAGATTCATGAAATTGTAAATCATGAATTTGATTAAAATTGACTTTTGATTTTAAGGATTATGAATTCTTATCTTTGCAAATTCTCAAATTCATGTAATCAAACAATTTAGAGATTATTAAATTCATATTACAAAATACACTAACTCTCTCCCTCCTCTAAAAATACATCAAATCAAACAATTCAAATTAATTTACAAATAAATAAATAAATTATCAAATACATATAATCCAAAATATCTTCTAAATCCAAAAGCTCTATCTGGAGTTTGGAACTCGGATTAAAAACATTGGACTTCAAAGTCATCTTTCATGGTCATGGATGAAAAAATGTGTTCTTAAAGCAAATAAAATAACTTCATTATAGATAAAACACGTGCATTTATATACAGAATAAGGGTTATATTCGTAGAAATAACAAGGATTGTAGTTTTAAAATTTCTAATTTGGTAATGTGTATGATAATAATTAAGTCAAAAGGGTTTTGTAGCCAACATAAAATTTCAAAGCATACAAATCTATTAACTTCTAATTTTGTACAAAATATGTTAAATCAAATTTATAATACAATACAAACCGTCACTTCAAAAAACACCATTGATTGATCACTTTAGAAAAACATAATATTAATACAAAAATAGAATTATCTTTGGCCACGTACACCTACCAAATCAATGAAAAGCAACTTGCAACCACATGCAATTTTATCTCATGAACTCAAAAAGAGTTTTTCATTTTTGCCCTTTTCACTATCGTACTTCAATTATTTTGAATAGTTCCATCAAACACCGAGTTCTTTCAGCGTAGGATTCTACTTCTCTCCATTCAGTACAGAAAATAGAGAAGGCATTGACCTCTTCAAAAAAAAAAAATTGCAATAAACTAATGTTATCTTTTGAGCACACTTTAACTTATGACACATTAAAATATATCATTTAATAAAAATAAAGTACAACAAAACATTATTTGTTACACAATAAAACTTACAAACTAACAAATATTTTAGGTAGAATTCACTGTACATACACGAATAAAAACGGAATTCCCAAAATATACACCTTTGAAATAAAATTCCAATTTATAGCATTTTCGCACTTCTAAAGTGCGGTTTGCAATTTTTTTTTTGGTTGAATCCGCACTTTAGAAGTGCGGTTCAGGCAAAAAAAAAAAAAAATTCTAAAACCGCACTTCTAAAGTGCGGTTTTAGAATTTTTTTTTTTAGTTTTTTAGGATGAATTTTATATGTTTGGGAGAAAAAAACATATAGGTCTTTATCTATATGCTAAAAATGAATGTTTATAAACATTTATTTCAATATATGTTGTCAAACATATATTGTAGGATAAATATTTTTATAGGTCTTAATTTATTATCATGATATAAATATTTTTATTCAATTTCAACAACATATAAAAATGCACTTGCCAAGTATTCATTTAAGGACATATAAAAATATATGTTTGAAAAAAAAATATATAAGTCTTTATCTATATGGTAAAAATGAATGTTTATAAACATTTATTTCAATATATATTGTTAAGCATATGTTGTAGGATAAATATTTTTATAGGTCTTAATTTATTGTCATGATATAAACATTTTTATTCAATTTCTACAATATATAGAAATACACTTGCCAAATATTCATTTAAGGACATATAAAATTATTTTTCATTTTGATCAATATAAAAATACACTTGCCAAATATAATGAAATAAATGTTTATAAGCATTCATTTTTAGCATATAAATAAAGACTTATATTTTTTTTTCAAACATATATTTTTATATGTCCTTAAATGAATAATTGGCAAGTGCATTTTTATATGTTGTTGAAATTGAATAAAAATATGTATATCATAATAATAAATTAAGACCTATAATAATATTTATCCTACAATATATGCTTGACAACATATATTGAAATAAATGTTTATAAACATTCATTTTTAGTATATAGATAAAGACTTATATGTTATTTTTCCAAACCCATAAAATTCATCCTAAAAAAATAAAAAAAATAAAAAATTCTAAAACCGCACTTTAGAAGTGCGGAAATGCATGTATCTCAAAAATAAATCTCATTAAAACACTACTAATATATATTTCTCAGTCAAAATCTTAGAGGCCATAACCCGCTCCAGTCTTTAGTAAGTTCCGTTTCTAAAAGCAATACTAAAACATTAAAAAAAAATACAAAAAGTAAAATCCTTACAGCTTGGGCCAGCATATTGGGAAATGGAGGTCACCATTATACATAATGGAGAGGAACATCATTCTACAAGGGGAATGACTGATGAGCAATGTCTGGTCATTTTCAGGGGGCCAACCTTACCTCCATTATTTCAGATTCTCTCTTGCTCTTAGGTTTCACCAGTGAAAGAAAAAACAAAGAAAATACAAAGAAAAACAAAGAAATTCAGAAAAATGAAAGGCCTTAGCTTTACATCAAGTGGTAATAATGGGGCATATAGCAATAATAATAGTAGTGTAAACTTTAGCAAAGAAACAAATTCTAGTGAGAGAATATATGAAAGAGAAGAAGAAGGGTCTGGTTCTTTCAATATGAGGAGTCTCTCTAAGATAATGCTTCCTCCTTTGGGAGTCTCCGGTTTTGTCCAATCGGATTTCAGCACGAAGGTCATCTCACCAATGGACTCGGTTTACAGGTAATATGTTACATTTTGGTTAGATGAGAAGATTAGTTTCAACTTAGAGATGTAGATAAAGGATTGGATTGTTATATTGCAAAAGTTGATCTAGCTATACTTGAGCTTGAAGTATTTTAGATTGTTCATTTGCTCGGAAAAGCTATACTAAAACAGTATACGTAATTTGACTATAGCATGCAAACAAGGCGTACACTATAAAATCATAAAACAATTTGATTTTCAACTTATTTCTTCCACTAAATCAATTTGGAATTTCAAATCTCGTCTCAAATAAAAAAAAGGAGATTACTACTTAGATTGTAGTATTTTGGGTTGTTTTCTTTCTTGAAGTATAAATTGTTTTGGATTGTTGATTTTACATGAAAAGATATACTGAATCATTTTGGGTTGTTTTCCTTTTGAAGTACAAGTTATTTTGGATTGTTGGTTTCACCTGAAAAGTTAAATTAAATAATTAGATATTTGTCTATGGCATAAAAACTATATTCTTCTTGAAGCAATGTTCACTAATTTAGATTATTTCCAAAACATGACACATGTGAAGAACAAAAAAAGATAAAATTGTAATATATATTTCCATTATTTTTTATTAGGTGTTGGGAGACATTTATGGTGATTTTAGTGTTCTACTCAGCATGGGTATACCCTTTTGAAGTGGCATTTATGAACTCTTCCCCCAAAGGAGGACTCTTCATAGCCGATAATATCGTCGACTTGTTTTTCGGCATTGATATTACTTTGACGTTTTTCGTGGCGTATATCGACACAAGGACTCAATTACTCGTCCGTGACCGAAAGAAGATAACTATGAGGTAATAAATTCATAAAGAGTGAATGATTAAAAATACTTAAGTATTTTGACGTCTTATATTTAAGATTTGTCATGTATTGGATATGCAGCAAATGAGTGTAATATGTTTCTTATTTTTCAGAGAAAGAGAAATGTGATATATTTTTCATCCAAACGAAACTGTATTATTTACTATATATTACTGAATCACTGATATTAACATATATGAGAAAGTGATTATATTTAATTTTAACATAATCCAGAGTAGGTAGAATTATTTTGGTTGGTCCCATATCTTATCAATGTTCTCTACTCCAGAAGATTCAATAAAGGCTAGTAAGAGAATATTCTTCTTTAACTATCAAACAGACATTATTTGGTTACTCTTTGAGACACGTATGTTAGAGATTTCACTGAAAATGATTGCAATAAATCCATAGTTCTAGAGATTATCCAGAGATATATGCCCCACAATATGCATAAAATAATTTATGATTTAAAATTTTTAATATATTATTAATATTATTTTGTTGTAATATTAATTATTAGGTATTTGTCAACATGGTTCATAATGGATGTGGCATCAACAATACCACTTCAAGGTATAGAGTCTTTAATTACTGGAGAATTTAAGCAAAGTGTCTCTTACAGCATTTTGGGTGTATTAAGGCTCTGGAGATTAAGAAAAGTCAAATTATTTTTTACCAGGTAATAATATAATATAAAATTCTTTCTATAAAGTTTAGTAGCATATGATTCATGCTGCTTTTAATACAGACATTAGTAGTTTTGACAGTATTAAAATAGTTTTCTTTTTTCGGAACAGATTGGAAAAGGATATCCGATTCAGTTATTTCTGGATAAGATGTGTTCGGCTCGTATCAGTAAGTTATACTTTTCTTTGAGACAAACCTAAATATCAAATTTACCTTCTAAGCCTGAAATATATAAATTAATAAAAACATATCAATTTTACTCAAAATGCCAATTTTACACATATCATATTTATCAAACTCTTTTGTTCGTAAAATATACAAATTTCATGTTGCCCTTTTTTCATTTCTCAAATTATTTTTCCATTACTTTTATAGGTGACTCTTTTTCTAGTCCATTGCGCGGGATGTCTATACTACATACTAGCCCGAAGCTATCCGCACCAAGGTAGAACTTGGATCGGAGCAGTTATGCCGAACTTTCGTGAAGCGGGTTTGTGGATCCGTTACATCTCGTCCGTTTATTGGTCGATCACCACAATGACAACCGTTGGATATGGAGATCTTCATGCGGAAAACACGCGAGAGATGATATTTAATATATTTTATATGTTGTTTAATTTGGGCCTTACTGCGTATTTGATTGGTAATATGACTAATTTGGTCGTGGAAGGGACTCGCCGCACCATGGAATTTGTAAGTGGATATTGTGCTTTTTTTAAATTTTCTAATAGGATTCAATATCTATAGTTTAAAATCTTTAAACCAAATTGTAATTGTAGTAAATTATCTTGTTTAAATTTTAGAGTGTAGGAGATGATTGTTAAACCGTTGATTTGAAGATTATTTAATTTTGTTATATTGCAGAGAAATAGTATAAGCGCCGCCTCGAATTTTGTGAGTAGAAACCGACTACCACCAAGATTAAAGCAACAAATATTGACGTATATGTGCCTTAAATTTAGGGCCGATAGTTTAAATCAACAACAATTGATGGATCAATTGCCCAATTCCATATGCAAAAGCATTTGTGAGCAACTCTTTTTACCGATTGTGAAGGAAGTCTATCTCTTCAAAGGTGTCTCAAAAGAAGTCCTTCTCCTCTTGGTAACACTTCTTCTTCCGAATTCAAAAAAATGCGAAAGATAAACAAAATTATCAATTTATCATTGAATTTTACAAGTTATGCTCGATACTTTTCATATTTGCCCCTTAAAGAAGTGAAATATCACATACATCCACGAAAATCTTAAAATATTTTCCAAGTTGCCCTTCTCATGTTTATATTTGACTATTTTTGTTTCTATTCTTGCTATATTTTATTTGTCAAAAGCAAGAGCAAAGAAAGAAAATGTAATGAATATGAATCCCTAATTATCATGAATCAATTAGGTAGCAAAAATGAAACCAGAATATATACCGCCGAAGGAAGAGGTGATACTGCAAAACGAGGCACCGGACGATATTTACATAGTAGTATCTGGCGATATAGAAATAATATATTCATCGAATGAGGAGGGAGAAAAGGTGATGGGTAAACTAACGACTGGAGATATATTCGGTGAAGCGAGTGCTCTTTCTGAAAGGTCTCAAGGTTTCACGTTTCGTACAAAAACTTTGTGCCAACTTTTGAGGCTGAAACAAAGCACGCTAAAGGAGGCAATGAGAAGTAAGCATGAGGACAGTATTACCATTATCAGAAACTTTCTAAAGGTAAAATTAAATAATGAACTTCAAATTTGAAGAAGTTAGGGGAAATTTCATATGTACCCCTGCAAAATCTAGAAATATCATGTATAAAATATACCCCTACAAATGAGATATTTCATGCATATAAGTTAAAAAGATAAGAAATATGGCGTATTCACTTACAGAAAATAATTAAATCATGAATATTCTTTATTTCTCTATTTATTTCAAAAGATCTACAAATGTTTCATCATATTATCATATAGTAAATGAGAGAGGAGCTGGTGTAGATTTTTAAATTATTATTTGAGGGCTACATTATACATCTGATATTCTCATGTTTTAAAAAGTAAAAACATCTATGTTTTTAACTATTGAACGGATATATCTCGATTTAATTGATTGTTTTTTTATTTTCAATTTGTCATGCAGCATCAAATTGAGTATAAGGATATAAGTATAGAAGATTTGATAGGAGAAAGCGGAGAATGTGACGAAGCAAATATTCCATGCAATCTTTTTACTGTAACAGCAACTGGAAATAGCTTATTTTTAGACGATCTTTTGAAAGTCGGTATGGATCCTAATATTGGCGACTCGAAAGGAAGAACTCCATTGGTATGATTTAGTATTTTCAATTTGTTTTGAATTTTGAATTTATCGTTAGATTTTGAGTATAATTTTATGTCTTTTTTATGAAGCACATAGCGGCATCAAAGGGGTATGAAGATTGTGTTATTGTGTTACTAAGGCATGCTTGCAATGTAAATATTAAAGGTATCCGATTCAACTTCATAAGTTTAAAACTGAACAATATATTAATATAACGTTGAGAAATTCCCAATTTCTATTCAAAAAAGATAGAATCTTGAGAAATTGACAAAAGTGACCATTATATTATTGGAAATATAAGTTCTTGCGTTCTGTTTATCAATGTTATGATGATGTATCATCTAAACTTGTACATTAATCCTATTATACAAATAGAGAACATTTAAATTTATCATAGGTCTAAAAAATGCAGATGTTTACGGAAATACCCCTCTATGGCTAGCCATTACCTCAAAACACCACAAGATCTTCAACATATTATACCATTTTGCGCGTGTATCAAACCCCAATGTAGCAGGCGACCTCCTTTGCACAGCAACAAAAAGACAAGATCTTGAAACATTGAAAGAACTCTTGAAACACGGACTAAATATCGATTCGATAAACCATGAGGGGCTAACTGCATTAAACATAGCATTGGTTGAGGAGAATGTGAAAATGATCAAGTACTTGGTCATGAATGGGGCCAATGTTGAAAATGCAGATTTAAGAGGGTGGAAATCACAAAAGATGGCACGGGAAGAGGTTGAGGAGATGCTAGAAAAGAGGGAAGTTGGTTATTCAATTTCCATATTGGAAACGCCTCACGAAATTGAAAAGTTGAAGGTCTTAGATAGAAAAGAGGAAAAGTTTGTGAGGGTTAGCATTTATAAGGGTCATCCCCTTTTGAGGAAACCGGAGGCTGGTAAACTCATTAGTTTGCCAAAGACAATGGAGGAGCTCAAGGATATTACCGGTACAAAATTTCATAATATCACAGATATTATACTTGTGACAACTAATTATGCTTTTTAGAAGTTTAAATATACACAAACTTTATAATTGTTATAGGTTATATATGAAGTGATATATAACTAGAAAACTTATCTGTTATTGAGTTTATTTTATTTTTAATTTTTACTATTGAATAGTGAAGACTTGGTCAACTTTTATTATTTGATGTCAATAGAATTTGAATTCATGACTTATAATTTATTGCATAGTGCATTCAATAAATTAAATTATGAGTCTATTAGTGAGATTTTTTGTAAATTGACAATGTGCAACGATCAACATTATTTATTTAATAAATACACCAAATTTAATATCCCCCTTTTTTTTAAATAAATGCAGAGGAGAAGCTTAATATAGATGCAAATGAATTAATTATGACAAATGAAGAAGGGGCGGAGATCGACTCGATCGAAGTAATAAGAGACAATGACAAGTTGTTCATGGCCTCAATACAAGAGATTCATAAGATCAATGGAGCTGAAATCTTCTAGATTTTTAGTAAATTAATGTGTTATAATTTTAATTTATTGGAGCATATACAAATGTGTATATGAATATATAAATATGTATCTACACTCTAGAAATATAAGTCTATTTCAAAAGAAGCATGAATATAAGTTATGGAGTTGGAATTTTCTTGATTTTAGCAAATGAAATACAAGATATTCATAAGATCAATGGGGTTGGATTTTCCGACATTTTTTTGTAAATTAGTATGTGTTATAATTAAAGAATATATTCCAGCATATAAAAGCGTGTATATGAATATATAGTTAATAAAAGAAACAAGTGTACAGAAATGTACATTTATGGACATATAAAAAAGATAAATATACAAGAGAAGCATGAATGCCTAAGAAACAGATCAGCAATCGCAGTTGGAAATCTATAGTTTTTATATGTTTATTTTGTTCAACCTACAACAATAAATAAAAAAACAAAATAATGTTTTACATAAAATATTACATTAAAAAAACATTTTACATAAAATACAAACAAAGGAGAATCAAAATGTGAATATAAATAAAGAAGAAAATAATATATTATACCAAATAAAATAATATTCTACTAAAATAGAAGAGAAAAGAGCATTGTAGGTAATATAATATTATAAAGTAATATTATAAAATGTCATAAATATAATACCATGAACTGTGATGTTGTAAAATATTAATTTTCTTTTATTAATTGTTTTTATTAAAAAATAAAATATTAAAAAAATTAATTAGAGGTGATTTTGATAAAATAAAAATGATGGAATTCCTAGTTAACTTTTCTAGGAGGAAACAAAATATTGATTTAACTTCACATGAACTACAAGAAAAAAAAATCTAAAAATATATTATCTTTTTGAAAACATTCAGAAAAGTTAGGAACATTTTTCATACGAAAGAACAGAAATTTGCATTGCCTGCACTGCAAGCAAAAGGCTGGCCTGAAAGGTGGAACAAAAGATGGAACAAGAAACAAAATATCATATTGGGTCCATTAATTTGTGTCTCTTAGCCTGCCAGTCGGTCAATTTGGGCCCAAAACCTACACGACTTTTGGATTCATCTTTCATGCTTATGCTAATGGCATGTTATAAACTTATAAATAGGGTACAATCATGTTGTGGACCCTAGATTTTATTATTTTGTTGTTTTTTCTCCAACAAATAGTCTCCTAGTAAGGTTTGAATTAATGGTGCATATGAATTAGACTGAATAAATTTTATTTTGATAAGAATATCATGTTTTTCAGAATTTATGTAGTGTGGTTATGCATGTATAATATAAAATCTAGAAAATATGTAAATATTTTTATTACAATTTATGTATAATAACAAGATTTAGAAAATGTGTGAAGTATACAATGGGCAATGCATGTATAATAAAAAATTAAAAAATATATCTCATTCCAGTATTAGTTTTTTAAATTGATTTATTTTATCTAATATTTTAGAAATATAACTAATAGTCTAAACAATGTTACACCATTTATATAATTAGAAGATATTACTAATTGTCTAATACAATGTTAGACCATTACATAATTAGAAGTAATTATTTTTTCTGTAATCATACTTATAAAGAAATCAATTTCGTGGTGCATGTGTAGGTAAAGGTAGAATGTTAAACCATTTACATTATATAATGAGAAGGAATTGAACCAACACCTCCCATCTAATCTATCTACATTTCATGTTTTGTTATAATAATAGATAAATATATGTTTCTCTATTTCAATATTACAACAGGGTTTAAGTCAAAAAAATTACAATAGGGTTATTTTGTAAATAGATTATATGGTGATGCTTACTCATTTTAAAACTTTTGAATACCCATCTAATCTAATCTACATTTGAAGTTTAAAAAAGAACATTTTAGAACCTTAATAGGAGGTACTTTAAAACGGACACAAAAATCAAGATCTGATGCCTTTTTGAAATTTCTTTAACCTTTCTGATGGATCACAATCCACAACCCTGAAACATTGGCGCAAGAAAGCTACATGTACAGTGATTTTTGTTTTTTGCCTCCAATTTGTTTTTCAAATACACACTTTCAAGATCTTGTATTTCTGTCTCATTGAGTTTTAGGTAGCTAACATAATTATCAGCAAACATTCGGTTGTGTCGGTCTGAGCAAAATCGATTTACATTAAAGGATCATAAATAATTAAATTGAACCGACTGAATTAAGTTTTTAACCGGATTTTGAAATGAATTGAAAAACCAAACCACCTAGAAGATATAGAACGGTCAGAATTTTTTCTATTTTTGGCACTCTTTTTTTCCTTTCTCAGACTTTAAATTTTTTATCTTAAAACTTCCTAAATAGCAGACGAAAGAATAACATGCACATTAAACAAGACAAGAAATAATGTTATTTGTTCTTGAAACATAATTTAAAAATAAGACTAGTAGCAAATGTCTCATAGTCTAACGGTAAAGCATTTTTCATGAAATACTACAAGTTATGAGTTCAATTCTCATATGTACCAATTGAGTGATTTTCTTTTATTTCTTACAAAATAATCCTCACTTAAAGAATTCAAAAAAAAAATTAGTATAGTATTTTTGGGCACACTAACTTGTACAAATACCGGTTCAACTAGTATGTGTATTAGTCAATTTAGTTTTTAAAAAATTTCAAAAATTCAAAACCACCAAACCAATTTAAACCGAATACCAAGATTAGCCAAACCAAACCACACAAATCGAAAACTCGAACTGATTTAACCGACTTTAACTGATTCATTCGGTTATGTTCACCTCCAAAGATAATTAGTTTGAGGAGCTAGATAGTATATAAGAGGTTGATTATTTTTCTTTTAAATAGTATGTGTATGACATAGTGTAGACTTTTCAAAAAATTAAAAATCAAAATACATGTATGAGATCACAATTACCTAAAAGATATATTTACCTAAACATAGCTTAACATTTCATTTATTTAACATTTCATTTATTTATAGTATTAGCAGATACAGAGCTTGACGATATTATTTGAGAGGGCCAAAATTTTTTCCCCATTGATTAACACTTAGCAAAAAATTTCGGGGGGCAAATATATAGAAATACTTGTATTTAAAAAAAAATTCGGTAAAATACTACTAATATATACTACGCTTTCAAAATTTTGGAGGGTCATGTTCCCTCATAGTTTCTATTAAGATTCGTCCCTGAACATAAGAATTGACATGTAAATTATATAAGAATCATTCTCATAATATGAAGATAATAGAGGTTCTCTTCATAAAATTCCCCCTTTCATAATACAGAATTATATTCCTTCTGGAATCAAATTATATAGCAAGTTGACTCACGAGAGACAAGATCGTAACACGGGCTGATGCTTCTGTTTAATCTTGACCGTCCATCAAAATGAACGTACGACTCATGAATAATAGATCCAAATGAGTAATTGATACGTGGACCCAAGTATGCACCTGTCAGCGACGAAATTCCTGGGAAGTATTCATATCCTTGCTGAATAGAAGCAAGAATTATTTTGATTTTGAATGGATGTTTTGTGTGAATGTTTGTTCTGGGGGCTTGTGTGTTTATATTGAAGTTATTGTATGGGAATTGGGCATGGATTAGGGAATAGTTAAAATTTGGAAATGTATTGTTATGTTTTGGTTTGTTTTTTGAATAATATTTAAGGATTTGTTTATATTGTGTTTCTGTTTTTACATCTTAAATATATCTATATTTGATGTTTTCATCTTAGTATTTTATTTTATTAGAGAATGAACCTATATTTTGTAATTCTTTTGATATATTAAATTTTTGTATAAAATATTATAGTCATATATCAAATGAACACGTAGTATAGTATTAGTATAGTATGAACTCTTTAAGTTCATATTATTATTTTCAGCCTCCAATTTTCTACCAAATCAAAATGTTTGTATTTCTTAAATAATGTTAGAAGTAAACTATGCTCGAAAACAAAATTAATGAAGTAAAGTTGGCCTTTTGTTTAAGTTCTTTTCTTTTTCTATATCGAGTTCATGATCTAACAAAAGAAAGTCACTTCTTTTGAGAAATGTCGGAAGAAATGATTTTTTGTGAGTTAATTTGTTTAACAGGCGAAATGTGATTTATTCTATGTACTTCAAGATATAAATGCTTTTATATAGATTGATTTGAGCTGCGATATTTTTAATAAATATTAATGATTTTATAATTTTGAAAAAAAATATTTAACCTCATCATTTGCAACGTGTGACTGACAGTAGGAAACATACGTGTTGAACATGACACATAATAATGTGAACCACCACATGAATAGAACATGATCGAATTAACTGGGCAATAAGCATAGAAAGTTTCAATTTTTAGATTTTTTTTCTAGCTCTCTGTAATTATTTTGATATTTTCTCTCTATTTTTTTTAATAAAGCATGTCAGTAAGATGATCTACAGAAGCTAAAAAATTGTTAGATTCATATATATCAAAATTTATATTAATATTAAACAAAATAGATATTATTTATTTAATAGTTATTAATATTATTTATTTAATCTACATAATAAATCCTCATATTATTGTCTGTTGTTTTCTTGTAGAAGCATAATTTTTAAAACTATCCGAACTGTTTAATTGTAGGAAAAACACAGAAAAAACCATAAACTTTAGTTCACAAATGATCAAATATAGAATATAATTATCATGTATGACTCTTTTTCCGCATTTTGCTTATCCACTCTCACGAGGCCAAATCCAAAATCAAGCCGGGCCGTTTTATATATATATTTTTTATTAAATAAGGTCTTTTTTTTCATTAAATTGTGCACTTTCTTTCGTTTCTGACTTTTCTTCATTATTACTAAATTTGATTTATATTGCACATGAATATATATATATTTTTCCAGTGATTTCATAATTGTATAGAGTATAATTTGCAGAAGATTTTCTTGTTGATACATCAATGTGCAAATTTTTATGGAAATTTTATTTATTTATTTATTTTTTGAAGTGTAGGCGCAATACCTACATTAGATTTTCATTAATCAAAGATAGTTTTGTTACAATATTCTATTTACAAGAATTTCTTTCTCATAGGGTGCACTACCCTAATACTACATTAGTCAGGTGTTGTGATTAACTTGAGGTCTCCCCACTTGTATCCATTCTTCGGATGTGGCTAATACGTACTCGAATGTCTGATCCGCGTTCTTAGAGTGATTTTGGAAGATTCGGTTATTTCGTTCCTTCCATATCTCCCAACAACAAGCCGTCCATATTATCCCCCATTTTTTATGAAGGGAATGCGCTATTCGGCTTCTAACCCAATTGTGAAGGCCGATCGGTGATTCGATAATTGGGGGTGGCTGGATATGTAGTTGGTTGCATGCTTTTTCCCAAACTGCATGGGTATATATGCAATTTACGAAGAGGTGATTGTGCGATTCAGCGATCCTCGCAATACAAAGGATGCATTTATCCCCTCTAATTGTTCATTGTCGTCTAAGTTTATCTCTCGTTTTTAGTTTGTTTTTGACTAGAAGCCAGAGAATAACTTAATTCGCGGAGGTGCTTTAATTTTCCAGAGTGCTTTACTTTGCGTGTCTTGTATTCCTCTATTGGAGAAGAAGGCATAGGCAGAGTTCACGGAGAAATTATTATGCTTTCCTATTTTCCATGATGGTTGATCGTCGACGTTGGTGAGTGTGATTTTTACAATTTTCCTTCTAAGCGAATTCAGTGTGAATTCTTGATGCGTGCTCAATTGTCTATTCCATTGTAGGGCAGTATTGATAGTTAGGACTGAATTTACCGTTATATGCTTGTTGACGGCTCGTCTATAGAGTCCTTTGTAGGTTGTTGCTAAAGTCTCATCTAGCCATTTGTCTTGCCAGAATTTAGTGCTTTTACTATCTCCAATAATCATCCTGAATCTATTTTGGAATAATGGGAGTATGAAAGTCAGATCATGCAGAAAATAGCTTTTGGATTGGTGTACCCATGGTGTAGATTGAGTCCCATAACACTCTTGTATGGTTTTGTACTATAGTCCTTGTTCTTTTGCTTTAATTTTCCAAATTCATTTCATCAGGAGTGTTTTATTTTGCAGTTTAAGGTCTTTTATGCTTAGACCTCCATTTTCTTTGGGCGTACACACCATTGCCCAACTTGCCAAGTGTTTCCCCTTTTTGTATTCATTAGTACCTCCCCACAAAAAATTCCTTCGGAGTTGGTCAATTGCGTTGATAACCCATTGTGGGAGTAGATATGCTTTCATAAAGTAAAGCGGTGTTGCTGAGAGAACCGAATTGAGCAGTGTTATTCTACATGCAATTGAGAGGTATTTGACGGACCATCCCACACTTTCTTATTTTATGGAAATTTTAGAAAACAAAAAACCTATATTTCAAGAGAGCATCCTTTAGAATTAGATAATACATCATAACGATTTTTTTTTCCAAATGAGAATATTATAAAGAATTTCTTCAAGTTTTAAGGTATTCAATTATTAAGAATAATTCTACGACCACTTATTCATCCATTGACTATTTTACTTTCTCACTAGCATTTGGACACCACATGATCAATATATGTGTATGATCGAATGCCAGTGAGAGAGTAAGTGAAATAGTCAGCTGATGAGCAAGTACTTGTAGCATTGCTTAACTATTAATTAGATCATATAATAAAGGGAAATTCTTCAAAAATCCCCTAACTTTTCTGCTATTTATCAAAAACCCCCTAACTTTTCAATATTCTTCAAAGACCCCCTATAAAGTGAATCCAATTTTTTTTTTGGCCCCTATGGTGTTAATCTCAAATTTTCCATCCAATTTTGATTTGTAAAAGACTAAAATACCCCTCATATATTTATTTTCATATTTTATTATATTCAATAAAATAATAAATAAATATATTATTTTTTAATATAATATTTTATGATGTTAATTTTACGATATTTTATGATATTATTTTATGATATGTTAGTTTTTATTTTATGGTGTTATATTACAATTTTTTTATTATCCTATATTTAAATTATAATTTTATATTTCGTAAAATATTATTTTCGTCATTACTATTTATTGTGATTTTGTCTATATTGTAGTCATTAATTTAAATTTAGTGTAAAATATAATTTTTTTATTTAATGCAATAAAATAGACATGAAAATAAATATATGAGGGGTATTTTAGTCTTTTACAAATCAAAATTGGATGAAAAAGTTGAATTTAACACCATAGGGGGCTAAAAAAAAATTAAATTCACTTTATAGGGATTTTTTGAAGAACATTGAAAAGTTAGGGGGTTTTTGATAAATAGCAGAAAAGTTAGGGGGTTTTTGAAGAATTTTCCTATAATAAATATATTGATTACATTGATAAAATAAATTTTAATACAGGAGAAAAAAGAGCTTGTAATTCTAGAAGAGTGAAGGGCTATTTTACCAATTTCTCAAACAAATAGTACACATTTTTATTTTTTTGAAAACAAGTACACATTTTTATTAAACAACAAGGCCCTTTTTGCATTAAATTTACCACCTTATTTGGTTTCTTAATCTCACTTCCCAAGGGTAAGAAGGTATATTGAAAAATTTGGCTAACAGTTCAAACTTTGTGCATTTGATTTGTTTTTTTTCAGTGATTTTTTAAATTGAACAAACTCATATGTTATTTGATGCAAATATTACATATAATATAATTTTCACTATAATGATTTTCTATTTGAAATGCTCAAAGTCTTGTAACAATTATTAGTGGAAATTTACAATAAAATAAAAATACTGCGTTTTGCCTATGTTGTAAAAACAAGACAAGCAGTATTAGTGGAAATATCATAAACACAAATGAATATTATAAAGAACTTCTATTTTTTTTATGAAAATGAAAATGTCGTAAACAATTTTAACTAGGTTTGAGTATTAAACTATTAGTTTTCTCACTTAACTAAACATTGATTAGTTTGATATAAGTTATAGCACATTCAAAGGAAGCAACTTCGTTTGCAATTCTTGAAATATAAAGGCGTCCTATTATAACTTTTTAAACTAATAATGGAAACAGATGGTACACATTTTAATTGAAATAATTATTATCTAAGTTAATAATGGGGCCTGACATGATGTGATGACGAAACAATCTGACAGACTTTTGATTGCTTCTCATCAGAAAAAAGTTAGGGTAAACAGTAAAAATATTAATTGTACGGATCGATTTTATTTTAGATCCTGTTTGATGTGATATTTTATTCTTCACATTTTTCTCTATGGACTTTTTTCAAATTAACCCCTTACTTTTTGTAAATTTTATTTTCAACTCCAATCAAACATGAATAGAACTTCTTGTTCTTATTTCAGGGTACTTTTAATTTACTTAATATTAAATAATCTTATTTTGGTTTAATGTTATTTATGTTAAATAAAAGATATATATCATATTTGAGGAGAAGCACCTTTGAAAATCTTGAGAGTTTATAACATATTTGAGTTGAAAATTTCTTATATTTCATATTTTATTGGCTAATTTAAAAATAAAAATGGGTTATAATGATGCTTCTTCCCTCTTACATGTATAGTATAAGTATCATTACTTCTTGCTCTGGATCTACCTAATAGGATAGTCTGACAAAGCATATTCCCCCTAGAAAAGAAAAAGTTGAAAATTTTACTTTTTAACTCCTCGTGAAAATATTTTACATCAATCACATCCATCAAACCTAGCAATATTTTTTTCAGGAGTTTCTGATAAAACAGTACTACTGGCTCAGTGCCAGAAGCATAATCTATTCGTTTTATTAGAGATCTATTCTAGTCAAGATTTAATTAAATATTAAACACATAACTATTATTTAATATCATACTGAATGTTGAAAATCATTAAAATAATTCAAAATATATATTTCAAAATCTTATACTTAAGTTTATCATTAATTCTATGCATATTAAAAAAACTTATTTACTGCATAATACATATATCAATGTATATTGAATAAATAGTAAGTATAAAATTAAAATTTCAAATATTTAATTAGATATTTTAGTCTTAATTATTATATTTTAATATATATTGCAACATTTCTAGAATTAGATGAAGGATGCATCAAATGATATGATTGTAAACATGAATACCAATAGTTAGTTGAATAATACAATGTGTAACTTGAAATTTGATAAAACAACAATGCTTATTTTTAAAAACATCTTTACAAATAATAATCATCTTAAATAGAATAATATTCATTACCAATACTAAATCCAGGATTATCCATTGGCCCACTTGTTAATTGATCATTTTAAACAAAAAATATAAAATAAACCCTTAGATTCCCTCTTCATTTACTTTCTCATCTTTCATTATCACTAAGCTGTTAACTCCATGCATTGTCAACTTTTGCACTCTAGCCCCTCCTTGTGACCCTCCTCTTTTTCCTCCCCCCATAACTCAACCCTCCTTTAAACCTCTTGTCTTTACCTCACTCTCTCTCCTATAAACTCCATTGACCCTCCCTCCTCTTGTGTGTGTGTGTGTGTGAGAGAGAGAGAGAGAGAGAGAGATGGATAGCTTTAGCATGAGCAACAATGGTGATGCATTTCTGAGGCAGCTAAGCATCAATGGCGACCATTCAACCATCTCTTCATACTCGAACAAGTCAAGGAGGGGCTCAAAGAGATGGGGGAGAAAAAAGAGGGGAGATAATGCAAAACTGGGGTGGAGCAAAGTGGAAGAGGCAGGGAAAAAGAGGGTCATGGTCGTAATCGACCATAGCTATGGCGCGAAGAATGCCATGATGTGGGCTCTCACTCATGTCGCAAACAAAGGCGATTTACTAACCCTAATTCATGTCTTGAGTAGAGAGAGAGAAAGAGCAGTAGGAGACGAGGCTTATTCTTTGGTTAACTCTCTTGGGTCCATTTGCAAAGCTTGCAAACCTGAGGTATTATTCTGCATAATTGCGTTTCTTGTTATTTTTACAAGCCTTTTACTGTTTTTTCAGAGTATTTAAAGTTTTTACAGGGAAGACCCTTTGCTTCTCAATCCCAAGAGTTTAATTTGAAATAACCATTTTGAGCCCCCTATATTGTTGTTTTTTACAAAATGGTCCTTGCAAAATTATTTATTTTGGATGTTTCTCTAATTTGTTAAAAATAGGTGGAGGTGGAAGCATTAGTGATTCAAGGGCCAAAGTTAGCAACTGTACTTAGCCAAGTGAAAAAGTTGGAGGTTTCTGTGCTTGTTTTGAGCCAATACAAACCATCTCCGTTTTGTTGGTATAATTTTTTTTTGGATATTTTTCAAAAAACCCTACATTTACTGAATCATTTGGAATACACCCTGTATTTGTAGATATTTTCTTGTACCCTCTCTTAAAAGTGGGTTAATATTTATAACTCCTATGCATATATGGAACTAAGTTTTGCATAATATCTATTTAGATTTTTTTTTGGATCAAAATATCTCATATGTAATTTTTTTTATTGTCGTGTTTAGTTTTGTTTAATTTAAAATAACGACTAAAGAAAATCAACACACAGATGCATAAACAAATATGATGAACTTCTCACAAAAAAAATAGTTTCTGATGAATTGTAATTTTTGATATTTTGGTCCAAAACAAAATCGAAGTTTGTATGCCAAAATTAACATTATGGAGGCGCCAAAAAAAATTTAATCAACTTTGTAAGGGGTAAAAGAAAGTATCTAAAAAGGTAAAGGGGTTCCAAAATATTCAGAAAATAAAGATGCTTTTGAAAAAATTGACTGCCTTTAATAGAAAGCCACATTCATTTCTTTCAAAGGAAAACCTTGTAAATAAATGCATTTATTGGTGATTTTCGCCTTGTATTGTAAAAACACTCATTAATTAATTAATTAATTTCTAAATGCAGTTGGTTGAGTAGCAGCAGAGAAGAACTTGTAGAAGAATGCATAAACAGGGCAGAATGCCTAACACTTGCTGTGAGAAAGCAGAGCAAAGGAATTGGGGGATACCTTGTGAGTACAAGGTGGCAAAAGGATTTCTGGCTCTTAGCTTAATAATTATTTCATAAATAATCATATTAGTTTGAATATATTAACTAAAGTAGGTTTGGTATTGGTATTGTTGTTATTGTTATGTTATTAGTACCTGAATGGGATGATGGGAATAATTGAACTCTTTTTTGTACTTGTGTGCGCTCTAGCATTTTTTATGGTTAAGTGTGTATATGTATTATTTGTTGTCTTTCTTGTAACCCTAAACTCACTTTTACTTTCAAATTTATAAATTTACATAAAAGATAATTTGGGATATTCTTGGATATGAGATATTTCATGTACACCACTTTTTATTTCTTTTTTATTTTGGACATAATATTAAGGTAAGATTTCTGAATTGATCCAAAAAAAATATTTACCCTCAAAACAACTTATCTCTAAACTTTATTCGCATACTAGTCTAAAACAGACTTCTAAAGTCTCATTTCCTAACGGACTTCCCCCGATCCCATCAATTATCTCATCTTTAACTATACTCAGCAAAATTAAACATATTAACTTGAGGAAACTCATGTCGCTTGTGTTAAATTAAACATATTAACTTGGAATGCCAGGCAAGAACGTACATCTAAAAAGAGGGGTGAGACAGGGAGACCCTCTGTCTCTACACCTCTTCATTTTGGTCATGGATATCCTAACTGGATTGGCTGAATCCATGGGTCAGTTAAATTTCATAGAGAGGCCACTACCCCACAAAAATATCTCATTAATGTATGCGGATGATTCACTTTTATGGTTAAACCAGAGATAGTTCAAGTGAGAAGTCTTAAGTTTATCTTAAACACTTTTGGTTCTTACTCGGGATTGCAAATTAATTATGAAAAGTCAGAATTAGGATTGAAGAATTGGCTGAAGAGCTGAGATGCCCTCAGGTTTCACTACCTTTCAAATAATTAGGATACCTCCTTCATTATAAAAAGCCTTCCCAAGATGATTACAAAATTATTATTGAGAAATTTGAGAAGAAACTACAAGGGTGGAAGGGAAATTTGCTTAATATAGGAGGGAGGTTAATACTGATAGATGCAGTGCTCACTTCTTTACCAATCTATCATTTCTCCGTTTTCAAGTTTCCAAATTGGGTGATAGAAGAGATGGATAGGATAAGGAGGAATTTTTTGTGGAAATGTCTTACATGAACTTGAAGTGGCTTTGGAAATATTATCATAATAGAGGCGGATTAGATTGAAAAGCCCTTGTTAGTAACCTAGCGGCAGAGGGGTGTAGAGCACAAAACCGTAAAAAAGGCTCATATTTTTGGAGGGATATACTCAAATCATTGCCTTTCTTCTATGAGAATGTTTAGTTTGAGATAGGTGCAGGAGATAGATTCAACCTGTGGTACTGTGACCGGGGACATGGCATGTTGCATCAACGGCTTGTCTCACTCTTCTCACACTCGGACCTGACTGGCGGGTATGTGGCCTAATTTAAGTCAATGGAGTATTTGCGAGAGAGTTTCAAACTAATCACGACGGACCAACCTTTGGAGGAATTTGGGTAACTAAAACAATTAATCGCCCAAACCCAATTAAACTCGGAGTGTGACAAAATTAGATGGAAGGGGATGAGAAGGGAAGATTCACTACTCAAAATGCCTACCAGGCTTTATTAGAGGAGGCAGTCAACCAACCCAAGGTTAAAGCGGTGTGGGAACATAAGGTCACTTATGGATCCGAAGACAAGGAAAGATATTCACACACGAGAACCGGCAAAAGAGGGGGATCAATCTGGTCAGTAGGCGCTTTCTATGTTTATCGGATAGAGAGACAGTTCGACACTTATCTGAGGATTGTTGTTTCTTGGAGCAACAATGAAGCTTGTGGTGTGATGATCTCAGATATGGCGAGGATCTTCTCCGTCCACTTCGAGCGGTGGTGGAGTACCTTTACAAAGCTGGCGGGAGAAAAACTTCTCGACAAATCGTGGCGGTATTCTTGTTTGTGACTTGGCGAGAGAGGTGCCGCCGGATTTTCTCGGACCAAAGAAAGATGAGATCGGCTCTACTCGAGGAATTGGAGGAAAAACTAGCGTTAGTTAAGAAGACCGGAGAGAAGGAGGCGGAGGTTCAGCTTCAATCGCTGAGCTGAGTGGAGAAGAAGAAGCTCCATATTTCCAAAGTGTGGAGTGCATGGAGTGCTGACTGGTCAAGCAGCGCTACCCTCTATCTTCAGTTTTTCTCGTTTTTCATTTTCTTGGTTTTTTTAGTATATCTTTGGGCCGGATTGTAATATGAATTTTTATTTTTGGGCCCGAGTTATATCATTTTCCTCAAGTTTTACGGCCTATTACTGAAGCTTGGGGGATATTTTTCTCTTTTTTATTTTTTCTTTTCTTTGTAAATTTATAGAAAAAATAAAAATTTATAAAAACATTACTTTGAAAGAGGGATATTTGAAAAATTCCTCAAAAAAAAAAAAAAAAAAAAAAATCAACGGATACTGGAAGTCCTCTTGAGAGATAAAAAAAATTACTTGAGGCCTCTTGCCGAAAAAAATAAAAATATTCTTTCTTAAGTCCAATCATGTTCTTTTTGTTGCAATATAATAAAAAGATTCTTTGTCACATTAATTTTTTATTGATGACTGAACCTCTACTTCTTTTAATTTCGTTTCTCACTTTGCTCTTCCTCTCTTTAACATTTTTACTCACACTTTCAATTACTTCACTCTTTTCCTCTCTTTCTTGTCACTTCATCTCACTTTTTTCATCCTTATATCTTTCTTTCTATCCTTCCTTAGGGTGATCTCTACTCGAAGTGAGGCGGGGATTTAAGGTGGTGAAATGCGTATCAACTCATATAAGGTTATTTTGGATATTTACTTTGCATGACATTATAGTTCTAACAATTTTCTATGAAAAAATAATTAGTTATTTTTGCATGTTAGTACAAGGCTTTTTAACATGATCTCCAATTGTAATGTATGTATATGTTAGATAATATTTGTGTAATAATTAATATGCATGTTAATATAATCTACATTTTAATTTAAGTTAGATTAAAACAACTAATTAATTATATAAACATAAATGTAGTTTATACCAAAAAAAACTAATATTGTTTGGTATCCAAAGTTTTTAAATAGTTAGATTAAAGGAATTAATTTAGATAAAAAGTAGTATGATTTTTGTAGATGTCTGAACCTGGACCTGTAGATAACAGTGTACTGCATGATCAAGTAAATCATTGTTCGAGCATGTACCGTGAGCCAACTTTTCATAAAGTTATTCAACACGGAAAAACATGGAAGCGTTGATATTTGTCCATTGTAATAATAATGCAAATGGTATTTGTCCATTGTAATATATATTTGCAGACAAGCTGTAAATGTACGCTAGTATGTTAGTTGACTGATGATCATGTTTTACTGATCATGAATAAAGAGTTATCAATGCATTAACATAGGTATATATTAGAGACCATATACTGGACTGACCCGCCATAAGAATGCTATATGTTTTATGTCATTAGCGATTCTTGTAACATAAAATATTTATAGTCCTTTGACATGAGGTTGTCTCGGTTTCCAACATGATGAGTTATATACTTTAACATAATCTAACACAACTTTTAACCAAGTAGTCATAACGGTTATGATTAGGTATATAATGAATCATGTAGATAGATGAGTGCAATCAAGACGGGATTAGTTCCTTTCATAAATGAGAGAGATATCTTTATGATTCATATGAATCGAACTGAAGAAATCCATGACCATGGACAAATGAATTAATAAGATATATTAATGTCATTTGTTTTGTTCAGTTTAATTCGGGATCAAGAAATATTAATCGTTTAATATAAGGATGTCGTATTGCATATTTTATGATAGATATAGATATCGTGTGATAAATGGACTAAATACGTGATTGTTGATTGGGTAAATCGGATCACTAATATTCACGTAATTTGGGTAGTCATGATGGCTTGCCAGAGTCCGCTCATGATTTATAGACTGCCATGTCTATTGCCAACATTAAGTGAACCTACATGGTCACACACAAAAAATAAACTAAAACGGGCACAGAAAATCATAACGACTTATATGATGAGTTGAATAGAAATATCACAAAAAATATTATAATCTTATGTGATAAGATGTCATACATACTATATATATATATATATATATATATATATATATATATATATATATATATATATATATATATATATATATATATATATATATATATATATATATATAAAGACTATGATCACAAAAGATATTTTCATCTTATGTGATAAGATGCGATACATATGTATATAAAGACTATTGACACAGAATATCAAGTTATCTAGAAGAGTCTAGATGATGACATGTGGATAAGGATGAAGAATGTCATACACATCTATTAATGTGTGAGAGACAACTCTTCATCCCTATATAAGGATATAGAGGTGTCCAAAATTTTATACCACATCATTCTCTCTCTCTCATTATTTCCCATTCTCTTTTGTGAAAAGAGAGAAAATATAATTTCTCATTTATATGACAAAATTATGAAAGGGTGCTCTCTTTTTGTATGATAAAAATGAAAGAGTGCGGTTATATGAGATGAGTTATACATCTTTTGTGAGACAAAATAAGAAGAATAAAATAAGTTTTCTTGTGCAAGAGAAGAACAAGGGTACTAACATATGTTGTTCTTCTCCCGTTTTAAGAAGTTTGTTCGTATGGATACCGGTAGAGGCATTTATACTTTCGGCGCTTGTGATCTATTCGGCCTAAGAAGATGAGAACGGGTTGTTGAGAGTTTCGGTGGAGATCGGCGGACGGATAATCAGTTTGAACAGTAACCGATTGAAAGGAGCTTGATAGCACGCATGGTTTGAGCGTCACAGATTAAGCATAATCCGAAAGGTATTTTTAAGTTTTATTTCTTTGATTTAACCGATACGCACGGATTCTCGGATTGATTTTGGACAAAATTTTTATTTTTCGCTGCGTTCAAGTACGTCCGAAACAATAGGGCCTTGGTATGATATTTGCGAACGATGTTTTTTTGTATATGACGGATGCAATATCAATACAAATGTCCTCTTTCAATAGGGAAGACATTGGGAATGACCGTCTTATGTCTGGTCCAACAATCAGTGACAAATATAGGCCTGTCTCACGTTACATAAGGTTTGAGTCGTGTAAGAAATCAATCCCACGCATCACGGTTCTCTCACTCGACAATCGCAAAAGCAAGTGTGAATATATCTTTATTTGCATCGATACCAGTAGCCACCAAAAGACACTCCAAATATTTTATGTACAAACTAGTGCCGTCAATACTCACAACAGGACAACAAAAATGAAAACAGTTTATTGAAGGACCACATGCCCAAAACACCCGTTCAAAACACTAGCCTCTAAGCCCCAACCCTTCGGTCTGAAAATTAGTGACCGCATTTGGATCTACCATCCAAATCATCGCCATATAACGGGGTAATTCTGCGTATGAATTCTTCCATCTACCATAAATAATTGATATTGCTTTCGATCGAGCATGCCACGCTAACTTATAAGTAATGTGAACAGTAAAATGTTTGAAAACCAATTCTACAATATCACCATGAGACATTGTTTTCTTCTCTCTTAACCAAGGAACAATCACTGAAAAAAATATTTGTGCAGTTACTACTCGATTCCTGACACAACGCTATCATTATTACAAGTGGGCCCCCCTTTGTATTTGGTAATTTTTCAATATGTTTCATATTTTGGAACACTTGCGCGCATTCTCCAGGGACATCCATTTTTTCCACAATACAAAACCCATTCTCTCTTATTACTCTTCTTCATTTGAAACAAGACACTATTTTTTGTATACCACTCTCAAACTGCATTCTTCAATAATTCCTTACTTGTGTACACAATGCCATGCCATGATTTATTCATTGTGAGCACATGAACCTGATTATTTCCTTCATCCTTCCCATCATCACACATTATTGTGTCGGTCCATTCATCATTTTCGAAAACATCTGGAAGGTCCTCAATCATATTCATACCATTTACCCATCCTTCATCCTGACTTGCCTCATGTATCACATTATCAATATTTTCATTGTTTTCTTCATATTCAATTTCCATGTTATCTTCCTCTCTTGTGAGTGAACCACTTGGAACTACCTCCATTCACTAATATTGCCGATCTAGATGTGATAAGGAGAGAGTTGATCCACGACATCCACTTTGATGGAAAACCTTTCGACTTAAGGACCTTGAGTAAAAACTTCCAATTTAGCGAGACAAAAGCTTTAGCAAAATTCAGCTTTAGGAGGAACGACTTTTGGTGGTTCTTGGTGAAGTAATTAAGAATCTCTCGTGCAGCTGCGAAGGATTGGGTAATGGACCTTTTCTGAATAAAACCGGTTTGTAGAGGAGAGACTAATTTGCCTAAAAAAGGACTAAGCCGGTTGGCTAGAAGCTTAGTGATAATTTTAATAGGGCTCGAAATCATACTAATAGGTCTGAAGTAACTTGGTTATGTCGGGCTTGATTTTTTTTCCCTCCAGATCGGGTCGGCCTGATTAAAATTATTAAGGTCTAACGTACCACCTTCAAAAGCCTTTATCATCTCACAAACCTCATTTTTTAACCAATGCCATTTTGTCTTCCAAATTCCAACGGCAAGCCATCCGGACCGGAAGCTCTCCAATTAGGAAGACAGGAGATCACCTTAGAAATCTCGTCATCTTGGATCGGTTGTTGTAAAGCATGTAACTCTTGTAAAGGGGTGAATAGATCATGAATTTCGTAAGCGAATCCAGTAGGCTTCTCGACTCTTATTATATTCTTGTGGTACAGAAATAACTTGTGTCGTATTACATCTTCATCAGAAATCTCCACGCCATCAAAGTTGAGGGTATGAATGAGATTTTTCCATCTCTTATTGGAGACCATAATATGGAAGAAACGTGAATTTTCATCTCCTTTCATTAGTCATCTCACTTGCGATCGTTGTTTTCATTTTATCTCTTCTTCATTAACGACTTCGAAAGTTTTTTCTTTGCAAGCAATTCTTAACTTGAACTCAATATTTGAGAGAGTTCTCTACTCCTCCATCTCATTCAAAACCTCTACTACCTTCTTGCAATTCTCAATAATCTCCTTTTTTTCTGATCTATGTTCGGGTCAGAACTCCATTTATGCATGCACTTGAGCATATTACTAGAGCTAGAAACAAAATCCTTCCCTATATAATCGGTTTGCTGTGTAGTCTCCTAAGCCTCTTTCATTAATTCCAAAGCTTCGGTGTTCTTTAGCCATGATAATCCTAATTGTTTTGGAGTTGGTAATTATTGATTATGTTATTTTCTTTCAAGAAATAGATTATTAGCAATATTTGACTTAATATGATATCTCAAAAGTAAAAAAATAAAAATAAAAAATCTTCCTTGGTAGAAAAACGAAATTGAGAAAAAGAAAACACAATTTTTCTCTTTTAATTTCTTTTTGCTTCACACCTTTTCTCTTATTTTATTATCTTCTTATTACAAACGACACACACAAATCATTCTTATATAGAGTTATGTCATCCTAGAATCTTATTTTTTAGACACAAGTACATAATCTTTGACAGACATACACAACTTCTCTAAAGAAAATGAGAATGAGATTAAGAGAGTTTGTATTATATTTTGCTTGATTACATGAGAGGTTTACATGGGTATTTTTAGTAATAAAACTAGCCATTAAGAACTCAATTGGGATTTGGAGTCTAACTGGTGCAGGAAACACCGTTAGCTTGTCACGAAGAAATTTGAGCTGCGGAGAAGGAAGCCCTTTGGTAAGTACATCCTCGATCCGATTCTTTGAATGAAGATAACGTACAAGGAGTCGTTTTGCGGCCACAAGATCTCGAACAAAATGGAAATATATTTCAATGTGTTTGGTTCTGGCATGGAAAATGGGGTTGTGTGTGAGATAGGTGGCGCCTATATTGTCGCACCAGAGAGTGGGGGGGATGAGAGAGAGGTATGAGAGTCAGATGATTTTTGCGGTGGACATGGCAAGACTGCAATACACGGCTTTAGTGCTAGAACGAGCAACCGTCGGTTGCTTTTTGGAGGACCAAGACACGGGATTAGGTCCTGTCGTAGGTTTTCGATCGTCAGGGCAACCAGTCCAGTCAGAATCAAGAAAGGCTTGGAGAGTGAGTTGAGAAGAGGGGCAAAGAAGAAGCCCATGGGTGAAAGTGCCTTTTAAGTAATGAAAAATCTATTTAACGGCAGCCCAATGAATGCCAGTTGGGCATGCATGAATTGTGAAACCTTGTTGACTGTGAAACTAATCTCATGTCGAGTGATAATTACATACTGTAAGGCTCCTACCGCACTACGATAAAGGGTAGGGTTAACCATGTGAGTCTCCCAGTGTTTTCAGATTTGTTCGCCTACAATAATAGAAGAGCAGGGTTTTGCGCCGTGTATTTTAGTATTTTGAAGAAGATTAATGAGATACTAGGATTGAGAGAGATGAATGCCTTGGGAGGTGGAGAGCGCCTCGATGCCAAGAAAGAAGCAAAAGGGGTCCAAGGTCTTTAAAGGAGAATTGTGAGTTGAGATTGTTGATGAGTTTGTCAATGAGGTGGGAATGAGTCCCAGTAATAATGATATCATCGACATAGACCAAGATGAGAGTGAGCTCTTGCCCCGAGAAATGAATAAAGAGGGAGGTGTCGGTTTTAGAACTTGTGAAGCCAAGGGATAACAGGGCGGATCGAAGTTCGTTGGACCATGCGCTAGGGGCTTGCTTGAGGCCGTAGAAGTTCTTCTTGAGGTGACATACATGGGTAGGACGAGATGGGTCAACGAATCCGGGGAGTTGTTGCATGAAGACAGTTTCATTAAGATCACCATTGAAAAATGCGTTGTTGACGTCTAGTTGTTGCACATGCCATCTTTTGCAAACAATATCACTATCACTATCGAAAACTGCTATTTTGCAATCTAGACATAATTTAGAGGTCAAATTAGAGCACACAACAATAGATTAAGAACTAGAGATTGTAAACAAACATCTAGCTCGGTCAATTTTTCTTTATTTTGAAAAACTTTGAACTATGATCATTTTCAGTTTATAAACGAACGTTGTATACTCGGGAGATGTTAAGCTCTCCGTATTATTTCCAAAAAAAAAAAATATATAGATTGTGAACGCTAAAAAATATATTAGAAGTTATGACTTAACCCAACTTTGTACAAAATAATAATAATAATTGTAGCTACAAATGACGGGCTGTGATATAGCCGAGCTCAATAATGATATAAGGTACAAAATAATGTCGGTCCATTCGTTAGTTTCAAGCATATTTCAGTTCCACTTCTCTATCCAACAATTTTTTTTCCGAAAGATTATGGCCGAGGTGAGACTTCTCTATCCAACAATTGGGCCAACAATAAGGCCGGCTAAGCTTTCTAATGCCCAAATCACTTAATACTAGAGTTGACTCGTTTGTGTTCTTTCAGTTCAATCAGTTCAGATCCACTGTTCTTTCAAGTCAACTCTTCGCTTCCAATTTCCAAAGTTCCTTTTAGGTTCTCCTTCTCCTAACCATCCTGTAAATCTATTCTCCTACCAATTCCAAGCTTCCCAAAATTCAACAGAACCGCAAAGAAGTTCTTCCATGGGTTCGCTTGGCGGAGTGATTTCTTCCATTTCCTCATTGGCCACCAAACTGTTGTCAGAAACTTCTCCATCTTCCTCGAATGAAGGTCATGATGTGATTGAAAAGGAGCTGAATAAGCTGACGAACACACTGAGCAGGATTAAATCGACTCTTTATGATGCAGAGGAGAGGGAAATCAGAGACCGATCCGTGAAGCTCTGGCTCAAGGAGCTCAACCAAGTCACATATGCTGCAGAGGATATACTTGATGAGTATCACTTTGCAGTCTTGCAGGCACAAGTTGAGGCGAAAGATGATTCAGCTGAAAGTTCTCGTAAGAGAAAGAAATTAGAGGTAATTAACCAATGAAATATAAAAGGTTATAGGTTCAAACCACAACCAATTAAGCAATTTATCTTTCTTTATTTCAAATATTCCTCCCTTGAGGACTTTAAAAGAGTCATGTTTTATATTTTTCGACTTTTTAAATATATCCTGATCTGAGATTTGGATATATATTGAATATTTTTCAAATCTGGTTAGTGACCACACCAGCATTAAAACTAATGCATATTGTACAAGAACCTGATTGATTTGTGTTAGAGAATTTTCAAAATAAATAAATTTTAGTTCAAATTATGTTTATTTCGAAATAAATAATTTTTATTTTGGAAATTATTAAAAAGTAATTAGACATGTATCTATATAAACATAATATCTAAGTATGATATACTTGACATATCCATTATGTATTAATCAATGCGATATCATGTGACATGTGAACTTTGTACACATACAATAAGATATGCAATTAGCATTAAAATACAAGGGTCATAGGAGAATATATATCATTTCCTTATTATATATTGTCATCTCATTGTAGCATATGTGTCATCACCGTGCAAAAGAGACCTAATTAAGAGCTATGTGCCATCTCATAATTAAGAGACACAATATATGTGTCATTTACATGAGATAGATGTCACTTCCGAGATAAGTGTCATCTTATGGTAATGCATGGTGAATACACATGGCAAAGTCTCCAAAATATATATATATATATATATATATATATATATAGGGTGTGGCTAAAAAATATACTTATGTTTTTGGGGTGAAAAACATACAGTTTAAAATACGTATTAAATCATCAAAAATTCAAATTTCAACCGTACGGATGGGATATATATGTTTTGATATGTTGTAGATTAATTTTCATAAGAATCGAATATTATATCATTGCCGTTATATATCATCAATATATATATATATATATATATATATATATATATATATATATATATATATATATATAGATTTAGGGTTTTGATATATGACGACAATCATATAATATTATGATTTTTATGAAAATTAATCTATAACATATCAAAATATATATATCCCATCCGTACGGTTGAAATTTGAATTTTTGATGATTTAATTTGTATTTTTGACCGTATGTTTTTCACCCCAAAAACATACGTATGTTGTTTAGCATCTCCCCATATCTTGTATCTACTGTTAGTGTTGCCTCATTTTTTTTCCAAATGAATACTTTGATTTCGGAAAAGTATACTTGTCTCCTCAACATCCTCTCAACGTCTCCTTCACCACTGGTAAACGGGCTCTATTTATCACATTTTTCATTAATTAAATTGAAAAAACATGGATCCCGTTTACCAGTGGTATATGAAGCCCTGGGGGATGATAAACGGGGAATGTGTATATCAACCCTTTGATTTCAGCGAATATTTTTTCTCATTGGTTATGTATATATATATTTTTTTGTTTTTAAGGAGAAATTTGTTGCACTTATGGTTTAGATTTCTGCATTTAGGGCTAAACGATGTTACTTTTTTGTTCGAAAGTTTCATTTTTAATGAAAATTGAACATTTTTAATTGCTGATGCCATGCAGTTATTATGTTCATTAATGTTCTTTTTATTATGAAATTTAATTCATGATGTGCTCCATGCTACTAAAAAAATATGAATACATGTGATTTGTATTTCTTTCACACATCACGCATGAGATCCTTACTATAGATACAAGTTCACTGTTATCTCAATTTTCAAACCATTTGCACAAGACAATTGTGACTAATTTTAATTTATTAGCTTCTATGTTAAAGGATGAGAAACTAGAGAGAATCAAAATCTGATTGACAAATATGAT
This sequence comes from Juncus inflexus, assembly GCA_024447665.1. Taxonomy (NCBI): domain Eukaryota; kingdom Viridiplantae; phylum Streptophyta; class Magnoliopsida; order Poales; family Juncaceae; genus Juncus; species Juncus inflexus. The sequence goes on along the minus strand of JAJHPC010000013.1, from coordinate 1,052,629 downwards.
AACTATGAGATATTAGAAAATAAAACAGAGATTCAAGTTCTTATGTGAGAATCAGAGCTGCCAAACCATCAGAATGCACTAGAAACGAAAATTATTATCTCTATTATTGCACAACAACAAGAATTGAGCATGATCCGATTGCATTTGAAACCTGCATTAAAATGCAATTCAACAACGATTCAAGTACGACAAGTGACACAAAGCCATCCTCTGTATCGAAATCAAAATGTTATGGGTGCAATATGACAATTCCAACGTTATGTATGTAGTATATATATCTGAAAGTCGAATCTCGCTGCTCCTCCATTTATGAACATCATAATTGAATAAAAGAGTGAGACCTTAATGTTTTCTAAAAGTAAACCTAAATGCATGTATTACATTTTCAGTATTTTTTTTTTAAATGGAAAATTTTTTGTAATTTGAAAATTGAAATTATTTAATAATGATTCTTTGACGTCATTAGAAATAAAAAGAAAAATGAAAAAAGTTATATTTAATAACCAAAAAGCTGATTTTTTTTTTTAATTATAGCCATCACAGTTTGCCCCTCCGGCTCTTAAAACTTAATTTGAAAATAAATCAATGAAGAGGGTCCAAAGTAAATGTAAACATGAATTTAGCAGAATCCAAATTGTAAAACACAATAATATCAAACAATCGCAAGAATTAAGTTACTTAGAATATGCTGCAAATTTAATAAAAAATAAAGAATTAATTTGAGTGATTAAATTAGAATTAAATCAAAAGAAATGAGGATACCAATTGATAGGAGAGTAGAGTGAATTCTAAACTTAATTCTTATTACCTTGCTGTTTTATACTATGCACATAAAATTCACATTTAAAAAAAATAATATTTGCTCTCAATATCGATTTTAGATATCATTTTTGAGTAAATGAAAATGTTTCTTATTTCAAGCCTATCAACTTTCTAGCCCAAACTTAATCTTCTGGCTAACCTTGATCTATTTTTATAGCCCAAATAAATTAACTAAACTTCCGTTGTAAACATAACACATCCGATATGCACCTTCTAAAATTAGATTTTGTCTTCATAATTCCGCATGTTTTCCAGCTGTAAGTTTGAAAGATCGATAGTTTCTTTGACAAATATCTCTAAAGAAAAAACCGAATTCTCTGTTAAATTTGGAAAATATTCTCTCTCCTTGAGCTCTCTTTGTGTTTTCATGTTCTTCTTGAGCTCAGCTTTATGACATTTGCATATTTTGAAATGAGAGGAAATGGTGCCAATTTGGTTTTGGGAGTAATATATGTCGTCTTTTTCTCCTTTTCTCCTGTGGATAAATCAAGGCAATTTTATTCAATGTCACTAGGACATAATTTTTGGGATCCGATTTCTTAACTGATTGCTCTCTCTTCTCTTTATCTTTTATGTGTATGTGTGCATTAGAGAGCAATTATGTTTTTTATTGAGCTTTTGAAAGGGTTGTCGAATCAAAGGATCAAATTCCAGTCGGACCAAGTAACATTCAGATTTTGTAGATTGAATCTTGATTCGGATTCATGTACTTGTGATAAACACAACGAATGCTTGATATTTCCGGTATTTGAAGGGTAATTTCAGCATATTTCCAAAGAAGCATACGATGCTTCAAATTTTTGAATGAGTGAATTTCATATATTTAATTTTAAGGAATGATGATACTAGTCTATATGGAATTTATTACACTCTGATCCTGAATGTAACCGCAACACAACATATTAGTCGTGTTAAGCGACATACATCAAAATCAAGTCATTCTAAAATGAATCTAAGCTCACAAATCACCTATCCATTCCGTCAAATATCTACACCGATAAGAAAAATAAAACAAAGTAGAAATTTTTAGCTAAATAATTTAGCTAAGTAACCGGTTATGATATGACGCAGCTTCTATATGACCGAATTTTTATAAAAATATTTTTAATATATTAAATATAACTTATAATATAATAAAGTTAAGTACTAAAATAGTTTTTCTAATTTCATATATTAATCAACTTGGCCGGTTACGGGTCTCTTGAGACTTTATATTTTTCAAAAACAATATTTCACTAGCCCCCTTTCGAGGTTTCACACATTCAATTCAACTTGGAGTTTTCACACAATCACACACCAATTTTATAAAAGCCAGACCAATTAACCCGTAACCATCAGCACCGACTAACACATAAGAAATTTTAATAAAAAAATATATTCTTCCATTTTCTTCTCAAATTATCATATCATTTTCTTATTCATACTCAATCATCAATGTCAGAAATATAACCCGAACTACTTTTTCAGATAGGAATAATCTTTTATCATAATATTTAAAATAAATAATTAAATTACTCTTATAACTCGATTGTGCAATCTAGATATTAAGAACCAATTTCTTAAACGTATATTAAATAAATATATCATGCATTATTATAAAAAATAATTTTAGATCATATAGAAGTCCAGTTACCTCAAAATGCACTAGCAATTAGAGACACGGATGATACGATCCTACTAGAGATAATCAAACTTCGGACCGAAATGACAGCATCACCAGAAGTAAATTGAAATACAAAATTTCTTATAAGAGAGATTGGAAAAAAATGTGCATCATAAAGGAGAAGAGAAGTCTCATTTTTATATCGAAAACTAGATGGTAATTCAGATGAAGAGTTTCTATACGGCAGGATTAATGAAGAGTTATTTAGCATTTAGGCAGAAAAGCCCCTCAAAGTTGAACTTCAATCAAAATTATATTATTTTACAAGATTACAGATGGCAAATCAATAGAAATGGGCCGTACACAAAGATGAAAATAATCAAGGGGAAATGAAACAGGTCTGCATGAATAATTAAGAGGTGCTATGACAATTAATTGAGCCATTTACGTTTCTATTAATATTGAATGGAAGTGGAACGGTTCAAATGAAAAATGGATCGTGACAGAATGAAGAAATTAAATCAGACAACCTTGAAAAAAAAACCTTCAAATTTTGATATTTACTATTAGGTCCTCTTTATATATATATATATATATATATATATATATATAGAGAGAGAGAGAGAGAGAGAGAGAGAGAGAGAGAGAGAGAGAGAGAGAGAGAAATACGGGATATAACAGAATTTCGCTAAGAGACTAGAATTATGGTCGAACTTGGTGCAATGTGATTAGAGATTGTGTGCTTATAAATGCTTATTTTTCAAAGACATAACTAGTCACAATGAGTATGCTTAAATGATCTGTTATCTTTCCTGAAATTAGGTGACAAAATGCTCTCCCTTCCCCCAACATGTATATTGTGCGACCTTAATATTGAAAGCTGTGATGTTTTTCTGAGTTTATTTTATTTTATTTTGGGTACTATATAATTCATTTGTTTGCAAAATTTAAAAGATATCACATGGATATCCCTACAAAAATATGAGATGTTTCACTCAGTGATTTTTTATTTATTTAGATATGATATTTTATTCTGTTCGAGATCAAAATTTAAAATGATAGCATGTCTCATGCAATTCTTGTGTTCATGGGCACCTGGTCTTTTTGTGTGAAAGTTCATTCATTATGTGAAGGTCTTTTCAGATTATAAATATATGCTGGGTTGTCATTTCAATTTGCATGTCATAATTTGATGGCAGGAAATTCGATTTTAATTACCTTTTATGTTTTGAGAAACCAGCGAGAGTCAAAATATAATTGAAAAATATGACGATTATGAGATATATAATAGTTAGCTATTGGAAATATCAAATATGTGAATATTTTTGTACAGCAGCGGCCTCACAGAACCCAGTGCAGTTTGTAATATTGTGCGTAAGAAGGCACATGAAAACATCGGTTCTTCTTTCGCTAATCAAGTCAGTTTAAACGTGCAATTGAGTCTCACTCAAATCATATTTTTTTCGTCTCTTTGCTAACTAAAAAATTTCCAGACCCCCATTTCTTATTTTTTATTTGTTTATTTAGCAGGGCTGGGGCCATTATCGATATGGCTGAGACGGCTGGTACTAGCATGGTAAGACAAGATTTACCAATTATTTTACGTACAATATTTGACGAATACAATTAATTTGGTTACAACTTTGCAAATTAATTAATCCAACATGTGTTGTTTTACATACATGGCAGGTCGTGCACTCGGTCCAACCGGAGGTGCAGCTGGTTAACGGTGGAGGATTCATGGTGCACAAGATTCAACCGAAGTTGAGCAACAGAATAAATCAGCGGACTTGGTCATGTTGTTTACTCAACAAATTTATTTATTGTATTTTGGTATTGGAGTGCTATTTTTTTTTTTGCTGAAAAGTCCGTGGGCATTTAAAGGGTTATTTTGAGTTATATATGAGAAAAGATAAAAAATGAGGAAAGTAATAGAGAAAGAAAGAGGAGCACATGAAGGAGAGAAGGTGTGTGAATAATGTGAGATCTCCATTTGCACTTAATTTATATATGGTCTCTAATTCTAATTTATGCAATTATATATGGTCTACGTAATTTCAACTTATATATGGTCTACGTAATTCCAATATATGATCTACTTGATGATTATAAGTGTCAATGTAATTAAAATTTATGCAATTAAACAGCATTTTAGTTATGAACTAATACATAAATAAAACACTAGGGTTGTCTAATGTGCTTAGAAATGCTTCTTTTCAATTTCATCAGGTCAAAATAAATGTTTTATTTGATATGGTAAGCGGTGATGTTTTTTTTCTTAGCTTTTGGTTTGAACACCACAATGCAATCGTTTGCAAAATATAGAAAAAAAAAACAATTTGATAACCCTACAAAATCTAAAACTATATCATGATACCCAACAAACAGATAAGATATTTTATATACTTTTTGTATTAGGACATAGTACTGCTTTGTGTAGAGACTTGTGAAAAACTCTAGATACCATATAAAAGAAAATTCTGCAGGAGATATGGAAGATCTCCATATTTGGTTGATATGGTTCTATTCCTTAATTGATAAATAGAATTTTGAAATATATTTATTTACCTTATATTTGTTTCCATGAATTAGGCGTTAATGCGGCAGCAAATCTTTGAATTATTTCCTTGTATTATGTATGACTATCCTATAAATAGAGAGGTAGGGGTAGAGTTTTATTTATTCCAACAACCACAAACAATTGTATTGTATTTCTCTTTCTCCAAGTATATAGAAAGTTTGAGTGCAGACGGCCGTAGTTTTTACCCTTTAGGGTTTCTACATAAAACAAAAAAATATCTTTGTTCTTGTGTCTTGCTTTCTGTGTTTGCTGTTGCATCTCGGTTCCTAACAAGTGGTACCAGAGCCAAGGTTCGAAGAAAATTCCCTTTGGGTGCGAATGAGGAAGCGATACGTAGATGAACGATGGATGAGAGCAAGGTGTCGGTAAGTCGGTTCGATGGACGAGACTTCGGCTACTGGAAGATGCAAATAGAAGCGTTGCTATGTCAGAAGGATCTCGAAAACGCGCTACTCGAGATGAAGCCAAGAAGAGATCACCGACGACGCCGCATGGAAGTAGATGAACCGCAAAGCGCTAAGCTACATACAATTGTCCTTAGCCAAGAACGTGGCGTTCAACGTGGCGAGGGAGACGACAGATTTTGGAATCATGAAGGCGCTATCCAACACGTACGAGAAGCCGTCTTCATTAAACAAGCTGCATCTGATGCGCCGTCTTTTCTATCTAAAGATGGCGGAAGGTGGATCTGTAGCCGAACATCTGAACTCTTTAAGGTTATTTCAAACCAGTTAGAGTCATTTAAATTGAACCCGGGTGAAGAGACGAATGCTCTTATGTTGTTGTCAGCATTGCCGAAAAGCTGGTCGACGACAGTAGATGTTATCGGCGGCAAGGGGGATCTGACTTTTGAGGAGGTACGAGACCGCATCCTGAACGAGGATATTCGGCGAAGGGAGCGGAGCGAAACCTCGGGTTCAATGAGTTCATCCTTGAATGTGGAGAGTTAGGGTCATGGAGGTTAGAGAAACAACGACCACGGACATGAAAAAGGACTGCAAATCCCCGAGAAAGGAGAAAAGGGCGGAAATAAGTTCCGCAAATGCAGCCACTGAGGATAATTCAGATGATGCCCTAGTTCTATGCATCGACGGCCCTATCAATTCATGGGTTCTGGATTCAGGCGCATCCTTCAACTCTACCTCATAGAAAGATAAGTTTTTGAATTTTAAATCTGGAGAATTTGGAAAAATTTACTTAGCAGATGGAAAACTGCTATGCATATCGGGCATGGGATATCCAAATAAAATCAAGTAACGGATTTAGATGGACTTTGCGGGGAGTTCGGTATATTCCAGGTTTAAAGAAGAACTTGATATCCATTGGGCAGATGGATAGGGAGGGATTCAAAACCATGTTTGGGAACGGGTTGTGGAAGATTGTAAAGGGCGCCATGGTTGTGGCGAAGGGTACAAAAATGGGAACTCTTTAACTCACGGACAACAAGGGAGATTTATTGGCGGTTTCGGGAGCGACAACCGAGCCGATATTGTGTCATAATCAGTTCGGTCATGTCAGTCATAAAGGACTGCATGTGCTGGCTTCAAAGGGTTTGTTACCCAAGGTGAAATCGGTAGAAATCGGTTTCTGTGAGAACTGCGTGCTCGACAAGCAAAAACGGGTTAGTTTTTCGAATGTCGGACGAGAACTCAAGACGGGGAAGCTAGACTTGGTGCAGAGCGATTTGTGGGGACCAGCTCCGGTCCAAGACAAGTCACGCTATTATAAGGATAGGTCAAATGTCGAATCTGAGGACTACCATGAGGCGGTAGAGACGGGAGATTCTGTCAAGTGGGAGCGTGCAATGAGAGATGGGATTGAGTCTCTCAGAAAGAATAATACTTTGGTATTGACCTGGTTACCAGATGATAAGAAGGCGCTACAAAATAAGTGAGTTTATCGGGTAAAAGATGAACCAGATGGCAGCAAGAGGTATAAGGTGAGATTGGTAGTAAAGGGATTCCTACAGAAAGAAGGAGTTGACTATACGGAGTTATCTCTCCGGTGGTGAAGTTAACAACCATTCGTACGGTGTTAAGTATTGTATCGGCCGAAGATTTGCACCTCGAGCAGATGGATGTCAAGACGGCGTTTCTCCATGGCGATTTGGAGGAGGACATATGTATGGTGCACCCTGAAGGTTTCGAGACCCCGAGAAATGAGGGTCTAGTGTATAAGCTCGAGAAAAGCTTGTACGGTCTAAAACATGATTGCCGACAGTTGACCAAAAAATTTCCCATCGACAAGTTGAGGCTGTGCACTACCTCAGTGGGGCTAGTCGAGTGAGTTAGTGGGAATATGTCGCCGGGCACAAGAAAGATACGGGGGAGAAAGGAGAATAGATTCAATGCAGAAGATTTATGTCATTATGAAGTCTCCAAGTGGGAGATTGTTTTGTGTGGAGACTTCTGAAAAACTCTAGATATTGTATAAAAGAAAACTCTGCAGGAGATATGGAAGATCTCCATATTTGGTTGATATGGTTCTATTCCTTAATTGATAGATAGAATTTTGGAATATGTTTATTTACCTTATATTTGTTTTCATGAATTAGGCGTTAATGTGGCAGCAAATCTTTGATTTATTTCCTTATATTAGGTATGACTATCCTATAAATAGAAAGGTAGGGGATAGAGTTTTATTTATTCCAACAACCATAAATAATTGTATTGTATTTCTCTTTCTCCAAGTATAAAGAAATTGTTTAAGTGCCGGCTGCTGTGGTTTTTACCCTTTAGGGTTTTCACGTAAAAATCTTTTTGTTCTTGTGTCTTGCTTTCTGTTTTTACTGTTGTGTCTCGGTTCCTAACAAGTACTAGATTCGGTTCAATTAAAATATTTTCTTATTTGAATTTTTTAAACAATTCACAGTGTTAATTAATTATGGAAGTCTGATTAAAACATTCAAAACGGCTAAAGACAATTGGTACAAGCACTTCATGAGCATAAACTTGTCATGCAATTTTTAGGTTCACTATTATGATCTTGTTGCCTTTTCGGTATGAAAGTATGAACTTTCACAACAAAAAATGGATGGACTTAGTTCATCCATAATGTGCATGATGTTGCGAATTAGATATGAAAACATGAGATTAGTGTATCCATAATGTGCATGATGTTGCGAATTAGATATGAAAACATGAGATTCGTGTTTCTTTCACGCAGCTTGTATGAAGTCCTTTTTTTTTTTGAAGGAACCGTTGCAATTTGCAACCGTTCAAATTTGTATGAAGTCCTTCATAATTATAAACATATGTTGTTAGATATCTTCACTTGCCTATTACGATTTGATGATAAAGACATGAATATTATTTTATTAGCTTCAGTGTTAAACAATAGAATGAGATACTAGAGAGTCAAATTTGAATTGAAAAATATGTCAATTATTATATATGTCAAAATTATTTGATGGAACTTGCTAGGATTGAGGAAAATGAAATAACGAATGAGATCAACTTTGATTACCATGCCAGAGATGGTTTCCATCATATGTCATTGTAGTAGTTTCTAAAGCCGTTTTAGGAAGTAACACATGTTCACTAAAATAAAATCAAGAAGTTTTTTATGAAGGCAACGTGATTAATTTGTAATTTTCTTTATAAAATTTTAAATGTATTTAAATACGGAATGATATTTATGTTATTCCTATGCCGATTGATGGCATGAAATTTTTGTTATTTTGATAGTATATAGTTAAGGCACAATAACAGATTTAAATCAGGTGACTTCCACTAGCAACTAATTGGCGACTTATGCAGCATTGCAATGAATGGAGTTATGCATGCTTAATGATATGTTTTCTTTTCTGAAATTGAGTGTAGGTGTTAGTTAGCAAGGCCCGTCCCAAGATTTTCGGACTCTAAAGTCAATTTTCAAAAATGGCTCCTAAAAAAATTTTCAAATCTCAAAAAATAACATAACTTAAAAATATTCAAATATAATATTCAAAAAATTACATTTCTTCACATTCACTAAATCAAAATACAAAAAAGTTCCTCCTATTCCGTTGTGTTGTAAAAATCCCCGATTTGACCCGATTAGTATCAAATCTTTATAAAAATGACTGGATTTGGTCAAATCTTTTTGAAAAATCTTTTGTCTGATTTGGGCCTGATTTGGAATGATTTTTGATGATTTTTTTAATATTTGGTCCAATTTTTCTAAAAATGCCAAAAAGATAATATTTGTTTCATGTTCTTTTAAGAGAGTATAGAGATAGAAACTCTTCGTGTCTAGGTCTAGGGTTTAGTTCTTACTTTTCGTGCAACTCGTGATTCGAACGACGAGCGGCGACTGAGAAATAATAGTGTGTTACTTTAATGTGTTATTTGGTAGATGACTGATATTATTTTTTTGTTCAGAAATAATAATGTTATTGTATGATTTTATAATTATAATATGATAATTTATATTAAAATAATTATTCGACTAATTGTTCAACTAATCCCAATTAATATGATTAATCTCAAATCCAGAAGTCCTAGTTTTAAGGATATGGGAATTGTGTGTATTAATGGCAGATGAATCTTGGGGATCTTGTGTATTAAGGATAGATAAATCTTGGGTGATTATATTAGAGCCGTTGGGTGTCTATACGGCCTTAATTATAAAGATAATTAATGTGGTGATTAATGGGGACAATTAGCCGTTAGGTGTAGAATTAGTAGGTGATTGTTATAGAACTTATAAATATGCCCATCCATGTAAATGTGCAGTATAATGATATTCCATCAATTCCTGAAATTATATTTATTTCTCTTCTCCAATATTAATTTCTACATGGTACCAGAGCATCTTCCGATCCACTCTTAATCAGTTGAACTGTGACATCATAATTTCTTGCTAAATAATAATCTAGCATCGATCAGTGAGGTGTTTACGTTTACTACTACAATCAGGTCAGATCTTTCCATTATCACTCAATGAATCATATCACAGGTTTATTAGATAAAAATCAAAATCAAAATAAATTTAAAAATGATTTCAATAGTGTTAATTGTGACGGAGATTTTGATAACTTATGCGACAGAGGGAGAGGCCGAATAGGCCAATCACCTTTAAATTGTACTCATTGTCGTAAGATAGGTCATAAAAAAAGTCAATGCTGGATATTGCATCCTCACTTACGACATATGAAAAACAAATCAGCTGAAAAATATGTTGCCCAAATTTTTAAAGAACCTTAAATATTTGTTACAATACTTAAACAATTTTTACAACAGTTAAACGAAGGAAACAAATTTAATTTGCATCCCATAAATTTACTCAAAATTCGCAAGTTAGTATGAATCAAAATAATTCTTGTGCACTTTCCATAAATTATAATAAACCACATTCTACATGGATTATAGACTCCGGTGGGACTGATCATATGACTGGAGATATCAATTTTTTGACTAATGTAAAAGAAAATTCAAATATGCGACCCGTCTCTATCACTGATGGGTCCTTAGTCCCAATACAAGGAATTGGTCAAACAACCTTTTTTTCAAAACCTATATCTAATATTTTATATATGTCATCTTTTCCTTCTAATTTATTATCCATTAGCAAAGTAACTCAAGAATTAAATTACCATGTAATCTTTTCTCCAAAGTCTGTGATATTTCAGGATAGATAGAAAAACATGAAATACGATGTAAATTGCAAAATGGATTATATATGCTCGAGTCAGAACATCAATCTTTTACAGCCAATGCTACATCAAATGAAATAAATGAAATATGGCATTGGAGAATCGGGAACCCTTCAGATAAAGTTTTGAGTAAACTTTTTCCTTTATCTAATTTAGATTCAAGTTATTGTAATATTTGTCGTTTCGCAAAAGAGAAAAAATTACCATATTCAGTATCTACTAATAAGTGTGCCGAGCCATTTTTGTTAATTCATTCTAATGTTTGGGGTCTGGCACTAGTTGATTCGTACAATAGTTTTAAGTATTTTATTATATTTATTGATGATTACTATCGTGCCACTTGGCTTTACCTCTTATAATCAAAAGCTAAAATTTTTCTGGTTTTAAATAATTTTTTAACTTAGTTTCAAAACAATACAATGCCAAAATAAAGATTTTCCGCTCTGATAATGGTACCGAATATGTCAACAATTGTTTTTCAGAATACTTAAAAACACTAGGTATTATTCATCAATCATCATGCGTAGGAACTCCTCAACAAAATGGAATTGCAGAAAGAAAGAATAGACATTTATTAGAAGTAACTAGATCATTACTATTTCAAAATAATGTTCCCAAAATATTTAATCAACAGACTGACTAGTAGTGTTTTAAAAGAGAAACTTCCTTTAGAACTCCTAAATAACAGAAAATGGGTTTGAATCATTTATGTATATTTGGATGTACTTGCATTGTTCATGTCAAAGAAAATCATAAAAATAAATTTGATAAGCGAGCGATAAAATGCATTATTTTTGGATATTCTTATCAAAATAAGGGTTATAAGTGTTACAATCCAGATCAAGAGAAGATTTATATTTCTAGAGATGTCACATTTTTTGAACATCAAACTTTTTTTCAGACAACTAACAAAGTTTGTTTAGATGATTTCATACAACAACAGAAATCAAGACTATGTCTGCCTTGAATAAAAATGACACTACAACTGAAGTTTTAAGTACAAATGAGTCAACCTCCAAGAGATGGATAATGGTGATGGTACACAATTAGTTAATACAAACAATACAATCTTGCACATGGAGAATATGCCTGAATCAGGTGCTTCTCCCACTTTCGAATTAGGTACTCCTGCTATCTCCGAATCCAGTAATACAGCTTCTTATTCCGAGTCCGAATCGACGAGAGTTAATCTCCACAGGTCTGTGCGTTCCTCTCAACCCTATACTAGATTAAAAAAATTTATTACATATCATGCAGCCAAGTACCCAATACAAAATCATATATCATATAAAAAGTATCACCTCAATATTTTGCATACCTTAGCTCTATCTCTAAACACAATGAACCATCCAATTTTAATGAAGCTAATTCTAGTATAGTATGGAGAAAAGTTATGGAGGAAGAACTCCATGCTCTTCAAAAAATCACACCTAGACCATTATGAAATTACCCAATTTATGCATGCACCAATGACAAGCCATATGGTTGCCGTCAAGCACATTTTGAAATATCTCAAAGGTTCATCTGGTCGGGGACTCTAGATGAGAAAGAACGGCAACACACGAATTGTTGGATATAGACGCAGATTGGGCGGGGAGTCCATTCGACCGCAAATCTACGACGGGCTATTGCACATTTATAGGCGGTAATCTCGTGACATGGAAAAGCAAAAAACAGATCAACGTGGTGGCAAGATCTACTGCCGAAGCAGAATACAGAGCAATTGTGTTGAATACAAGTGAGCTAGTGTTGCTCAAATTTATATTACGAGACTTGGGTTTTCGAGATGAAAGACCCGTGCAGATGTTTTGTGATAATCAGGTAGCTCGACATATAGCAGCAAATCCGGTGTTCCATGAAAGAACAAAGCACATTGAAGTTGACTGACATTTCGTGAGAGAAAAAATCCAATAAAAAATTATCAAAGCATCGTACCTTAACAACAAGAGTCAATTTAGCGGATATCTTCACAAAATCTTTAGGCAAACCAAATTTTCATAATATTCTTTCCAAATTGGGTTCTATTGATATTTTCAATCCCAACTTGAGGGGGAGTGTTAAGGATATGGGAATCGTGTGTATTAATGACAGATGAATCTTGGGGATCTTGTGTATTAAGGGTAGATAAATCTTGGGTGATTATATTAGAGCCTTAATTAGAAAGATAATTAATGTGGTGATTAATGGGGACAATTAGCCGTTAGGTGTAGAATTAGTAGGTGATTGTTGTAGAACTTATAAATATGCTCTAAATGTGCAGTATAATGATAGTCCATCAATTCGTGAAATTATATTTATTTCTCTTCTCAAATATTAATTTCTACACCTAGTTTATAGGATGTTAAGTATCTGGGTTCTCTTAACCGAGAACTCATGTATGGTTTCAATATTTTTATGCTAAAACTATGCAAAAGAATGATTATGAGATATAATTTGAGAATTATTGATTTCATAATTTGAGTGAAATAAATCATGAACTAATCATAATTGCTGGAATATTCTTTTTTTGTAAGTAATTGCTAGAATATTCTTAATCCTAATTCTTCACGACAGGTCTCTATTTTTATGCAATTTACATTGGTAATTCTTCAAAATTATTGTCTAGCTATAGTGGATGATAATAATTTTGCATCTAAAACACTCTTAAAATGAAGAAACCTTTTCCATCATTGAAAACTGAAAAATGTCCCCTTATTTCTTCAATAAACTCAAAATCGGATTGGATAGTAACCACTAACCATAGATTTCAAATTTCAACCCAAAATTGCAAACTACCTAAAATGACCGAATTTATCAATAAAATGAAAAAAAGTCAACTTGTTTACTCATTCAGTTTATTAGAAAAAGATTACTCTTTCAGTCCAAACAACATACATCTCTTAGATTCAATACATCAAATTCGAATAGATCTCATAATTTATATCTCATTTAACTACATAACACCTAAAAAAAGAAAATAAAACAAAAAAAGATTTTGCATAAGGTCCAAGCGTAATTACCTAATAAACCCACCGCATTTTTATTAGCAAAGAAGAAAAAATAACAAATATTTACCATAAAAACATAATAAAACAGGCAAAAAAGAAGAAAAAAAACATTTTTACAATAAAAACTGAACTATTTTCCCAGTCTAATTTCAAACCGAACGCTTAAAACCTTTATAACACAAACAAATGCAAACAAAAACAAAAATATCTAAACGCCCAAAATAAGTTTCCTCAAAATTCCAGTCTTTAACAAGAACTCCAAAAACAAAACAACAAAATTATTCACATATAAACACAAATGGGCATCTCAATTACTCATCAAGTCCAACAAATTCAACACAAACCCCTACTCACAAAAACCCAACATCACAAACGCCTGCGGGCTTAAAAAAAAAAAAAACATCACAAACTCCACTCCAATCCCCAAATAAAAAACCCAAAAAACAAAAACTAACTGCCCAAAATAACCTCATCAAAATTCCAATCCCTGACCAAATCCCTCGAAACAACATCTCTAAAATAAAGCACCAAAAATATTCACAAATAAAGTTATAAACACAAAAGCGCATCTCAATTACTCAAGTCCAACAAATTCATAACAAACCCATACTTTTTACAAACACAACGCATTTCCCAAACATCACTCCAACACCACAAACTCCACTCCAATCCTCAAACCCAAAAAAAAAAAACTCTAACTAACTCCCCAAAATAACCTCATTGAAATTCCTCTGCAGCCTCAGCGGCGCTCCGTCCGGATTCGCTACGAGCGGGAACGGCGTGACCTTTGACGTGGTGACTTGGTTACTATTACTGGTTACATATTTTACACTAGAATCCTGAAGTTTCATGTACTCATTTTTTTATTTGGACAATCGCATTAGATTCAGTTCAAAATCTTTTTTTCTTAATCAATTTATTTTTGTAGCAATTAGTATTGCCAATTAATCATGAAAATATGATTCACAACCGAAACTGTTGAATCCAATTGGTAATTGATATAGTAGCAAGCCCTAAATGATCTTTTTGTTATGAAAATTCATTCATAACGTGCTTGATGTTGCTAGTTAACTGTGAAAACATGTAATTGTTGTTACTTTCACACATCAAGTATGATGTCCTCTCTAATTATTATAAATATATGTTCATTGTTATTTCTCAAAAAAAAAAAAAAAAAAAAAATATGTTCATTGTTTTCTCAATTTTCATATACTGATTTGATGGTAAAAATTATAGATAGTATGATTTCTTACTTTTCAATGTTATACAATGAGAAACTAGAGAGAGTCAAAATTTAACTGAAAGTTCACACAATTATGACACATGTCATAACTTAACTTTGGAGGTGTGCCAATAATGAGTGAATTGAACCGGTGGATTAGATCTACTTGATGATGATGCTCTTCAAAGTTATCAAGATCATAGTTTGCAATAATTAAGGAGTTGTGTAATGACATCGGAGAGGAATGCTTTGTCTGCAGAAAATTCAAATTTTATTTAATATAATAGAAATTTTATAAGTCATAGTTTATAAGATGTTAAGAATATAACATCTTAGGCTTCTCTTTGCCGAAAACTCATGCATGCTTTCAATTTTTTTGTGCTAAAACTATGCAAAAGAATGATTATGAGATAATTTTAGAATTATTGATTCTAATCTCTACCAAAATCTCTAAAACTAAAACAACAACATTATTCACATATAAACACAAATGGGCATCTCAATTACTCAATTACACAAATGGGCATCAAGTCCAACAAATTCTCATACCAAACCCATACTTTTTACAAACACAACTCATTTCCCAAACATAAATCCAACACAACCATAGCTCAAACCAAAAAAATAATCAAAATCTAACTGCCCAAAATAACCTCATCAAAATTCCAATCCCGCACCAAATCCCTCGAGACCGCTCTGCTCCTCTGCAGCCTCGGCGGCGCTCCATCCGGATTCGCTACAAGTGGGAACGGCGCGACCTTTGATGTAGCATTATTATTGTTATTAGTAACGGGTTTGAAACATGTTACGACCGCTCCGCACCGTCCTTCGCCTTCTGAGCTCGAGATCGAGTAGCTTCTGAAAGAATTGTCCATTCCATGGCAGACTAAACAAGCTAAGCTCATTTTTTTAATGATGGATTTATTTGTTTGTTTCCTGTGATGTTAGGAGAGAGTTAGAAAAGGATGGAGAGATTTTTTTTTACTTTTTTTATGATTTTTTTGTTTATGTTCATTTTGTGGCAAGGGTAAAAGATGATAAACTCATTTTTTTTCTTTTTTTTATGAGTGGATTTTTTTTATTGATATATTTCTTTATTTCCTGGATGAAAAGGATGGAAAGAGTATAGAAGAAAAGTCTTTGTTTTTTTGGGCTTATTTTGTTAAGTCAAGTCTAAGTGTTTACTACAAGAATTTTTGTTTTTAAGGAAATTTTTTAGCAGAAGAAATTTTGATGGGTACAGTTTGTATTTTCAGAAATATAGAAAAAGTTGTTTGTCGAAAAGGAACAGTTTACTGATGGATCAATCCAATCTATAATTATTAGAGTGGGATATTAATAATTCTTACTTTTTTCTTTCTCAAAATCAAGAACAACTGAAAAGAGGGAAGTAGTTATAATATTCTCAAACAGAAATTGAATTAAGAATGATTCTTTCTTTTCTTTTGCTTTTTTCTTTCTTTCTCAAATCAAGTGTTGCTGGTTTGTGCTGAAAGTTTCATAGACCATTTGAACTCTTAATATTTTCAGACCCATTAATCAACCATTCAAACAAGTTCTAATTAAAGAGATAAAATTAACTTAAACCATGAATTTTATCACTCGAATTTCAAAATAAGATGAACAATTGACCTATTATAACAACCCAATAAGAGTACCAAAATACCCAAGAAAATTCGCCCTCAATCCCATGAAATCAATTGGTTCGAAGTCCTTTTGAATCCAATTGAGTGAGAATCAATCAAAATATATAGTAGGATCAAATTAAAACACATTTTCTAACAAATCAAAACGCCATAACACATTGAATCCAAGCTACCACTGTCAATTAATGGAAGAAAAGAGAAAAACAGCTGACCTTTCTTCGGTGAAATCGCTCAAAGGTGGGGCGCTGATGTATTGAGTTGAGAGAGAGAGACAAAAGAAAGAAGAAAGAGAGAGAGGAGAGAAAGGGGATCTTTGCAAAGAAGGTCTTAGTTAGTTTTATTATTATTTTTGTTCTTTATAGCCTTGAATTGAAAGACACTAAAATACATTTTTTTTTCTTTTTTAGTAGGATTATACGACAAAAAAAAAAAAAAAAATAGTTGCACAAATGTGGTTAGAAGAAACAAATTAGATATCTTTGGTGAATATTAATTATGAAAAAGATGTATTGACTTGTTACATCCAATTCCCCTAATAATTTTTTGAATTTCTAAAGTAACTTAAATTTGACTTAATTGTTATTTCTTTCACGAACTCAAATTGTAGTTTTAATCTCGTATCATGGTTAAAATCTCATTTTTTTAGAACATGATTTAAAACTCCAAATGTTATTTTGAGATTTTGAGAATCCAGAAAATTAGATATGAAAACTTGCATATTTGTTCATACTTAATATCAAGTAATTTCAGTTTATTGTGACGTCCTATTATTTCAAAATTTTCAAGAGAAGCAAAAGAAGAAGATAGTTTGTGAAATATGTGAAATCTTTTTTATTTTGAAGAAGGATGTGAAATCTGATTAGGTAGTGATAATGACATGGAAAATAACCCTTACCTCACCGCCACACAAATAAAATGCTAAAATGAAAGTAATTAACTCCAAATGTAAAGATAAGAAAGATAAAAATGAAAATAAGATACATAATATATTTTTTTAAATTTTTGGGTTAGTTTTTTATCTGTTTTCTGATTCCTCAAAATTATAAAAAAAGATGTGTTGTTAGTTTGTTATATTATATTATTTTATTCATTTAATTTGTCTACATGTTTATTAATTTTGTGTGCAATTATTATATTGTATGGAAATGGTTTAATAATAAAATGGATAATTGCTGTGACAGATTGCAATGTTTGGGTCAACCATTTCTATTGACCGTTGAAAAACATACTTTTGGAAATTATGTTGTATTTTCTCGTCATAATATTTCTAAGTTCTAACACTATGTCTATAAAAAAAAATAAAAAAAAGGATCACGTCGTTTTTTCTTGGAATAATTTCCATATTATGTTTATATTTCATTTGTCGTAAAACTGTTTTAATATTTTAGTCCACCCTTTTTGGGCCCAGCCCATTTTCTCATGTGGCCCAATTTTTGACTTGACCCAATTAAGTTCTCATTCTCAATTTAAATATTCTTCAAGCAAGTTGGGGAAAATAAAACAAAAACAAAAAAATGAAAAATGAAAATATATCTTCACAAGATAAAAACATTTTATTCTTAATACATACATATTCACATAAATTATTGTATTTATGGGAAATATATTCTTATGAATGGTAATTTTGTAAAGATTATGAAAATGGTGAAAAAATGTAAACCGTTACAGATCGTTGATTTATGGAAATTAAAATAAAATTATGCTAATTAGGATATATTTTTTTCTTAGAGATGAAATTTATTTTTGTTAATTATGACTATTTTGTTAGTAATTAAGAATAATGTTTTCACCCACCTCAAGCTTGCATTCAAAAAAATTAAGAATAGTGTTTTCACCCATCTCAAGCTCACATTCAAAAAAATTAAGAATAATGTTTATGGAAATTTATTTTTGAATTTATTTATGGGAATTTAATTGTGAATTTTACTTATCGAAATTTATTTGTGAGACTATTTGATACTGATTTGATATTGGTATATAATGAATATTTTCCATTTCAATAGCCATCAATTTTGGATACCCATCCAATATGGATACTTTTTTCTTATTTTGAATACTCTACACACAATAACATAACTATTCATATAAAGCATTATACCATCATTTATAGCATCATCAGAAATCCCACAATTCATAGCATATAAATACATATATCAAACTACATTATAATTAAAGCCAGTCATAATTTTAGATAATTATATAATTATAATCACTTAAGAAGACTTTAGACATACAACTTTATTCTTAACTTCATAATATTTAAGGACACTTTGGGTGCCCGCCATGAGTCTTCATGTTAGCATAACATGGGCACTCGTCTTGGTTACCGCTGGTACCGCTCGGAACACATTGGCATCTCTCGCAGCAAGTGTTGCAAGCCCTATTACACAGGTTCGGTCGACTTGATTTGCTACAACGATCCGCGCATTTTACACCGCAATCTGCTTGAAAAAAAAAAAATGATTCAATCATGGTTTGTAACTGGATTTTGATTAACAGAATTACGCGAGAGGCACTAAAAGCTCTTCGTATGCTTTAAAAAAAGAAAAAAAAATGATGATTAAGTAATTTTAATTGAAAGTTATGTGTGATATAATGTAACTTCGATCTTTTTTTTTAATAAAGTAAGAAAGTTTTGTTGTTACTTTAAATTTATATGAGTATTTAATGTATTGATTTCATATAACACTAGTAGACGGATATAACTATAAATCACTTAAATTTACACTCAATATAGCGTTTATAATCTCATATTTTGGTTCCGAATTGTATATTTTAACAACAAAATTTTGCTCCATTTTTTTCGACAAAAAAAAATCCTCCTTTATTTCAAAGTGCTATGTTTGTGTTTAATCATTTTTTCAATAAAGTTTTCTTAATCCATACAAATAATATTTCCGTAGTAAAAAAAACAAAATATTACCTATCGCGTGGACTCCTCTAATCAATGGTTGATCCAATACATTAATCTGAAAATTATACAATATAATCAATAAATTAGATACATGAATACAAAGTTAAAGTAATTACATTCTTAACTAAGTTTAAATAACTTAATTTGCATTCTGGAATGGACATGCATGACCAACCTCGACAAGGATCATGAGAAGAAGAATTGAAATCAAAACCTTTGTCCTGTCCATGGTGGAAACTTGAAATTTGATTTGTGTGTTTGTGTGTGAGAGAGAGAAGCGTGAGAAAAAGGAGAAGGGAGCACGCGTCCTTCTTATAGAGCTGCCAAATATTAGGTATCATATGTGGGACCCATATGGCAGAGACATATGTCATTATATCTGTGGAGAAATAATTAGATGGCACAAATCCATGCCTTTAATGTATGGATTTGTTTCTATTTTGAGGGATCTTATTCTTATATCTTTGAAATACCAACTAAAATCTAAAATTTTGTAAAGCTTAGTAGAAGGGCTATTAAATTAGAGGATTCTTTCCATGTATTATGTAACTTGTATTTTTTAGACTTTTAATATAAATTATCTTGTTGAATCTAAAAAAAATTATAAATAATCTTGAGCTCTTATTATTATATACAATTAATTGATATTTTCAATTTTTATTATATTACAATAAAAGGTTATGTATGTGGTATTTTTATATTAATAATAGGTTGACATTGAATATATAGATAATATATATCATATTTATTTCTTTCTCTGATTGAGAGAAATTTAATTATTAGTCAGAATAAATTTGGAAGGAAGAAATTGAATAAATGATTTATATCCATATAAATAAGAGTAAAACTGGCATTGAAGAGAATAAGGAAAGCAGTAAAAGAAGAATATTATCTTTTTTTCTTTTTCTTTGAAAAGATACTACACTTGATCTTTAGCCAAAAGGCCGAGAAAGGTATTCTCTTTTACTTCTTCTTCTTTGAACATAATACCACACTTGATTCTTTTTCTTTGAAAAACCCGTAGGTTGAAGAAAAATGATATCAAGGAACATATAAGAGTTATATTTTTTTTTTAATGTTGCTTGAGGATATAAGAGTTATATTATATATAATTTTGTTATGGGATAAGATTTTATTAATCTTATTCTTGTTTAGTTGATGATCATTTTATTGTGATACGCCGATCGAAATTCCAAACATTTTAGATTAATACATAATGGTTAATCTTATTCACATGATTGCGCTTCTCTTTTTTCTTTAGCTGCTGATTATATTATGAATAATTGTTGTATGGATGTCTATATACATTTCATTCTTGAACTTCTAAATGCATCACCTCCATTTATTCATGTATTGTTATGTTAAGAACAATCTAGAATAGTGTGGATATATATATATATTTTCTTGAACTTCGAATATCATTATGTTTGTATTTATTCTCTCTTATTTTTATGTAATATAAAAGGGATTGCTCTTTCTATAAATAGAGCTTTATAATGTAAAGAAGATAGATAACAATGAAATAAAAGAATACTCTCCCATTTCTCCTTTTCTTTATCTCTTAATTTAAGTTATTTTACAACACGTTATCAGCACGAGACTCTATTTCAAGTTCTGAAGTAAGTAACTAAAATACGCTTCGAAGCATAAGAATATCAAAAAAAATTTTAAGTGCATATTTAAATTCCACTTCAAAGATACAACTTATAATTATTATTATTTTCTTGTACAAAGATTATTTTTCTTCGGGTTCTTGCTCGAATTTTTGTTTTTCATTGACACTTGTTGCTATTGATGCAAACTCAAAGTTATAAATTGAATTTTTATTGCACCTGAAGCTGCATGTTAATTTTTGTTACTGCATATAAAGTTGCAGAATAATTTTTCTTGTTGCACCTAAAGTTGCAGACTAATTATTCGTACTGCACTATAAGTTGCAGATTTACTTTATTTATGCGCCTGAAGTTGGAATATTATTTTTCCTTTTAAATACACCTGAAATAACTAGATTGCTCATTTTAGTGAATGCACCTGAAGTTGCAATATTATAAATTAGTAAATAAAATTATCAATCTCGAAGATTAGTTCTCAGCAAACAATTTGAGGAAAAAAAAAGGAATTTACGTTGAAGAAAAGGAACATTCATTAACTTCTATTTTGTTCTTGAAGTAGCAATAAAGGAAGAGAGTTTTTCAAATATATTCAAGCAATAATATCATCTTATTGTAAATAAGAAAAATGATGAGTTTGAAAATAAAAAAGGGATGAAAATTATAAATAATATATATCTAACTCGTTACTCTTCCAGAAATGAATGTTGCAATTGTCGGCATAAATGAGACTAACGTAAAATAAAATGAGATGATGCAACAAGATAATAACTTGTAAATAATCCTGAAATACATAGGCTTTTGATGTTTCATGAAAGAACATTCATTGAGTACAAATTGTACACCGAAAGATTTTATTGAATTTGATGGTTTCTTTAAAAGAGTAAAAATATGATCAATTATGTTTATGACAAAAAATTGTGTGGCAGATTAATAAAAGGAATTTGACATTTTTAATTGTGGAATCCAAAATGGATGATTAAAACATATGTCCATCAGACATTTCAACAACTTACATAATATTTGTAAAATATTTCTCTAATTTGACAAGAAAGAAATCAAATGTTAACGCAACAGTTGTATTGTTGAAGACTCCGGAAGAGTCATTATTCTATTGCCTACAGAAAAAAAAAATTATAATATATGATGCTCCAAAACTAAAATAAAATAAAATCATGAATCTTATCCATCTGATTACATACCTTTCCTCGAAGTGAATGGTACCATATATGAATGTCGTGATTATGGATTCGGACGTGAAAGAGGATGCGGTCGAAACTAACTTGGCAGCATGATGGTTGTAATAAGAAAACCGCATAATAAAAGACAAAAAAACTCAAAAAGATAATTTTTGAAGAACTTACAAGCTCATGATTTACATGTGGTAGTAAAAGACATTCGATATGTACTTGTCGTAAGCCATATAATTTTGTGGATCTTTATTAAGATTCCATAAATGAAAAGAGAAATATAAAGATATCAATTTTATCTATCACAATAATGAAAATGTCGACCGCCAATAATAACGATATCATGAGTTATATCTAGAGATACACTAACAACAACGACGTAAAGAAAGAAATGTGTATAGGTAGAAAGAAATATTTTTTTTGTTTTGTTTTATTTTATATTATTATCATTATCAATATTTTTCTTTCTTTTTTAATTATGAATCAAAGTTTGTTTGTGCACAATAGAAATTATAAGTGCATTATATTCATTGACAGTGGACAAAATTAAATATTAACAATATGCATTATCTCAAAAACTTTATTAAGTTTATAAAATTGTCTGTCAAAATAGTTATAATATCGAGACTATGAATGAGTCAAATATTTTTACAATTTAGGAAATATTACATAACATAAATATATAATAGAAAAACTTACAGTTTTTTAATTGATTTACTATATTAAGTAATATTTATTAGTAAACCTCAAGTTTATTTACTCCAACTTATTTATATTTTTTCTAACATAATGGGCCTAAGCATTCTTAGAGTGTATTCATTATGATATGCATGGGACTATAATGAAAAAAAATCATTTCTATTGTAATGAAGAATATTTGTGGACCCGAAGATCTACCATGCAGACAATCTCAATATAATATTTTGGAGACAATAAATGAATTTATATTATATATATCGAAACAAAACATATATTAGAAAATTTATTTTCTTTGTCCACTAACTTGTATAATACAATGCTACAAATACGAATCAGAAGTTCATCAACTCAAATGGAAATCCGTATGCTACAATAATGAACCAGAGTTCATTAATTCGAATGCAAATGCTCATTCTACAAAATAAACCGGAAGTTCACTAATTTAAAAACGCTCACGCTATAAATTTAAAGAGAAATTTATGATTTAGCATGACAATTAAGATCATGTTGTAGCATTGATTATATTGATGTCAAATGGCAGTACCCCCAAATCGTAAATCAAGAATGGTGTAGCTAAATTCTAGCTAGCTATGTGATATACGTGCCAGTAGCACCACATGAATGCACCAATATAGATTCTAAAATAATGTTAGCAATATGTGTTGAATTTGAAGCATCCCTAATATTTTGATATTTTGAATCATTGACATGAAACTTATTCACAACATGATATGTTGATTCTTAATTTGATGAGGCAAATTTTTGTAAGAGCCAAAGAGGAAACCAAACATCATGAAGCATTTTGTCTCATTTCGACTCATGATCCAATATATATGAATCAGAAGTTCAAAAGATAGTTTACTTGAAAAAGATAGTACATCAATTGCCATATGCACATGTTGAAATGAGTCATGTATATATGCTAACAATGTTCCATGTTAGATTGATATCCCAGAAGGATCATCAGTTACATCTATAGAAAATGAGTCATAAGCATGCATGAATCATTGAAGACCATTATGAATCTACATATGAAAATCTCAGAAGAAGAAAATTGGCGAATAATCAAATTACTGTTATTAAAGGTTTAAATTATATAATAACTCGTGTAATTCCCGAAGAACTTCATGGTCTTAAGAGAAAACTAATGCCAGCATTAGGGTGAGAAATATATAAGCTGGAAATACTAGAAATGACATATATTGAATCATCAATTTATCAATTAGATCCTCCAAAACGTTAATATGAACTAGAAGCTCATGAATTTGTAACAGATTGCAAATATATTATTTTTATTGATTCATACAATGATTATAAATCATATATTCCAGCATTGAATGAACTCATGCTTACTACCCTTGGATAATTATAAGTATTATATACGCCAGAAGCGTGGTCGACCCAGTCGGTTCCAAAAATAAATAAATAAAATCCGAGGAAGAAGAAATAGCATGATAAGAAAATTGACATCACTCAATATTTTAATGACTTAATCATCCTGAAGATGTTATTGAAAATAAAAGAGTAGGAGACATAAGTGAGAAAATAGTCTTTGAAAGGTTCAGGTACCTGACAACATTAAAAATGTTAAAAATGATGATATCTCAATTAATTTTGTCTCTACTTGGAAAAGAACGGAACCAAAACAAAATTATAATTAAGATAAAACTTGTAATACAATTGTAGTTAATACAATAAATGAAAATGAGGATCTAGAACTAAAATTTAATATATAATGTCAACAAATATTGACCATAATTAAGATGTGATTAAAGCATCATGATATGCACTAGTGAATTATAAATGTAGTTACTTATAGTACAGACAACCAGTGTTGTACGATGATAAACCTATAAGACGTTTTTGCAAGAAAATGTAATGAGAAAACTGAAGTTACGGGATGCAATGAGAAATTCAAATAAGAGACCATGAAGGACTTGAAATGATTCTCATTTACGTTATTGCAAATAGAACTCATTTGGTTGTATTGTACTAATGAATCCCTGAAGGATTTAGAATGCCTGAAGCATATGATTTAAACTCTTGAGAGATAAATCCTATTAAATTATAAAGATCTTTGTACGAAATAATCTAATCTGGTACCATAAGATAACAATTTATACAAAATATTCATTGAATGAAAGTTATGTAATTGATTAAAATTATATATTCTATAAGAAAGATATATTTTGTTTTTGACTATTGCTATATATTAATAACTGAAATTTAATGAAACTCCTATAAACTTATTTAAAAGAATCTGAAATAAAAATTCTCTAATAATTTCAAAATATTGTCTTAAATTATAAATTGGATAATTCCCTGAAGGATTTTTCATTTCACAATTCATTTGCGTCGAAAATACTAAGACGGTATAATATGAAGACATTAGTTTCTCTCCACGCATGAATTCAAAAGAACAGTGAAATAAATGTCTAACATAACCCTAAGTAATGATCCAGCAGATTTACGCACAATTTCAATGTCAACAAAATATTCAAGCATATTTTTAAGATTAAATCTTTTCAAGAGATAATTATATAATGATGAAAATTTTGGTCCAGAAGATCAGTTGAATGTAATCAGTGTGTTAAGGTATCTCACTTATAGTATCCAATATAATATATATTTCTTGTAAAGTTTTTTAGCGAGATATAATTCTGTGCCAACAAGAATACGAATTGAAGTGATATTAAAGAAACTAAATGTATGCGATTGTTATAATAAATAAATATCGCAAAATCTAATCAAATATTTAAATATTGAATATACGTCAGATCCATATAAGGCTCAGTTGCAAATAGAATATTTATTCAAATATGATTGTTGTTGACATTCAACCATATAGAACTTGATGGTTCCATCATCAAGTCATTCTGAAATTATTACACTTCATGACACAAATAAAGTATCTCCATGGATAATTTTAATAATTTAACAAAACCAAAGTAATGACATATTAAACAATCAAAGTGAGCTCGGATTGTAAATGTCCATTTAAAACACTCCAGATGCAGTGTGAGTTAGGTATCCACCAATGTGAGAATCCTGTAGATTTTTTTTAAACTCGTTATAAGACTTTGAGCAACTAAGACATCAGAGTGAAGTTCATTGTTTTACAAATACTTGTATACATGAGGGGGAGAAATAAAACGCGCTATACTCTTTTTTCCTTGCTATGGTTTTTATCACATTGGATTTTTACTAGCAAGATTTTTAACGAGACAGTTTCTAATGCGTATGCAAGATAAATGTGGACATCCAAGGGGAGTGTTATGAATAATTGTTGTATGAATGTCTATATACATTTCATTCTTGAACTTCTAAATACATCACCTCCATGTATTCATGTATTGTTATGTTAAGAACAATCTAGAATAGTGTGGATGTAATCTTTTTTTGAACTTCGAATATCATTATATTTGTATTTATTCTCTCTTATTTTTATGTAATATAAAGGGAATTGTTCTTTCTATAAATAGAGCTTTATAATGTAAAGAAGATAAACAACAATGGAATGAAAGAATACTCTCCCATTTCTCTTTTTCTTTATCTCTTAATTTTAGTTATTTTATAACAGTTTATACCAATAATATTTTCAACAAAAGATTATGAAATGTCGCACGAAATGTGAATATCCTTTGTATTGTGTAAAAAATGGATAGTTGCTGTGGCAGAGCAGATGGTATTATTTTTGGGTCAAACATTTCTATTCACCGTTGAAACACATACGTTTGGAAAATATGTTATATTTTTTCTCGTTATAATATCTCTAACATTATGTTTATTTAAATAATAAAAATGACATCATATTTTTTCTCGTTATAATATTTCTAACATTATGTTTAAAACATAATTATCACGTCATTATTTTGTTGCAAACATAGTTTGCATATTATTTTTATGAGAAATTATTCGGAGTGCCCAGCAGCTCTACCATACAATTTTAGCTGTACACATATATATTTTGTGCAGAACTAATTAAAAATATATTTTTTTGTAATTTCATCATACATTTCTGAAAATATAACTTTTTGTGATTTTATTATACCTTTTGTATTTACCGATATTTTTTTTTATAATTTCATCATATTTTTTTGAAATCGGACACTGCTGGGCGCTTCAAAATGCTGACACTCCATATCTGAACTCTATTTTTATATTTTATTTACTGCAATAATTGTTTTGTATATATCAATATATGTGTTCTATTATATTACAAAATATTTGAGTCCAGTCTTTTTGGGCCCAGCCCATTTTCTCGTTTGTCCATTTATTTTAATGACCCAGTTAAGGTCTCATTCTCATTTCAGGCATTCTTCAAACAAGTTCCAAAAATTGAAAAAAGAAAAATATCTTCACAAAATAAAAACATTTATTTATAATAACATAAATATTCACATAAATATTACACAACATACCATTTTATTATCCTCATTTATAACTTTAGACATATAACTTATTTTTAATTTCTTATAATTCACATAACATTTTAAGGACATTTAGGGCGACCACCGTGAGTTTTCATGTCAGCATAACAAGGGCACTGGTCCATGTTACCGCTCGTTCCGTCCGGCACGCAGTGGCATCTTTGGCAGCATGTATTACAAGCTCTTATGCACATTTTTGGCCTCCCTGATTTACCACAACGAACCGCACATTTTCCTCCACAATCTGTATGGAAAATAAAAATTATGGTTAATTTGAGAATGAATTAAATAGATCCTTTTTAATTTACAAATCATGATTAAGAAGACTTTAATTTTACTGATGTACTGATCCAATATAATTACCACACAATTATCACAAACCAACTAACAACTTGAAATAATTAATTTTGAAATAGTTAATTAAATTGTAATGATAACTATCACTCTAGATGTTTCGAATTGTGATATTTTAACGACAAAAATTTGCATGATTATTCCAAGTGTTCTATTTTCTTAATTAATCCATATGAATATATATTTTTTGTACATTTACTTGTGTGGATTACTGATCTAACATAATTAACACAACTCGACTAACAATCTGAAATACTTAGTTTATAAATCGTGATTGTAAATTGTAATTGTCACAGATCTAGCCATTCCGAAATGTAAAATTTGACAAAATTTTGCATAGCATTCCAAATATTCTGTTTTTCTTAATTATATGAATATTTCTTTGGTAGAAGAAAAAAATAAAATCGCACCTATTGCCTTGACTCCCGGCATCCATGGCTGGTCAAATATGTTCATCTGAAAAATAAATTTGATAAGAAATATTAGATTACAGGGAATCAAAGCTTAAAATAACTTGACGAATTGCATTATTATTATGCAAAAAAACAACCTCAAAAACGATCATTAGAAGAAGGATGGCAAACAGAAACTTAGCATTTGCCATGGCAGAGACTCAAACTTGATTGATCTGTGTACCTCGTGAGAGAGAGATTGTGTGCATAGAAAGAGAGGAGAGATACGTGTCCTTCTTATAGAGCCACTTGGTAGGTTTCTTTTTGTGTGGGACCGACAATGCAGAGAGACAAAGTGAGAGAGAAATGCATTATATTGTCTAATATTACCACCTCAGTGATGATTATCCAAACCTATTTATTTATTGTTCTAGATTCAATTCATGCCAAAATAATTTTAGTATTAATTATTATATCTTGGAGTTATAAATGCTAAATTAATTTTTAACTTTATAAATGAAAATAAATCATTTGAGTATATTATATATTGAATTTCATATCTTTATAATTGTATTTTTTAGTTAATTTGACATTTCATGATGAAGATACAAATTAATATGATATTTAATTTACAACGTGTCGAACAAAAGATATGCAATTTACAATATAGCAGAGCAATGTATTTTTTATTTAGATGATTGATAATTGATTTTAACATTTCGATATTCAATACTATATATATGTTGATATAAATATAATGTCAACCCATTAAACATAGCTCTTATTTAACTATCCAGAATTTGTATTTTGTTTATGTACATTGTTTTATCAATAAGGAAATAATATAACTACTGCTAAAGTGAAAAATATTCTTTGTGAAGTGGGAGCACACTTAGGGGTCAAGGTAAAGTAAAACATAGTCGGTGACTACTGCCTCTAGTTAATTAAGATATTTGAAGAAAATTCCATCTTTTGATTTCTAGAACCTCTCTGGAATGTGTAGATGTACTTTACATTTTCGTATAATGACAATTAAAATGTCACTTACCTGTAAATAATATTGTTATTAATAAATTTAATTTATCATATTCATTTCATCAAAACCCTTCAGATTAGGAACATTTGAACTTTTCGTTTTGCTTTTTTTTTCTCTTTTTTCTGATTTTTACTTGATTTGTATAAATTTATTAAAATAGAACTTGATTTGTCTATTAATACCAAAATAATAAATTGGAGTTAATATATGGCTTTTGGTTGGTAATAGAATTTTGTTATTTCTCCATTACTCAACCATTACATGACTTGTGTTGGCAATATAATTTTATTGTTTTATTTCTCCATTAGTTATAAAAATGGCTTTTGGTTGCCATTTTTACATGTTGCCATATGAAGACCAGTCATTAGATACTATGAACAAAATTCTTACATATTTCTCAAGGTTAAAAGAAATAAATAATAAAAAACTAGAGGGAAATTGTCCACAAATTTATTTTTGTCTTGATATGTTAATGGTCAAGTCTTAGTACTACAACTCCTTTAAGAGAAAACATACATATATTAGATAAGTTGATTTTTGCAATAAATTAACATTATGTATTTCTCTTACCACTCTTTTAAAGTTTTTCTATTCATATCTGAAGAATATAAGGGAAGCCTTCAGTATTTGTACTGAATGGAGAGGAGTGGGGCTTTGCTCTAGAGGGTGATTATTGTTGTCATTTTGTATAGTGAATATTTGGGGAAGGAAGCCTGGGCAAAAGAAAAACTTGGGCAGCAAGAAACTTACTTTGCTAATGCAAAGCAGATAATACAATATCTTGATACATCAGAAGAATCTAGAGAGCTCTCTGCACAAGAAAAAATGCTTAAAATAGACCTTAGAGAATGTATTCATCACACGGCCAACCAACTAGAAACAAAATGACAACGACTTTTGTGCAACTGGCTTAAGCTCGATGATAAAAATACTGCCTATTTCCACGCTATAGCATCAGCTCGAAGAATGAAAAATTCTATCACTGCCTTAGCGTTCAATGGGAGAGTAATCTCTGATGATATAGAAATAAAAAATATCTTCTCAAGTCACTTCAAATCTTTTTTGGGCACCTGCTCGGCTGATGTTAGTAACGTCAATCTAGAAACACTTCTTGCCCATAACACCTATACGACAGATTTCTCATCGCTTTGTGACGCTTTCAGTGAAGAGGACATAGAAACTGTTGGGAAGAAGATCCAAAAAGGGAAGTCGTCATGTCCTGACGGACTCCTGGCGGAATATCTTCAATCTTTATGGCCGGTGGTGAAAGAAGACATAATATAGATGGTAAAAGACTTTTAGAACAATGACCTAGAGTTCTGGAGGATCAACTATGCATCCATCACTCTTGTCCCCAAAAATGAGAGCTTGATAACAGTGGACGACTTTAGACCCATTAGCGTAATAAGTCTACCGGTTAAGATTATCTCTAAGCTACTAGCCGAGAGGTTACAACCATTCATGCCTAAACTAATCTATGAAAACCAAACGGCCTTTCTTAAAGGTAGATCACTTGCAGAATCGTTTGCAGCAACAAGGGAATACTTGCAATTCTACAAGAGACATAAAATCCCGACCGTCGTACTCAAAGTAGACTTTCGTAAAGCCTTTGATCACATTTCATGGAAATTCTTATTTAAGCTACTTGAGGCAAAAAAACTACCGAAAAAATGGATTGGCTGGATTAGAAACCTAATGAGGTCTTCGAGCTCCACAATCAAAGTGAATGGAGAGATCACTCCATATTCTACCATAGACGTGGAGTACGTCAGGGAGACCCTCTCTCACCACTTCTATTTGATCCAGCGGTCGATGCACTGCAAATAATCATTGCCAAACTAGAGCCACACTTCATTAAAAATTTCCAAATGGAAACTCAAGTACTCCAATATGCGGATGATACCATAATTTTTATGGAAGCGCATCCGCAAAATCTTAAACTACTAGCCTTAGCACTGTAGATGTTTAATGAAATGAACGGCTTGCCAATTAACTTGGCAAAGAGCACGTTCGTTCCAATCTCAGTTCCGGCCGAACAACATGAAATCATAAAAAACATCCTCAAATGTGAGGTGGGAACACTACCTTTTAAATATCTTGGAATACCCTTGACTTTGAAAAAGCCGAAAAAAATATCATTCCTTCCGTTGATCAAGACAGTGCAAGATAGATTATCATCATGGAAAGGTAGATTTCTATCGACGGGAGGACGAGTGACTCTCATTAAAGCCACGCTAGGCACCCTAGCTATTCACCTAATGCAAGTAATTAAACTTTCCAAATGGTGCATTAATGAAATCAACTCTAGCATCAAGAGATTCCTTTGAAAAGGAAATGAAAAATGCAACCCCGAAAACTGTCTACTTAATTAATTAGAAAACGGTTTGCCTACCCAAAAAGAATGGGGGACTAAGTCTATCTCATATACAAACGCAAAATAATGCACTTCTCTCAAAGTGGCTATGGAAACTAGACTCACGAGACCAAAGCATATGAAAAAAATATATAGAGAGATTATACAACTTCCATATGACCGAAGATATGCCGGTAGAGAAGAGTCCGGCACTTTCTTCTTTCCTTAACGAGCTAATCGAAATAGTACCTTCTTACAGAGCTTCCACCTCTAGGTCATCAGCAGACAACTCCGTGGAGTGGAAATGGGAAGTGAACAACAAGTTCTCATCCTCCTCCGCTAGTGAAACTTCGTATAGAGGAAATCCAAGAACTTGACCAGTTTGATCATACAAGTTCATGAGAAATCCGGGTATTCTTAGAACTTGGGGCAACACTATCTGGAAAATATAGGCCCTCAATGAAGTCAAAATTTTCTTTTGGCTAGCGTTGCACAATAAGCTGAATACGGCTCAAGTTCTTAGAAAAAAGAATTGGCCACACGACCCTATGTGCTCATTATGTGGAGCTACGCTCGAAAGTAGAGATCACTTATTCATCCAATGTTCCTACACGAGAGCAACATGGAAGCTAGTAGATCACCACACAAAATCGGCTGTTCGCACAATCCTGACGGGCAACTTTGAAGACGCATGGAGCAACAACCGCTCAAGACATATTGCACGATCCCGGACAACTTGGGATACATTATGATTAGCAACATGTTGGCACATCTGGCTAGAACGAAATGCGCGAATATTCAACTCAAAGAAAATGTCACCACTAAAGACAGCAAAGAAAACAGCGAATGAGGCCTACACATGGAGTAAATGGTATTAGATTAGTTCACACTTTATATTTCCGGACATATAATGTAATGCGGACATGAGATCCCCCCTGTAAATTCTCTTTTTTATTTTCAATGAAATGAACCAACGCTTCTTGTGTGGTTCCTTCAAAAAAAAAAAGAAAAAAGAATATTTGGTGAAGTAGGAAAATTCAGAAGTTCTTAGTTGGGAATGAAGTTTTGATAATTTTGGGTTTATTTGATATGTAAGGAATGGAATTTTGATAATTAAGGGTTTATTTGATACGTACGGAATGAAATCTAGATAATTTTGGGTTTCTTGTATATCTAAGAAGAGTTATAAATAAGGTCTTAAACCTTTTTTGAGATAATCTACAAGACTTATTGAGCGACTTGTGCTTGCCAGGTGTATATGGCAAAACAATGTTGTATTTTCTTAACATAATGTTCCATTTTATAATCATTAATACGATAATATAAATGTCAAAAAATTTGAATACATAGTTTTTTGTTTTTCTGATTTTTTTTATGTTTAACCCACTGGATTGAGAGACTTTACTAAATATATGCTATGTTGCGTTTGATAAAAATTGAACCAATAACTTTTTGCTATATATGCAAATGCTTTAACAAATTAGACTATAAATCATTTGTCTTTTTGATGAATTTATAAGAACCTATAAATTTTTATCTTTCTGATTTCATCAAACTTTTTTGTATATTTATCATGGCATGATCAATGATATTGCCAATGTATGTTTTTTTTTTTTGTGTGGATAAATTAGGGCGTCCTCTTAGAAAGACGAGGTATTTAATCTTTTATTTTCTCAAATTTATTGATATTTTATGGCAACATGTGTGTGATTATTAAAATATAATTATATGATTGGTTGAATTGATTTTTGTGTTTCATCCCCGATTTAGTGAGAATCGTTGTAAATTTATTTCTGACCATCAGATCTTAATCAGATGGTTTCAATGAATCATAATTTAAAGTTATATTTAATTATTAATATCAATAGTTAATGAATAGTTCACTCATTAAAATATAAATACATTTTTTCTTCTTTAAAAAATTATAATTCTTAATGATTCATTTTATTTCTCATGTTCAAATTATCAAATATAAATTTGTTCGAATTTTCTCTTTATTTTGAGTTCTATATTATTATGGTTCTAATTTATTTATTTATT
Organism: Juncus inflexus; assembly: GCA_024447665.1. Taxonomy (NCBI): domain Eukaryota; kingdom Viridiplantae; phylum Streptophyta; class Magnoliopsida; order Poales; family Juncaceae; genus Juncus; species Juncus inflexus. Next base: position 1,019,115 of record JAJHPC010000013.1, on the reverse strand, counting down.
TTGTTAAAATATGTAAATAAAGATTATACAAAAAAATATGTACAAAAATGATATGCTCATTAATCTATACATTATATATTTTATTTTTCATTTTCTGAAGCAGTATCAAGAGATCTATCGTTAATTTTATCTCGACCGTTGAATCAATTTTTTTTTCAAATTTTAGGGTCTGTTTGGCATCGATTTTATTTTCAGTTATTCATTTTTTTCTTCTAAAAAAAATAGAAAGTGTTTGTTATGAGAAGGTGATTTCTGTTTTTTTTCACTACAATTGCCAAATAAAAAACGGAATTGTTGAAACTTGAAACAACAAATATAGGTTTCTAACTTTCCGATTATAATTCCTGTTAGCGCCGCTCTCTTTACGAATATATCTCCTTTTGTTTTTCCGCCGCTCTTGGTTATCAAAAGAAAATAAATTTCTTCACCTCACAATTATTATAGATAGAAATTACTATGCTTTAAACTCTTGACTAGCATGACTTGCACGTGGGTGTAACAAACTTTAATATATATATTTATATTATTTTTTGGAAGGGAAGCTTGATATATGTTTATATTATTTTTATTACTTTGTTATGATAATATTTGTTATTAAAATGGCTTACTTGGGATGCATACAAATATGTAGTTATAACATGAGTATTTTTTGTATAAGGTTATATATTATATGTTAGAGTCTAGTACATTAACTGACCCAGCTCAACCTTCAGGTCCATACCATATTGTCCTGAAAAAGGCTTAAGCTTGATTGATACTAGTAGTTAATGCACTAACATATTTAAGTAACTCCAATTATCATTCACTACTCAAAGTGGGACTAATCAACTAGCCCCCATGTTCCACTATTTGGTTCCGGGGTGTAACAAACTCCCCCACTTAAATTTCTGACGTCCCCGTCAAGAACTGACATATGGTTCATAGTTCCGTCCTAGTACACATCCGTGCGAGCCTTCACCCCATACATGTATCCCCACTGAGGCATATAAGATCCTCAGGTTCTCTGGGCATGATAACAGTATGGTACGTTTCCGGCCGCACGATAGTACCCCCAGGATCGAACTGCTCTGAATACCATTTGTTATAGAGCCTAGTACATTAACTTGTCCATCCCAACCTTCAGGCCCACACCATATTGTCATGAAAAAAGCTTAAGCTTGGTTGGTGCTAGTAGTTAAGCATTAATCTATTTAAGTAACTCCAATTTTCATTCACTACTCAAGGTGAGACTAATCAACTAGCCCCCTTATTCCACTATTTGGTTCCGGAGTGTAACATTATAGTCAAGGACGGAGCTTAAATATTACATGGTCAATTAGATTAATACTTCGTACTATATCTTTAATTACGTAAGAACTATTATATCAAATAAAATTATAGAGTATTAAAAACTATATTATATTACTTAATATATTATGGATAATCTGTATCATTTTAACAAAAAACAAAAAATATATAAGAAAAATAGCGGTGACAATTTTTTTTTCGGAAAATAAGTCATTTTATATTTTCTTATGTATAGTAAACATATTTTCTCTATATATAAAATATCATATATTTCTTTTTATAAATCATGTTAAATATAATAATTATTTTTATATTTTTTTAAAGTTAATCATCTATAATTAAGTCTTATCGGGTTTCAACTAAAATCTATGAAATAAATTATTGTGTATTTTTTATTTTTGTGAGCTCTTTCATCGTCTTTTTAATACTTGATTTTTTTTTAATATAGTATGTCAATAGATAACGGCACAAAAGAACTAAATAGATAAAAAAAAGATGATATTTAATCTTAGAAATCTTAATGCAAATATAAATTAAGATTGTAAATTAATAATCCAAATTTTTTTATGAATTTATTATTTATCTTATTTTATTTCTTATATGTAAATTTATTTGTACAGAATTATCTATCCTTATAAAATTAGATGTGATATAAAAATATATTTTTTAATGAATAAAAAATTGATAAAATATCTTATATATGATGTAATTCAAAATGATTTTAAACATAATCAACTTACATAACATAATTATTATATATTATTTATGTACTCAAAATTGATTTTAAATTTTTATTTAAATTTTTCATAATTGTAATTTATACATAAATTCAAATAAATAATAAATTTAAATCGTCATATCTCAATTAATGCTTCATCTCCTTTCTTTGATGTGAAGAAATAGTACTTAACCAAATTAAAAAAAAAAATCACAACACAACACAACTCAACAGCATCTGATACCTTTGTAAAATATCAGGGAACTTTGAAAAATTCCCTAATTAAAAGCTCCAACTAGACACAAATATTCAGAAAAATCAGGGAACTTTGAAAAATTCCCTAATTAAAAACTCCAACTAGACACATATCCAACGAATCAGGCCAGTGAGTAGGTGAGGATTAAATGAATTAGATTTTGACTCCCCATGTCAGATTGGAACTTAAGCACGTGGAGAGACTTTTTAAATGAATATCTTGTATTATTTACTTATTTGTATCTTAATATTTTCTTAATTTTTTACTGAATATATTGTTAACTTTCCAATTATTGCAGAGACCATCCAACAAGCAATACCCAACGGTTCGTTTTCACAACTTTTCCCTAGACCTGGTCTTCACTCTCAGTTAACGAATAAATATACAATTACACTAGGGGTTCATATGTTCTCAATAGTACGAGTGTTCATTCGGTCGGTTCGGACCAAACCGAACCGAATAAGACTGAACGGAATTAAACTCAACTAAATGTGAACCGAACCAAATAAAAATGGAACTGAAATTTAAACCCAACCGAATAAACCGAATTTTATTTCGGTTTATTCGGTTGAACCGAATTAGAAAAAAATTTATACAATATTAAGTCAAAGTTAATATTTACTTAAATAGGTAATGATTATATTTATTAATATCAATATGTGCAATCTAAAATGTAAGATTGTATCATTATAAATTAATATGTTGATATATGATTTGGTCGGTTCGGTTTTTCGATTTTTCTAAATCAGAACTGAACCGAATAAACCAAATAACTCAAAATTTCCAACCGAACCGGTCCAAGTTAACCGAACAACCGAACCGAATTAACCAAAATAGACCGATTTGGTTCGGTAACCGAATAAACCGAACCGAATGAACACCCCTATTCATACAATTGGTTTTATTTGACAACTAAACTAAACACATCAATTTTAGTCTATATAATTTAATTTTTCAGTTTAATAGTTCGGTTCAATTTAAAACTTGATATAGTTCGATATTTGTTTTCGGTTGAGTTTTGAGTTTTTGTAAATCGGTCAACCGAACTGACCGATATATAAGACTCTATCAGAGAATTTTACATAATGCAAATATATATAATCAACAATATAATCTTTTGGATGTGTACGTATGTGTGTGTATATATATATATATATATATATATATATATATATATATATATATATATATATATATATTAATAAAGTGTTGTTTTCAATATGGATCGTTTTCAATATATATACAGTTTAATAAAATATTGTTTTCAATATGGATCCTTTTAGAAAATGAAAATGATTATAATTTCTTGTTTTGGAGTTAAATTCTTCTTCAAACCGAACCGGCCTAGTACAATAATTGCTTGTTTAAACTCAAAGACCAGGTGTAAGGAAAAATTTAGGATCTATTTGAGATACGTGTTAAGACTTTAGTCTTCTCTTTCAACTCCAAAAAAGCTGAGCAGAGTGACTGTTTATTAGCCAGAAGGGAAATGGACATGGATAGAGATCTGGGCCCGCTTCTTCCTCTCGCTAAAAGGGAGTCCATGGTTGATTTCGTCGACTTCCGTGGCCGGCCGGCGGACCCGTCCTCCACCGGCGGGTGGACCTCCGCTCTGTTCATAATTGGTTGGTTTTCTGTTCGGAGTCTGTTTTTGTTGTTAATTGTTTGTGAGTTACTGAAGAGTGTGGAATTAAGTTAAAAAGATGATTAGATTTCCTTGGAGGTCAAAGTTTACTTTATTATGAAGTTGGTTTCTCTCAACTTTTAAGTGTCCTTTTTTGTCTAAATTTCACCAAATTCTGCAGTTAAATGGGCCTACTTCTAAGTAAGAAGTTAAATCAACACATAAATTATCATCTCAAATCAACTAAATGAGTCAACAACTAGCACGTTGATTAATCTCTCATATTTTCACACCCAAATCATCACAATTCCAGCCGATCTATCATGATAATTTGGTTCCCAACTTTGTAAACAATTTTTTTATTGTTGAGGGAGGACTATAAGCGATCGTTTGATGTTTGTTTTCTTTTTAAGTTGGCTCATATGCCTTCATTTAAAATTTTAAATAAATCCTGCTAAACGCGGGATTCGAACCTCTCATCTATGATAGATGAGGTTGGTACTATGACCACTAGGCTAACCTAGTAATAGTAACTTTGTAAACAATTACCATTCTCATTTCTCTTTTTTATACAGGAGTGGAAGTAGGAGAGAGGTGCGCATACTACGGCATATCACTAAACCTAATCACGTACTTAACGGGCCCGCTTGGTGAAGGCACCGCAAAAGCCGCGTCGGTATTGAACATGTGGTCTGGCGTCGCAACGATGCTTCCCTTGCTCGGTGCGTTTGTTGCCGATTCTTGGCTCGGCCGGTTCCGAACCATTATTATTTCATCCCTTCTCTACGTATTGGTACGTAATAAGTTATAGAAGTTTTGAGAGGGTGAATATGGCATTTGGGTTTTAGATGGGTTGATGTGGTATTTTTGGGTTTTTTAAGGGTGGATGTGAAATTTTGCATGTACTAGTTTCTTTTTCAGCTAGATTTAAAATATAAATTATTACACACATTTTTTTTTTGAAAATTAATTATTACATACATACAGTTGATTCTAGAGCCGGATTCTATGTCCTTAGCAATATTGTTTCTTTGAATCTGATTTTGGTATATTTTTTACTTTTATAAACCAACTATAAATATCTCTCACATCGACGTTCTAATTTCTCGTAGGGTTTAGGCCTGCTAACAATCTCCACAATTCTATCTTCGTCTCTCCAAGTGCCCTTCTTCTTCCTCTCTCTATACTTGGTGGCCTTCGCGCAAGGCGGGCACAAGCCATGCGTGCAGGCATTCGGCGCCGACCAATTCTATGAGACCGACCCTAACGAACGAGTCTCCAAGAGCTCGTTCTTCAACTGGTGGTACTTCGGCATTTGTGCCAGCGCTGGCGTGGCAGTTGTGGTGATGAGTTATGTACAAGATAATATAAGTTGGAGTCTTGGGTTTGGGATCCCGTGTGGCATCATGCTATTGGCTCTCGTGTTGTTCTTGGTTGGGATGAGGAGTTACAGATACTTTGTGTTGGAGAAGGAGAATCCGTTTATGAGAGTTGGACGATCTTTCGTGGCTCTAGCTCGTGTTGGTTGGAAATCGAAGAAGTCTAGTTCCATGCAAGAAACCCTAGCGACAGTAGAAAATAGGTAAATATTAAATATTTAAAATGATCAACTATATCATAGTAATATCATCAAATCATATCTTACTTTTTAAGAGTAAATTGTAATGATTTATATATATATAATGCTAGTGCTACTGGTGAAGAAATTGATAATGGGCTTATTGAAGAAGCAAGAGGACTCATAAGGCTAACTCCAATTTGGGCCACGTGTTTAATATACGGAGTAGTATTCGCCCAATCATCAACTTTCTTTGTAAAACAAGCGAGCACTTTAGACCGAAGAATCGGCGAAAAATTCCAAGTCCCACCGGCCGCACTTCAAGTCTTCATTTCTGTTTCGATTATTTGCTTCATACCGATTTATGACAAACTTTTGGTACCATTACTCAAAAAACTCACTCATATTCCGACCGGAATTACCACGTTACAAAGAATCAGTATAGGCATGATACTCTCACTAATTTCAATGGTAATAGCGGCCTTAGTGGAAATAAAACGGCTGGATACCGCTAAAGAGTTTGGGTTGGTAGATAAACCAAAAGTGCCGATTCCAATGAGTCTTTGGTGGATGGTACCGCAATATGTACTTTTTGGTATGGCCGATGTTTTTACTATAGTTGGTATGCAAGAGTTTTTCTATGGTCAAGTACCAGACGGATTGAGAAGTTTAGGGCTCGCATTATATTTGAGCGTGATTGGTGTGGGAAATTTTATCAGCAGTTTTCTTATTTCCGTAATTGATAAAACCACAAGTAAAAATGGTGAGAGTTGGTTTTCGAATAATTTAAATAAGGCACGGTTGGATTACTTTTACTTTGTTCTTGCGGGGCTTAGCGGGCTTGAAATTATTTTATTTGTATTTTTCGCGAAAAAATATGTGTATAAGAAAAGGGTTACTAGTGAGGCATTTGTGTAGTATGTATAGAGAAGAAAGGAAGTTACTAAGGTTTGGGCATTGTAACAAGGAAAATAGAATATTGTGTAAAAGAATATCATGTGACACTTTTTATCTATTGCAATTTCCTGTAAAATTTCTATAGCTCTATTGAAAAAAGGTGCTTTCATTAAACGCTATTTTCTGAATTAAAGTTTTTTTGGACGATATTTAAAAAAAAATGCAGTTGGTCAGATTCACGTGGGATTAATGTTAAAGAAATATAAAAGCTAATTAGCATTCGATATAATTAAGTTTCTAAAATTATAGGGATCTAAAAACAACTGTTGAGTATTTGGAAGGGGATATTATAAGCCCTCTCTAAGTTTCCTCCGAAAAAAAAAAAAAAAAAAACTGTAGAGTACCAAGCACATAAAACAGTAAAACACGCACATACTGACATACTACATTCTTAAATAGCCCAATGGCTATTTATCCCACGGCCTTGGGACACTATTCTATCTCATGCATCACTCAAATATTTATCAACATTTCAATACAGGGCATGCTTGATTTTGATGTATTTTGAGGGATTGTAAGTCTAAATACTTCAAAATTTTTTGTTTGTATTTTTATAGAATACTGAATTTGAGGATTACAATACTGCATCTTGTTATACACTTAAGAATACAGTATAACAAAAATACAAGGAAAGTTGGCTCTTTCTTATGAAAATCATCAAATATTAAATAAATTAAAATAAATACAAATAATACAAATTAAAATAAAATTTAAAATATTAATAAATTAAATAAAAATTAAATATTAAATATTAAATAACTTAAAATATTAAATATTAAATTAAAATAATATAAATTATATAAAATAAAATATTAATTACATTAAATATTAAACAATTTAACATGAAAACATTAAATTAAAATAAAATAAATTATATAAAATTAAATATTCACTAAATTAAATATTAAATAATTTAACATGAAAACATTAAATTAAAATAAAATAAATTATATAAAATTAAATATTAAATAAATTAACATAAAAATATAAAATAACATAGTAACTAAAAATACACTAAATCAAACAACTCATGTGTATTCTAAAAATGATGTATTATCATGATGATTCCTTTGAGATATACATAATCCCTCAAATCAAACATGCGCATAGTTGTTGTCTTGTTGATTAGATGGAGATAAGGACTAGAAAAAAATGATATTATTAGGACTTAAAAAAAGATTAGATGGAGATCATTTATATTATATTTCAAAGGAAAATTTGCAAAAAAACCCCTGCATTATGCCTTAATTGCAAAAAAGCCCCTACCTTATTGGAAATTACAAAAAAGCCCCTGCATTATTGCTTAAATTGCAAAAAAATCCCTACCGTTAGATTGATGTTAAACACCGTTAGTTTCAGTTGTTTAATCACTTCAAAATTTTTTTTTTAAATATTAATTAACATTTTATCTAAAAATTATATTTCTTAAAAAATATTTTTAAATCTATTTTTAAGAAAAAAATCGAAATTTTTTTTGTTATTGAAAAAATTTTGTTTCAGAAAAACTTTTGTTTCGGGAACATATATTTTTAATAAAATAATTTACTAAAAAATAATATTCATTTTTTTAAATATTAAAAAAATACTTTTTCATAATTATTTTTAAAATACTTTTTCTACAAGAATGTTAATTATCATTTAAAAAATAATTTTGAAGTGATTAAACTACTGAAACTAACGGCGTTAGCTTCAATATAACGGTAGGAGCTTTCTTGCAATTTTAGCAATAATGCAGGGGCTTTTTTACAATTTCCAATAAGGCAGAGACTTCTTTGCAATTAAGGCATAATGCAGGGGCTTTTTTGCAAATTTCCCTATTTCAAAAAAGTCATCGTCAAGTACACTGACAAAACGTCCTCCCTTCCTCTCTGCACTTGACATTTTACCTACAACAATATAAGCGAGCCAGAAAGGAGAGAACAAACTCAGAATACAAAAGCACTGATCAAATTACTAATGGAGGCAGAGCACCATCTTCTCCTCAGTCGATCTGAGCCGTTGATAGGATTCGTGGATTACCGTGGCCGTCCAGTCCATCGCTCCTCCTCTGGCGGTTGGCCCTCTGGCCTATTTCTCCTTGGTACCCCTCTCTCTCTCTCTCTCTCTCTCTCTCTCTCTCTCTCTCTCTCATATAACCCCGTAAGCAATGCTAAAAAAAAAAAAAAACTAATCATGTTTGTTAAAAATTGAAAACAAGCTAATCAATCAACCAAACAAAATAATCCTAAAACTTAAAAACTAATTGAGTATTTGTTAAAAATTGAAAACAAACTAATCAATCACTTAAACAAAATAGTCCTAAAACTTAAAAACTATTGAGTATTGACCCTTCTTCGACCGTGCAATAGTTAGTGGGATACATTCAATATGACCCTATAAAATAAAAAAATTTATAAACAATATTCTAAAAAAGTCTGTATGTACAAAATTGAAAATTAAAAACAAAAAGTTACTTCTATTTTCTTTTTACACATCATATTTGGAACAAAAACTATAAATATCTCAAATATTATTATAAATAATTTGTTCAAAGTAAAATTGAGAAAACAGTTTTTTGTATTTCATAAACAGAATATATATATATATATATATATATATATATATATATATATATATATATATATATTTGCTTTTGTTTCTCGAGCACAAATAGATTTGATCGCAAGATGTTTTAAAAAAAATAATTATTGTTTAAAAGTACCTTTGTGAGGGGTTGTATGCAAAATCCTCACATAAGTAATAACCATGTCATTTTCAATAATTGCATGTTTTCATTGATTTTAATTTTTAAGATCTCACAAGTCACAATTTGGTACTAGACCCATCTTTTCATAGGTGGGGGGATCGAATACCGCATTCAGTAGGATTTTAAAAATATTACGTGAGGACAAATGAGTAGGGGTGTAAACGGTTCGGATAGTGATCATACATATTTGTATCTATATTTTTTTTGGGATACTAATCCGGAACGTCCCAGATCCAAATACGGTTCGGATATTAAACGGATACGGTTCGAATATTTCGGATATGGATATAGATCCGAATTTTATTCGGATATTAAAACATATATTTAGTACTTAACATAAATATTTGTTTTATAGTTCTCAAATCTCATTATACATAAAATACATTGAATTTTAATAAAAAAAAGAACTCATTTTTTACTTCATAAAAATTGACAAATCCATACAAGATATAAAAAATTTGTCAAAAATGAATAGATTAAAAATTATCATAAATTTGTTTTATAATGCCTTATTATGTTTTCAAATTAGTAAACTATTAATTACATACATATTTTAAGATATTGTATTACTAGTTTCATAGATATTTCAAAGAACACAAAAATTGAGGTATTTAGTGATACCTATATATGAAAATATGGGTAAAAAATGGGTAGCCATTTTTGAAAAATATATGGATGCAGAACTGGATCTGACACTAAAATTCAATATTGGATCCGAATCCGAACAAAAGATTCGAATCCTGATTTGGATCCTAACGGATCCATAATTTTTTTTGTTTGTATCCGGTCCGTTTACACATCTACATATGAGCCCACCCTACAAAAGAAAACAAATCAAGTCATCGCTTGTGGTTCTCTCTTTTTTTTTATCGCACAATAAAGGGTTTATAATAAGAAAACTAATTGGACTACATCGGAACGACTCTACAAGAAGAATCTGTAGGCAAAAAAAATATCACATTGCCAATGGCCCCATAGCACAATAAACAAAATGTTGTAAGTTTAAGCCTTGTTAACAAAAAAAAAAGTGGGATAAAGATCCCTCTCTATTCAATAACAAAAAAAAAAATCATCACATTCTTTAAAAGTACTCATGGCTTTACATTTTCTTACTTTTTTTCAATTTAATTTATCTTTTAATATAGGATTGGAATTGGCGGCTAGATTTGCATATTATGGCGTCTCATCTAATTTAATAACTTACTTGACGGGCCCACTTGACCAATCCAATGCAGAAGCAGCTGCTGCGGTCAATGCTTGGTCAGGGTTTGGGTATGTCCTGACATTTGCCGGCGCAACATTGACTGATTCATGGCTTGGTAGATTTCGTGGAATTATTCTAGCCACCGTGCTTTATATACTAGTTAGTTCTTTTTCTCTATTTTATTTCTATTTTTGTTATCTTGATATGTCATTTTACTTCTTTATCCATTTTGATCATACTATACAAAATTTTAAAATACGGGAGTTTATAGGGGTGAAAATGTGAGTTTCTGAAATATTTTGATTTCTGAAGGAGACAAAAGTTGGGTTATGTCGAGTTCTTTTTTAATACGTGGTTGTTGTTTTTTCTTTATTTACAAAAATATGACTATCCTTTTTAGTTTACAAAACTAGTATTTTTCTCATCATTGATGATAACTGTTATGATTTCACCAATAGAGATGGCGTAACCTGGATTCACCATCCCCATTTACAGCACTAGTTTTTTACTATGGGAAATAATTCTGCAAAAAAAAAAAAAAAAAAACAGATGTCGTCAATGAGGAGGACGGTTCTAGATTTCGTCATTCTCATTGACGAAAACACTAATTTTGTTTTTTTTAGTATGAGCAGGTAGAAAGCCCCAGCTGAAGTAAATGAAATGACTAAAAATAGAGAAATACAATGTCCAATACAATAATTTGTTACAAATTGTAACAACGTAAAGAGAAGAAATAAATCCAACTTAGTAAAACCTAATAAACATACAAAAGGCCAAAACCAACAAGTGGTTATTTTAAGGATAATGAGAATCAATCTCTAAGAAAACTCCTTGACGAGTTGGATATTCGGATGGCGAGGGTTAACAAAACCTCCTCCAGGATGTAGCATCCTTCAAAATAATTTCTACAAGGATCTCATGTGGTTTTTCCTTATTGAAAAAGATTATGATGTTACACTCTTTTCAGAAGTATCAACATTCAGCTGACACGAATGTATCGCCTTCATTCACCTGATTTCCAAGTGAATGTCTCGAGCGATTCCACTGATTGAAAAAATTTGGTATGTTAAAAGTCTCACTCCATCCTCTAAAATTCTCATTCCATCCTCCAAGTTGCAGTAGGTGAGCCAAGAAAAATGAAGGAAAACACTAGTTTTGTAAAATAAAAAAAAAGTCATCATATTCGTATTTGCATAGAGTAAAAGAAAAAAGCCAACTACATCTTAAAAAAGAACCCGTGTTTGGCCCACTGTGTTGGGAATAAATCATTGCCATTCCCCCTTGATTGGCCTCGGTAGTGCTCCAGTTATTTGCAATGAAGATGTCCATTAATTCTTTTTGGAATGCCATCCTTGAAGTTCATGAATTTCAAGGCATTTTCCAAAACTCAAATTGAACATCTTCTTAAATTTGTCACGTATTCCTTCATCAGTCCAATAATTCTCAGTTTTTTTCATGATTTTTTTATTATTAATAAGTTTAGATTCTTACTAAAGTCATGAGTTCATCTTAGTTCATACATTATATACAAGTTACAATTATTAGTTTATTACTATCAGTGATAATGGATTAATAATTTTTATTCAAAAATTTACGCCTAATATATCTGCATGCATATTTATTTTTGAGAAAAATTGGAGAGGGCTTGAATGGCCCCCCTTCCAAATGTATTGTTATATATCAGTGTTGCAAATAGCGGTTCTGGAAGCTAAACGCTGCGCGCAGCGGTTTTGTTGTGGTGTAGTATTTTTCAACGATTTAGCGGTGAAGCGGTCTGCAATAGCAGTGTTGCGTGTGTGTGTTGCGGTGTAGCGTTCTGAATAGCATTTTTGATGGATTTTTTTAATTGATTTTTTTAATGGATTTTTTTAATTTATAGTTATGTTGTATTTTAATATTTTAATATTAATCATATTTTGATTTTGGACATGTAATTTTTGACAAGAATATTTCAAACTTTTATTTTTAATATTTTAATATTAATCATATTTTAGTGTTGCATATTTTTTCTTTTAGATTTTTTAGTGCATATATTACGTAGTGGTATATAGGGAAAAAATTATTTACACATATTATCAGCTATAAAAATATATCTCGGTAACATCTCCGCTATACGCTGCGCTATACACAATTCGCTACATGAAAATCCTAAACGCAACATACCGCCAAACGCTATTTGCAATCTTGCTATATATAAATAGTTATTTTCAATCTCATTCGCGTGCATATGATGAATCCACTATCTTTTTTTTTTTAACATATAAAGAGAATTCAAAATATCAAGTTTATACCATCAAGTATCTTAAAATATCTGACATCTTGTCTAATAATTCAGGGTTATAGCATGTTAACACTATCCGCAGTTGTTCCGTTTCTCAAACCGCAGGAATGCACAACATCAAGTCCCAATGTATCAGAGTGCGGACCTTCCACTTTCCAACTAGGATTTTTCTTCTTTTCTTTATATCTTTTAGCGATCGGCATTGGTTTCGACAAGCCTTGCATGCTGGCTTTTGGGGCCGACCAGTTCGACCCGGATGACCCGATTGAGTGTGCTTCTAGAAGCTCCTTCTTTAATTGGTGGTACTTTGCCATGTCAATTGGGATTACTATTTCCGTCATCTTACTTAGCTATATAGAGGTATGGATACTAACTAACTATCAAAATAGTAAAATCAAGCTATAACTATATTGATTGTCCTCACTCTCATATATTAAATTCTGCATTTCATATTTAATGTACAAATTTTTTCTCATTTAATCAAAGTCCAACAAGTTTATTATCATATTTTTATTTTTTTAATGTTGTGCGGACAGGACAATGTAGGGTGGGGATTGGGTTTTGGGATGCCATGTGTGATCATGCTATTGTCACTCATTTTCTTCTTGACTGGTACCAAGACATACCGGTTTTACGTAATGGAAAAGGATAGTCCGTTCGCTCGAATAGGAAAGACATTTTTCTTTTTAGCCACAAATCGTTGGAGAAACAAAATACCAACAGCCATAGAGGAAAATCAAGAGAGCCAACACGATAAGTAGCCATCTCAAACTTAATTTATTTCCAAACAAATCTTAAGTTATTAACTTTTAGTCACTCCAATTAATTGAGCGACATTATATTGCAAGGACTTTGACAACAATTGAGGAAATAGAAGAAGCAAAAAACATTTTGCGACTTTTACCGATATGGGCCGTGAGCCTGGTCTATGGAATGGTCTTTGCTCAGATCTCGACCTTTTTCACCAAGACGACTCGAACTCTCGATCGGCGTCTCTCCTCCACTTTCCTTGTGCCTCCGGCTGCTCTCCAAAGCTTCGGTTCAATACTGATCCCCAATTTCTTTATTGAGTTTCTGTACTTTTATTGGAGATGTGGTGTACTGCACCAATGTATAACTAATTAAATCCAATCAACTGTCCAGAATATTTGAACCAAATCATACTGATAACAGATCACATGTATAATAGTTTGGAGTTTATGCAGGTAATTATGAAAGTGCAATTAAGACCGAAATTATCCTAAAGAGTATCCTTTTAATGATATCGCAGGTACAATATCAATAATTTTGTTCATACCAATATACGACAAGATAATCGTACCAATCGCACGTAAAATCTCCAAAAATCCACGTGGCATCACCATGCTTCAGAGAGTGGGTGGCGGTTTGGCCGTGTCTCTCGCCTCCATGGTTGTTTCAGCTCTGGTTGAGATGAAACGGCTCGAGACAGCACGTGAATATGGTCTAATAGACCAGCCTGACTCGACTATTCCAATGAGTCTATGGTGGGTTGTGCCGCAATACATTCTGATCGGAGTGGCTGATGTTTTTACTATAGTTGGATTGCAAGAATTCTATTACGATCAGGTCTTTTATATGACAAATTTGAGCATGAAATAAACATTTATGATATAATTATACCATTTGGATCGATATAGGGACAGTTTTGAAACCTGCATCCTACACGATTTCTATTTATATAAGAAAAGAAACTACATTTATGTACCAATTAATGATAATCTGAAAAACTAACCTAATTAATCCTAATTAGGGGAGAGGTGTCATCCCTAGAAAATGAAAAAAGACCTAAACTCTCTTAATCCGTAATTTACATATTTTTAGCACCCCCCCAAAAAAATTCCTCTTGGACTTCTCTTGCATGTGCATATCAATTACGGTCTGCATAATTTACCTTGCCATCCTTCTTTCATCTCGAAATACATTGTCATCCTTCTTTATTTATACCAATTGTCCCGATTTATTTTTTACTAAAGTCCTGATTTAATGTTATTGTTGTTTATTTTTTTTTTTACGCAGATGCCTGATTCGTTGAGAAGTCTCGGTCTCGCGTTATACGCTAGTATACTTGGTGTTGGAGCATATTTTAGTAGCATTTTAATTTCAGTGCTTGATAAAGTAACAAGTAGAAATGGAGATAGTTGGTTTTCCAACAATTTAAACAAGGCGCACTTGGACTATTTCTATTGGCTCTTGGCTGGATTGAGTGCTGTAGAGCTGGGTTTGTTTATCTACATCTCTCGAGATTTTGTTTATAAGAACAAGGTCAATGTATTGTGAATTTGTGATATAATTTTCATTTTTTTCAGTTCTAAAGATTGGCGTTGATTTAGTAAATTAAGATACCTTTGCATGGAATGTGAAGGATCGATGTTACATTTGTGATCTATATTTTCTTATTCAGAATTAGAAAAATTATCGTAAAATACCCCCTTGTTCTAAAAAAAATAATAAATCATCCGCTTTTGTTTATGCATTAATTAACTAATAGCGCTTCATATTGTCTCTGTTTCTCTCTATTATATGATTAATTGGCCTATTTTTTTTTAATAGTAGTTGGCCTATTTATTTTGTGCCCCATTATTCATTTTCATTTTTTTACATATTCTTTTATATTACACAATTGCCACTAATTACTCTTTTCTTATACACATATCTTCTCGCAAAATATACGAACAAAACAATTTCTAGCACACAAAGCCCATTGAGAAGCAAGTAAAAGTAGTCTAAACGCGCGAGATTCAAATTATCAGAAAACCAACTTTGATCATTTTCACTCGTTATTTCATCAATTATGGAAATAAGAAAACTACTTAAGAAACTTCCCACACCAAGAACACTCAAATATAACACAAGCCCTAAACTTCTCAATCCATCTGGTACTTGATCATAGAAGAATCCTTGCATACCAACTATAGTAAATACATCAGAGGTACCAGAAAGAATATATTGCGGAACGATCCACCAAAGACTCATTGGAATTGGTACGTTAGGTTTATCTACTAATTCATAATCTTTAGCTGTATTAAGTCGTTTTATTTCCACTAAAGCCGCTATTACCATTGAAAGGAGTGAGAGTATCAATCCAACACCAATTCTTTGTAATGCAGTTATTCCGGAAGGAATATGAGTAATTTTTCTAAGTAAAGGTACGAGGAGTTTATCGTAAATTGGCACAAATCAGATAATGGAAAAAGGGATGAAGGCTTGAAGTGCAGCGGAGGGTACTTGAACATTTTTACTGATTTTGCGGTCTAAAGTGCTCGCTTGTTTTGTGAAGAAAGTTGATGATTGTGCATAGAGAAGACCATATATTAGACATGTCCCCAAATTGGAAATAATAGAATGAGGCCTTTTGCTTCTTCTAATGTCCCATTATTAGTTTCATCATCATTTGCCCTATAAAAAAATACTCAACATTAAAAAAAATTGAAATAACATTTGTCGAAAACCACCATGTATTTATTTCTTTTTCATATATACCTACTATCTTTTGCCTTAGTTCGTGATTTCCAATACAAACTTGTTATGGCCACCAAAGATCACCCAACACGAAGAAAAGGATTCTCTTCTTCTACCACAAAGTACCGGTGAGTTCTGGTTCCAAGCAAGAACAAAAAAAGAGCCAATAGCATGATGCAACACGGGATCCCAAACCTGAGCAACCAACTAACATTGTCTTGAACGTAACTCATCACGATAACTGAGACCCCAGCACTTGCACAAGCACCAAAATACCACCAATTGAAAAATGAGCTTTTGGAAACTCTTTCTTGAGGGTCATCTTCAGAAAATTGATCGGCTCCAATGTTTGTGCACAGGGCTTGTGACCGCCTTGAGCGAAGGCGACTAAGTATAGAGAGAAAAAGAAGAAGGGTACTTTGGGAGATGAAGATGGAAGAATTATTGAGATGGATAACATACCTAAACCCTGCGAGAGATTAGAACATTTAAGTAGCAGCATCAACTCATTAGAAGTAATTGGGGAGAGCTACCGCTATAATTTTTCCCACTTTTTTAATGAGATTTTCTTGAATTAACTTTGGTCATATTTTAATGTTGGCAATATATTGCTAATATTTTCTTAAATGTTATTTTGAGTGGTTAATTTTAGGATATTGTTTCTAATAAGATGTTGCATGTTATCTTCTATGAAGGAAAGATTGTGCTTAACTAAAATCATCTCCATGACGGAAAGATTGTGCCTAACTACTCTCCTGTTTCAAGGACAAACAATTTCAAATTATATACATTCTATATTATTTATTAGAAACATATTTCTTTTATTCAATTTTAAAGTGCTCCATTGACTACGAAGTTCCTCCTCTCCACCTAATACTAAATGATGAGTTCAATTAATTACTTTCTAATATATGCTCCTTGTTGAATATACAATGTATAGATGCTTTTGTTTAATATAGATATTAGCAATATATATTGATTATAAATTATTAAATTGAAAAAATATTTGAACAAAACATAAATAAATGTCTCAGAATTTTATGTAAGATTCAAATTTGGCCACAAAAAAAATTTGAACGGTGAGCTTGTGACACCCCATGATGAAATTGAGACTAGAGTGGAGTTTAGTCTCATTTTGAGTATTCACATGTACTTCAAAAGTGATACTAGTACTAATACAATTTGGATAAAATATTAAATTTTTTTTACTTATAACCATACTGACTTTTGTAATACCAAAAATAACACATTTTAAACAAAATTCCAATAATCACACTTTCGGTATTTGAAATACCGATAATTGAAATTGCGGGGCGCATTAATTTTTTTTTTTTTTTTTGTGCAAAGATGGGTGAGTATATTTCAATATAGCCCTTATAAAATAAAAATTTGGAAAAAAAACTTAAATTGTCCTTTACATGCTTAAAAATTAAAATTGAAGGGCCAAAAAATATTGATACTATTTTATTAACACTTAATATGTTTCAATGAAGTATTTAAAAACATTGATTCTAATAAGTATTAACATTTAATTTTTAAAATATAGAAATATCCATATCATAGTTGAACATAAGTTTGGTAACAATGTGAAGTTTATAACTTATGAGTATATATGATTTAGTTTTTATTTTTATGTTTAAATGTTAATACTTTTTAAATTAAATATTAACAAAATAGAATTAATATGTTTTTGTCCTTAAATTTTAATTCATATGCATGTAAAAAACATTTTAAGTTCTTTTGCAATTTTTCTATTTCATAAGGGCTATGTTGAAATATGCTCAACCATTTTTCACGGTCGAAGAAATTCAATGGGGCCCACAATTTTGGAAAGTGTGATTATTAGAATTTTGTTTGAAACGTGTTATTTTTGGTATTACAAAAATCAGTATGGTTATAAGTGGAAAAATCCCAAAAATATTTTAGACTAGTTGTTCTGTATGAGTCGTTATATTATACCATTAATTAGTCCTTGAGCTCTAATTCTAACAAAAGTCACATTCGAAAATAGAGAAATTAACATACCACGATGTAGAGAAGCGTGGCGATGAGGATAGTTTGGTATCTCCCAAGCCAAGAATCAGCAATAAATGCACCGAGCAAAGGAAGCATCGCATTGACACCAGAACATGTATTCAGTGCTGAGGCGGCGGCCGCAATGCTCTCGCCAAGTTGCCCAGTCAGATACATTATTAGATTCGACACGATGCCAAAGTACGTGCATCGGACCTCTCCGCTGCTTCCACTCCTATACCAAAATAACAAAAAAAAGGTAAAAGTAAACTACTCTATAATTAAGTGATATTGAGAATTTATATATATAAAAAAAAGAGCTCCTGCATCATGCTTTGCAAAAAGAAAAGAAAAAAACCATATCATTTAGGAAAATGCAAAAAAGTTTTATCGTTCGTAAAAGTTTAATACGGTTAGTTTAGTCCTCTTAATCACTCTAATAATATATTATCGAATGGAACTAATTTTTTTTTAAAACAAACTGACAATAATAGAGGGGTTTTTTTTCTTTGTAATTTAAACCAAATGTAAGACTTTTTTGCAATTATTGTCATTAAAATTTAATTATGATCTTAAATACTCACTACAAAACTCAAGATTTAGGTAAGTAGGGGCAATTTGAAAGATGAATTAAGAGGGAAATTCGGACCTATGATGAAGAGACCAGAGCTCCATCGGCCTGTGGTGGTTTGGTTTGCCGGCCAGCCATGGAAATCGACAAAAGCAGATTCGGATTTAGATTGAGTCACATAAATAAGTGGATCCAAATCCAAGTTAGAGTTTGGATCCAAATCCATTTAGTTTCCTTCTCACCAATAATCAGTCAGCAAAGAAAATTTCTATTTGGAGCGATGTAATGATATTTGAAGTTTTAATTCTACAAGGAGATAGTTTTGTTTGCTAAATAGTTTTTTCTTCTTTTCTGAGAACCATTAATTAATTAACCAATGAAATTGCTGGGTAATTTTGGGCCGGGTCTTACAATTACACAAGCTATCTACGATTGGGACATTACAGACATTACAGTAAGAATAATTTTCAATTATTGTTGTAAATGTTTTACTGTGCAATTTGAATTATTTTTGAGTATTATAATTCAATAAATTGTTATTTAAAATTTTATTTCATTTACTTCAAAAAATGTTATAATATATATCAACTATAACTAACACACACACACACACACACACACACACACATATATATATATATATATATATATAATATTGGTCAATTTTCAATAAAATGGTATTTTTAAACTAGGTCATGTCTATTATATTATACGCGTAGAAAGAAAAAATGTTATTATTTTAAGGATCTAACAGTAGGAGAAGCACTGACCGAAGGTGGGTGGGAACTACATCTTAGAGATAATCTTTCTTTTCGTGCAGAGGCAGAATTAGAAGAATTAGAGGGGCTGCTCAGCACCTCGATGCTCTCATCGAATAATAATGATGAATTATCCTTTTTAGGATGTTTGAGCGGGAAATGTCCGATTGACAAATTAAATAATCTGCTTACTAATCCCGGTATTCCTAATGCCTCAGTTGCATCGGTTTGGAAGTGCAATCTACCGGCCAAGTTAAAAAAAATTGTGTGGCTGATGCTACACAACAAAATCCTAATGAAGGTAAATTACTCAAGGCGAGGAGCTGTCACATCCGAGCTGTGCGATATGTGCAACCTAGGTGAAAGGGAGACAACGGACCACCTATTATTTCATTGTAGCTTCACAAAAAGAGTTTGGGCAAAAGTGTTTGCTGATTGGTCGTTCAATGGGTATCCCAATTCAATAGCTCAGACATAATGGGCTACGACACCGCCGGGATTGACAAAGCATTCTAGGAAGATCCGGTTCATTTGGCGTGCTTGGACATGTTGGGAAATCCGGCTTGCTAGGAACAACAGTCTTTATCAAGGGAGAAGGGTTGAAATCGACGAATGCTTCTGAAACATTCAGAGCAATGTTAACTCTTGGCTCAGAAGTATTTCTTTGATTAGTTAGTTTGGGTTTGTAAAGGGAGGGAAGAGAGTCATTATCTAGCTTACTGTCTGTAAATGTTGTTGTTTGGTCTGGATGCAAACCTTTAACTTTGTAAATGTTTCTGAGTATTAATGCATTTGACTCAAGAGCGTTTTTAAGCCCTTGTTTCCTTCAAAAAAAAAAAATCTATTTTGGCAAGTTAATTGATTATTACCTTATTATATAAAATATTTTAGAAACTTTGTAGTAATTTAGTTTTATTATTTGCAAATTTTGCAATTTTTTAAATTTCCGAGGACAACATAATTTCAATCCAATCCACAATTATGATTAGTGGAGAATTTACCGCAATCGAATCATCAAATTAAAAATTATCAAATTATCTCTCTCTAAATCACGATACAGTAAACTTGAAGTATAACCATGAAGGAGAGATCAATTAAAATATGATATTTTTTGTATAATTATTATTTATGTATATAATAATTTGTTTAATTACTGCTATGAAAAATATTAAAATCATAAAGCTTTGCCTAAAAAAAAAAATTATAAATGATTCTTCACGAAACAGAGAGCTTTAAAATAGCATGTTCTTCCCAAGATTAAAAAGAAGTGTTAACTAATAGATCGAATTTGTATTATTAATTACATAAAATTTATATCAACATTTACTTATTAAATATACTTTGAGCTTGGTGAAGTTCAAGAGCTGTCTTTAGGAAAAACTTAGGACAAAATATCCATCATTCATATTTTCTAGGACTATTTTGGATAATTTTGCAAACTGAGACGTTGGAATTATCTGGAGCATCATCGTCAAATAAATCCCATCCATCAACCGGATCTACTCAATCTTGGCACAGCTACGATGATTAATTGTGTCAAACATTATAATTGCGATAATTTCCAATCATATTTTGATTCTCTCTGGTTTCTCATTCTATCACATTGAAGCTAACAATATCAAATTATTCACAACTTTAATAATCAAATCGTGATACGCAAATTGAGATAACAATGAACATACATCTATAATTATAAAGGACCTCATACTTGGTGTGTGAAAGAAACACTAATCGCAACATTTTATAGTTAGTTAGTGACATTAAACATTATGTATGAACTTTCATTCAAAATAGTCAGCCACTGAACATAAAATTTGCATGAGATGAGACTTATCATTTGAAAATTTTGGAAACTATTTCCCCTTCTTCATATTCTTCTGGCCTCTAAAAATATTGATGATGATTGCTCGATTAGTGTACGTTTTTTCCACATAAATATCTGAATCTATCAAATTTCAAGAACTCAAATATTAAAGGTACCAAATACGATTAGTTGGTCTGATTCATTTAGGACAAATTAGAAAACAAAAACCCCAACTAATAACGGATCAAAAAACAAACAACTGTTGAGTTGCAATCACAAAAAACACAAACATGCTAATTTCTAAGTAATTCTTTCTGGCCGAATGTCTATTTTAGCCCATAAACTTGGTAGGTTGATTTTGGGCTAGCTTTGATTAGGACATTAATCCGTCTCGTTCGTGTATCATGCAGATATATTTTAATCCATCACATTCCATTATTTTAGTATACTTCTTGCCTTCTTGATTAGATATGTCCATTTATTTTCTCTCAAAGAAACCCATGGCAAAGTACAAATATACAAAACAGTCCTTCCCTCCCTCTCCGCAGCTTTAACTATATAACCGAACCCAAAAAGAGAGAACAAACTAAGAAACAGAGCTTTGATCTGAACAGCAATGGAACCAGAGCATCATCCGCTCCTCGGTGAATCTGAGCCATTAATTGGGTTCGTCGATTACCGTGGCCGTCCAGTCCACCGCTCCTCCTCTGGCGGCTGGCCTTCTGGTCTTTTTCTCCTTGGTACCTCTCTCTCTCTCTCTCTCTCTCTCGCTCTCTCCCTCTCTATCTCTCTGTTTTGCTATTTTCTCAATTATACCCCTGTAAGATTACTATTTTCCTCTATCCATTCAAAGCATAATTAACTATGTTAATTATACAAAATAAGCTTCTCTATGTAGTTCCCATTATCCAATTTGCAAGTAGAAATATATTTGAAATAAGATACAGTTATAAACGCAAAATAATGATTATCTCGAAGAAGTAGATATAAGAAACCTTTTGGGGGGTTATGTGCAAAATCCTCACAAACATAACTGTCACTTCCAATTATTGCACGTTTTGAATAAATTTTCAAGATTACAGGTCGACTGAAACAACTCCACGTATAAAGGACCTATATGCAAAAAACCATCAAAAACCATCACATTCTTTAAAAATACTCATTTATAATCTTATATTTTTTAACATTTTTTCTTTCCAATTTCTCTTTTATTAGGATTGGAATCAGCGGCAAGATTTGCGTATTATGGCGTGTCATCAAATCTAATAACTTATTTGACGGGCCCACTTGGCAGATCAAATGCTGAAGCGGCAGCAGCAACTAATGCCTGGTCGGGATTTGCGTATGTCATGCCACTTGTCGGCGCGGCATTGGCCGATTCGTGGCTTGGTAGATTTCGCGTGATTATTCTGGCTACCGTGCTTTATATACTGGTTGGTTTTTTTTATTTTTCTCTGTTATTTGATATTTTTATTATGTTGATATGTTTGATTTTTACTATATTTTTCCTTAAAAAAAGATTTTTACTATATTTTATTTTTTCAATTTAGTGAACCAATTTGTTAATCGTTTTATGATTTTTTTTTGGGCAATTTAGCTCTCTTTTTTTATGATATGACTGAGCAAATGATGAATAAATTTCTACTTGGTGAATTCTAGATGAAATTCTTAATGACCTGAAATTTTTAAACTGATGCTCAGTTTATCCAGTATATATTTTCTTTTGATTGCTATTTGGGCATATTAGAAAACTCTGAGATTTAAAATATGGGAATTTAAAGGGCTGAAAATGTGAATTTCTGGAATATTTTGATTTCTGAAGGAGGCAGTTGGGTTTGGGCCCATGATATGACAAAAAGTAAAATCATTTTCATTTATTGTGTAAATTGACCTACAATTATTACGCCTACGGGCTTCTACTAAAAAAACAAAATAAATAACTGTACAATTATTTCATAATGGAGATGCCCATTAGTTTCTAAGTTGTACATGTACTGTTCTCTTTCATACAGTAGATTTGATTATCACTTGAAAAATAATATGATTAGGGACCAACAGTATAAAATAATTTGTAAGTTAACACCACATAAGAAAAAAAAGGTCAATTTTGTGCATAAACTGTTATAAAAATGAGAAATTTATGCCCATACCTTAGAGATTATGATATTTCGTGTTTCCTTGATTTCTGTATTTCTTTGTTATAATCATTAATCGTTTGGTACCGTGTGCTGTCCATTTTTTCCTTTAAGAACATGTGTGCTGTCTTTGTCTCTCTTGAGATATTTTTTCTTGTCACCAATCTTTGTCACTCCTATACATTTTTTCCGTCATTTTTCATTAACAACCTATCATTGATTAATATTCATCTTAAATTACGAATTAAACTCATGAGACTATCTTAATTTTGGTTTATGCATTACATGCTCTCTATTATTATTATTATTGGCAATTAGTTGAATAATTGTCCAAAACCTCGCACTTTGTATATCTACCCCATATTAAATGCTAACTAAATGTATTATTTTTCTTATTTCATCTCGTATGTTATTTAGGGTTTCGGAATGCTATCACTATCCGCAATGCTCCCCTTCCTCAAACCCTCCGACTGCTCGTCCTCAAACCCCAACTCATCATCAACTTGTGTTCCGTCCGCTTTCCAACTCACATTTTTCTTCGTCTCTTTATATCTCGTCGCGATCGCACAAGGTTTCGACAAGCCGTGCAGCCTGGCTTTCGGGGCCGACCAGTTCAACCAGGACGATCCAAATGAGTGTGCTTCTAGAAGCTCATTCTTCAATTGGTGGTATTTCGCCATGTCGATGGGGATTACCATTTCTGTTATAGTACTTAGCTATATACAAGTAAGTATTAATATTTTTTACGCAATGATATTATATTTTTTATAATTTATTTGAGTATTAGGTATAGGTTTGAACTTTTAAGCATTAGAGTTGTCTATTATCATTATATATTTTGATTTAACATTTTAGATTGTTGTTTTGTACTTGAGTAGTTCTATATGACTAGTACCTAGTAAAGATATCGTCTTTGTTCATAAACTCAAATACTTTAGTTTAGAATTTTTCAGTACATTCAATAAAATCTTTTTTTGTAGGATAATGTAGGGTGGGGATTGGGTTTTGGGATGCCATGTATCATCATGATATTGGCACTCATTCTGTTCTTGATTGGGGCAAAGACGTATCGGTTTTACGTAATGGAGAAGGATAGTCCGTTTGTTCGAATAGGAAAGACGTTTTTCTATTTGGCTACAAGCTGTTGGAGAAATAAAAACAGAACACCAACAACCATGGAATTAGATCAAGAGAGCCAACCTGACAAGTACGCATCTCAAACTTCATTTGTTCTTAAAGAACATCCATTTTTTAGTCCATCGAATTAATTGTGTGGCAAATATTGCAAGGTCTTTGACAAAAATTGATGAAATAGAAGAAGCGAAAAGTATTCTTAGACTTTTACCGATTTGGGCCACGAGCCTGGTCTATGGGATGGTCTTTGCTCAACTCACCACTTTTTTCACCAAGACGACTCGAACTCTCGACCGTCATCTCTCTTCCAATCTCCTTGTGCCTCCTGCCGCTCTTCAAAGCTTTGGTATCATATTTATCGCTCGTTTCATTACTGTTTTTCATGGTTTATCTGAGATAAGTGACATACTGATCCAGTATAACTATTTAGATCCAATCAATTGTCCCAATTGTTTAAAACAAATAATAATACAATAACTTTCACTAAATAATTCACTATTTCACTGAATCTCCCACTATAACATTTAAACTTCACATGATTTTTGTATTTGTGTTACCGAAATGTTATTGAAAGTTAGTGGCTTAATGGATGTTGCTCCACTCTAATAGAAGAATACTTTAGTTATAGTAGTTTGAAGTTTTATTAAAGTAGTTATGTAAGCGCAATTAAGAATAAAATGATTCTAAATAGTAGATCATTAATGACATTTTAGGTACAATAGCAATAATTGTGTTCATACCAATATATGACCGAATAATCGTGCCAATCGCGCGTAAAATCTCTAAAAATCCACGAGGTATCACGATGCTTCAAAGAGTGGGAGGCGGAATGACCATATCTCTAGCATGCATGGTCGTATCTGCTCTAGTTGAGATGAAACGGCTGGATACAGCACGCGAATATGGTCTAATAGACCAGCCTGATTCAACTATTCCAATGAGTCTTTGGTGGGTTGTCCCACAATACATTCTGATTGGTATGGCCGATGTGTTTACAGTCGTTGGACTGCAAGAGTTTTTCTACGATCAGGTCCTTTACATTAAAAAATATTTGAGCATGAGATAATTTAATGATATGACACATGATTATGCTAATTGTATGATTGTATCGATTTAATGTTGCTTCTCTTTTCTATTTTCTTTGACACGCAGATACCTGATTCATTGAGAAGTCTTGGTCTAGCCTTATATGCTAGTATAATTGGTGTCGGTGCGTATATGAGTAGCATTTTAATTTCGGTGCTTGATAAGATAACAAGTAGAAATGGAGAGAGTTGGTTTTCGAACAATTTAAACAAGGCACACTTGGACTATTTCTATTGGCTCTTGGCTGGATTAAGTGCAATAGAGTTGGGCTTGTTTATCTACATCTCTAAAGGTTTTGTTTATAAGAAAAAGGTCAATGTATTGTGATATAGTTTTCTTTCTTTTTTGTTTTGATAAAGGTTGAGTGTTGGTTTAGTAAAGGGCGTGACTATTAATCTCTGCAAATTATGACTCCCTATCTCTCAATCAATGAGAGCGCGACACGTGTCGCATAAATTGGGAGCCATTTAGAAATCATGGGAGTTCCCAATTAAATGAACTTTCAGAATTTTCATATTTGCTAAAATGATTAGGAGCTTCCAAAATGACTCACATGAAATTAAACATATAATTATTTTTTAATAGCTATCTATGGCTCCTAGTAAATTTCTCATGTAAGGTATATTCATGGGAATATAAAATTATAATGTTTAGAATATAAGATATATTGTTGTGATATAAAAGTATATTGTCTCTTTTGGTGGAGAGATATCTTCATTAATCAAATCGCCTAGATCTGTATGATAAGACTTCTATAGTCAACAATTTTAGCATTTTCATTTTCTTGTTTAGAATGCAAGGTATATCGCGGTGAATATAATAAATGTATAATGTTTAGAATGTAATGTATATTGTTGGAATATAAAGTTATATTATTTAGAATATAAAGTATATTATTGTAAACACAAAGATATAAATAGAAACCAAAATAAACTATGAAATATTGGGCTGAAAGATATGAGAGTTCGGAAGCCAACAATATGGGCCGGTAGAAATTTTAGGCTGAAATATATTGGAGCTACTAGGAGGTAATAAAAAAATTCAAATGTATGAGAAAACTCCTAATTTGGGCTCCCATCTTATTGGGAGACAATAGAAGCTAAATAAAATGGGATGTTCAAATCTTTTTCCTTTAGTAAATTAGCTAATTCAAAAACGAAGTTGAAAGGATGGAAAATTTGTGATATAATTTTTATGAATTAGCAAAATTATTGCAAAATGTCATATTGTTCTTCAAGAAATTAATAAAGGAATTTTGTCACTTATAAACATGTTTGAAAAGAAAATACTACAAATACCCAACTTTTTTTCAAAATACCAAAAATAATTTTTTCGGCATTTCAAACACCGAAAATATAAAAATTCCGGTCTTTGAAAGACCGAAATTTCGTTAATCTCTAAACCCTCTTTAACAGACCTTAACAATGAATCAAACACTTGTCGTGCCGCACACTTGCCTCTGAGTGTTCTGTCTCCCCTCTTTCTCTACCTGCTTTCTCTTTTCTCTTCTTATTCATTCATCTGCTCCATCCATGGCTCTTCTGATGCTTGAGTACTCTTCAAGTATTTCTTCAATGAATAACTCATTCTCCTTATGATGATCTCCACAAGCTCTTTTGCACCTTTCTCTCCACATTTCTTTTTATTATTTGATTAATTGGCCCATTATTTGGTAGCCTATTTTCAATCAACACGGCAACATCATATTTGACTTTGTGGCTGTACCATACTTGGAAAAAGATGGGTGCCCTTGTCTTGATGACATTAACATATATCTATATCATAGGCTATTGAACAAATATTACAGTCAATATCTCACTTTCGTATTTGAAAGATATTTAAACTATTTATATAACTAGAGTGCTTTAATTTTTTTTTTTTAATCTTCTTGAGTAAATATTTTGGATCAATATGATACACAAGATAATAATATGACTCATTTTTTTTTTATTAAAAAGGTGTAGGCTCAAAGTCCTACTTCCAATATATTGCATTAATTAAAAGTTATTTACATGGGAATAGGAGGGTATCCCCTAATATCTTTATCAGAGACAAAATAAGAGAAAGGAAAAAACCGAAATAATATAAGGCAAGGGAAAAGAAAATGAGAGAGTTAAAAAATCTCTTCCAAAGGTCGAATTCTTCTTTGATTTTATTTGCCACTCGGAAAGCATTTGCTTGTTGTTCTCTAAAGATTTTGTTACATCGATCTTATTAGACTAGTCATTATCAGACTTTTTTTTTTAACTGACCAAAAATAAAAAATTAATTCCGAGAACAATCTAGTTTTTAAATTATTTGTGAAACTAGCTGTTTCGCCCAGTCACCGGGCGAAACTGAGCTAGTTTCGCCAAGTGGCTGGGCGAACACACTGTTCACTGGCAAAAAAAAAAAAAAAAAAATTTCCAGTTTCATCCTACCATGGGGGAAATAACATTTTTTAGCTTAATTCAGTGGGGAAAAATGAGAAAATTGATATTTTGTCCCGTCCCACTTATTGAGAAATAAGTAAGGCAAGATTGTGTTCATGCTATTTTTATATTTCTTAGATAGTAACTGTTGCTCTAAAGATTTGTAATATTTTAGTTTTTATAGTTCTATCATTGTAAATAGCTCATATAACGATTATTTATTCGTATTAATACAACATAGTCAAACGCTTATATTTCAAAAAAATAAAATAAAAGGAAGTGTGGATTTGACCTAGCAAGATTCAAATCAAATGCTAATAAAAAAGAAGAAAATAAATCAAGTGCTAATAAAAATAATTCCAAATATTTCATTTATACTACTAAAAAAATAATTAGAGACATACTCATATCAACAAGTACATTAAAAAATAATGTTTCGTCCCATGTTGGGTCAAAACTGGCGCCCACTGGCTGGGCGAAACACACTGTTTACTGGCAAAAAAAAAAAATTTGTTGCCAGTGAACAATATGTTTCGCCCCGTTACTGGGCGAAACAACTAGTTTTGGAAATAATTTAAAAATTAGGCTATTTTACGAATTAATATTTTTTTTGGTCAGTTCAAAAAAAAAGTCTCATTATCACGCGTGTTAATCATTTTTATATATCATATAGTTAAAATTAATCAAAACATAATTGATATGTCATTATATCTCTTAGAATTTTTTTAATTTATACTTTTTGCACGTTTTGTTCGGTTTAACTGAATAAACCATAACAAATTCGGTTCACTCAATTCAGTTTAAGTTAACTTATAGTTGTTCGGTTCTGTTTGGACACCGAATGAACATCCTAATAATTTGTATCAATACAATGCCAATTACTATAATATATTTTGCTTAATAATTACACGATCTAAAATATTCATCAAATATGTGTTAGCAAATTCAGATGGCAAAATCCTAATTTAATTTATATGATCCAAATTAATTAAGAGGATTTCTACAGTACTCCGCTTTTACGATGGATTGTCAATGAAGAAAGGGTACCATAGACCTTTTTTATAATTCAAATAGATAAGGAAGGGTAAATTTGTAATTTTACGGTGCTAATTCTTCCATTCTTTATTTGCCGTTTCCAGCCTAGTTCGTTTCCCTCTCCAGTATTTCTCCATCTCATGAAAACTGGCAACTATTTCCTCTTTTCAAAACTCCCGACTATTTAGGGTTAGACAGTTCCCCTTCTTGATCGGTGGTGATTCCATTCCGTATCTTTCTCTCCCTTTATGTAATGAACTTAGATCAATTGTACTGATTTAGAGTATTAATTCGATGAAATTAGAGGAAAATAGGAGAGATTTCGGTACAATAGAGATACAATTCTCAATTCTCAGAACAAGAAAAAGAGAAATAAGTAAATATAGAAGGTTCAATTCCTTACAAAAACACAGCACTCCTAAAATGAAAAAATGAACTTGTCTTATACTTGCTACAGCCAGCAACATTTCCTCTTTTAAAAATCTCACTAATAGAAATAATCTTGGTGTAGCATATATGATTAGACTTGTCTTTCACAACCAGCCAGCTCATCATTGCCCTTGATTGCCTTGTTGCCCTCCACACATGTAGCTGCCCTTTCCTTATACTCATGTTTTTTTATCAATTTGATTTGCCGCTTTTGCACTTTAGTCCTTATTATATCATCAATGGCCAATTCATTCCCAATTATTACATTACCCTCTCCTTGTTTAAACCTTGTCTCAAGGTTTACATTAAACTTGGGAAATCTTTTAATGATGAAATCGTAATCTTCCCAAGATGCGTCTTCGTCGGGTAAATTAGCCCATCTAATAAGAAGTTGCACATCCGCGATATTTCCCCTTTTCACCATCCTTCTATCGAGAACCGCCACCGGCTCCACCTTGAGTAACCCCTCGGGTCCCACTAATGGAAGTGTTGGGCGCACCGTCTTTTTCTCCCCGATTTTCTTCTTTAATTATGAAACGTGAAAGACCGGGTGAATCAACGACTCGGTTGGTAACGCTAACTTGTAGGCCACTAATCCCACCTTCTCAACTATATCGAATGGTCCATAGTATTTAGAGTTTAATTTCAAGCCTTTATTTAAGGACAATGACGTTTGTCAGTAGGGTTGAAGCTTCAAGTAAACCTTATCCCCCACTTCAAATTGCCTCTCCGATCTATTTTTATCGGCGTAATTCTTCATCCTATCTCAAGCCCGCCGTAAATTCTCTTTAATTATTTGGAGAGCTGTGTGCCTTTCTTTCATCCAATTATCTACCCCCTCAACCTTCGAATATGGTGAAGAGCCCATTTCTATTTGCTTCGGTTTATACCGTACAAAGCCTCAAATGGAGAGTATTGAAGTGAATTATGGAATGTAGTATTATACCACCACTCTGCTTGTGACAACCACAAATTCCACCTCTTGGGACAATCGCAAACCATGCAACGAAGATAGGTCTCTAAGCATTGATTTACTCGCTCCGTTTGACCGTCGGATTGTGGATGGTACGCGGTGCTCTTGTGTAATTTAGTGCCGGTTAATTGGAAAGGCTCCTTCCAAAATTGACTCGTGAAAATTTTATCTCTATCGCTAATGATCGAGTCCGGTATGCAATGAAATTTCATTACCCCTTCGAAGAAGGCCTTCGCCACAATCGGAGCCGAAAAAGGATGCGCTAGAGCAATGAAATGTGCATATTTGGTGAGTCGGTCTTTGCCATTAGATTTCGGTAATTTTTCAATGAAATCCATACTCACACTCGACCACGCCTCTTTAGGAATTTCTAACGGTTGGAGAATCCCCGGATACGCGAGATGTTCTCCTTTATTCCGTTGGCAAATATCACATTCTTGCACATATTTTTGCACGTCCCGTTTAATTCCGGGCCAATAGAACACTCGCTTTGCTCTTTGATAAGTAGCCAAAATTCCCGAATGCCCCCCTCCGGCCGAGTCATGCATCTCCATCAAGATTTTCTCTCTTAGGGCCAGTTTATTCCCAATGCACAACCGTCCGTTAAAATGCAATATCCCGCGGTAAAAAGAATAGTCGGAATATTCTTGGGGATTAATTATGACACCTTCTATTATGCCTTTAAATGCCTCGTTATCATTGTAACTTTCTTCCACCTCTTTAAACCATTCAGGCACGACTTCACTTATCGCTTGAATTTCTCCTTCTTCGATTGGTGATTCTACCCTCCTCCTAGAGAGTCTGTCTGCCGCCTTATTTTCCACACCCTTGTGATAGTGAATCACATAATTCAAACCCATCATCTTAATTATTCCCTTGAATTGTAAGGGAGTCGTCGCCTTTCCGTCTAGGATAAATTTGAGACTCTCATGATCGGTTTTTATCACAAACCGTCGTCCCAATAAATAATGCCTCCATTTCTCTGTTGCCATTAATACAGCTAATAGCTCCTTTTCGTACGTGAAGCGACCTTGGTTCTTAATGCCTAAAGCTTGACTCAAATATGATATGGGTCTTCCTTCTTGGATCAAAACTGCTCCAATTCCATACCCACTAGCATCAGTTTCTAATACAAACTGCTTCGAAAAATCCGGCAATCCGAGTACCGGCGCTTGGGTCATGGCTCTCTTCAATTTCTCAAAAGCCTCTTGAGCCTCATTTCCCCACTTAAATCCGCCCTTCCTGAGTAAGTCCGTCAAGGGTTTCGCAATCACTCCATATCCTTTCACAATTTTGCAGTAATAGCCCGTGAGACCGAGGAACCCCCTTAACTCCTTCAAGGTTCTTAGTTTCGGCCAGTCGTATTTTCGTCCATCTTTTTGTGAGAAAAAGAGGAGAGAAAAATCCGAAAATTATTCTTTTGTTATATTCTGTGAGAGAAATGAAGAACGAATACTAGCATATATCGTTCTTTATCCGTTCAAATGGGTTGTTCGTGTGGATACCGGTAGAGGACGAAGCGAAGTGCGGCGTCTTTGTGATTTGGGTTGAAACCGTGATTTTCGTTTGGAGAATCGGTTTGCTTGGAGAATCGGTTCGTTTGGAGATTGCTTGGAGATCGGTTTGTGAGACCGATTAGGCGAATCATTCAAAGGATCGGTTTGGAAATCGGTTTGGATCGGGCAAAGTAAACCGTCAACCAAATTCGTTTTTGATCATCACGGATTAAGCGTAATCCGAAGGTACAAAGCTATGAACTTTTCTTTGATTTAATTATAATTCACGGATCCTTCTTTTGGGTTTCGAATTCGACTTTGTTTCGTTTTTGTTTTTCCGCTGCGTTATGAATGGTAGAAACCCAACAGTTCTTGGTCTTCAATAACCCGTATTTCACTTCCTCCTCCTCCAAAAGAAGCCACACTACTCAACTCTATCACTTCTCCTTTGTTAACTAAGGTAACCTTCTCCCTCAAATAATCAAAAGAAACCGGACTATAAGGTTTCATCCAATCCACCCCAAGTACCATTTCGACCGACCCCAATTCCAGCAACCTTGGATTGAACTCACACAATTTACTCTTCATTTCCCAAGTGAACCCTTCACATCTCGAGTCACACAATACCTTAGCTCCATTGGCAACCGTAACCATCAGAGGAGTGCAAACCATGGGAACTAAACCCAATTTTTTGACGAATTTTGGGTCAATAAAAGAATGCGAACTCCCGCTATTGATTAAAATTGCAAACATTTTGTTTTTCACCCTTCCAGAAATTTTGATGGTTTGATGAAGTGGGTCGCTATTAAGGGTACATAACGTAATTTCCATAATTTCTGGAATTCCTTGATCCTCATCAGCACTCTTATCCTCTCATGTTCCCATCTCGTCTTCTTCCTCATGACCCGTTTCAACCCCTTCAATATTGTGAAACGTATTGTTTCTCCTTTGTTCGCAATAATGACCTTTCGTAAACGGGTCGCCGCAATAAAAACACTGGTTTTTTGCCTTCCGTTCCTCTCTTAACGTCATCTCTTTATGGAACGTTGTCTTCTCATTCGCCTTATTGGTGTAACTCGGTTTGGTAAAACCGGCTTGGTTTGAATTTTTGTTCATCACTTTAGTCTTTCTTTGTCACTCAAGACTAAGAGGGCAAACCTTCTCTTGATAAATTGAATTCTCGTAGGCTTCGTTTAGGTTGCAGGGACGAGATATCATGACTAAAGGGCGAAGTTCTTCTTGTAATTCCGATATGAAACTATTCAAGAAAAATTTCTCGTCTAATTGAGAATAATTCTTGAGCATCATGCCCCTTAATTTTTCAAATTGCGATCTATATTGTATTGTCGTTCCACTCTGTTTCAACATGTGAAACGCTCCTGCTGACCCCATCAATAGTTGATCCTCAAACCGCCTTTATATATCATTAGCGAACTCGACCCAGTCCGGAGACTCTCGATGCATCGTATACCTGTAAAACCGCTCTTTGACTTCTCCCGTGAGATATAACGACGCGAGCTCGGCTTGTTGCCACTCAGGAACTTTGCACACCCTAAAGTAGGCTTCACACTTGCGGATCCAACTCCGTGGGTTGTTACCATCGAAATACGGCACCTCCACCTTAGGTTTTGGACCAAAATCAAACGGCCTATTGAACCGATTATTTATGACCCCCCCCCTTCTTTCACCTGTACTCCAATCATCATCATCGTAGGTCTGCTCGTTATTCCGCCTCGTGCGATTGCCTTCTGGAGGTGAAGTGCGTGAGTTTTTTTCTGGATGCACTTGTGACCCGGTTTTCTTCGTCAGATCAGACGCATCTCCTCCCTTGCTCATGATTTGGGCAAACATCACCCTCAATTCTTCAAACTGAGAGGTGCTATTTCCTTTTATCTCCTCGATTTGACTCTTAATCTCGATCATCTCACTCGATAGTTGCTGGACGTACTCGTTCTTCTCGATCGACTCAGCCACCATCTTGCGAATTGCTTCTTCATCAATTTGCGTCTTATTCTTCGCCATGAATACACATGAAGAGGTCTAGGTATGTAGATTGAAGCGCTCTGATGCCAATTGTAATGAACTTAGATCAATTGTACTGATTTGGAGTATTAATTCGATGAAATTAGAGGAAAATATGAGAGATTTCGGTACAATAGAGATACAATTCTCAATTCTCAGAACAAGAAAAAAAGAGAAAGAGAAATAAGCAACTATAGAAGGTTCAATTCTTTACAAAAACGCAGCACTCCTAAAATGAAAAAATGAACTTGTCTTATACTTGCTACACCCAGCAATATTTTCTCTTTTAAAAATATCACTAATAGAAATAATCTTGGTGTAGCATATATGATTAGACTTGTCTTTCACAACCTGCCAGTTCATCATTGCCCTTGATTGCCCTCCACACGTATAGCTGCCCTTTCCTTATACTCATATTTTTTTATCAATTTGATTTGCCGCTTTTGCACTTTAGTCCTTATTATATCATCAATGGCCAATTCATTCCCAATTATTACACTTTACTACTTAATCTAGGTCCCTTCTCTCCTCTTGTTGATAAGAAAATTTGAAATTTGAACCGGAGAAGAAAGGAACCTGAAGACCAGGGGAAGAGAACCGTTTCACGAGTTGGGAAAGATGGTATGGAAACAATAACATAGTTTATAAAAAGAAATAAAGGCAAGTCTGCACTCAAATTGTTTGATATATTGTCTGAAAATTGTTGATAAAAAGAAATAAAGGCAAGATGAGAAATCTCCATATTAAAACTGTTGATAGAGAAATGGAACTGACGACAAATGGGACGGTTGAAATTTTGATTCTCGAGAATTCCTGAGATTCGGAGAAAAAATAGTGCATTTAATGAGAATAAATTGGTTGATAAGAATCATAAGATAAATAGGTAAAAATAAAAGAAAAGAAGTGTGCGGATTAGGTTTAAAAGTTGAGTTTAAGATGCATCATAGTCATGTAGTAATATCTCAAGAATTTACATACATAAAGTTTTAAAAATTATACAACTTGCACTTTGAAATATCGAAACTTATTTGTGGATTTAAAAATGCAAAAATGTACATAGACAAAGAAATAATATGAATTTTAATTTAGTATTCTTGTGCCGAGGAGAGTGAGAGAAAGAAAAAACAAAATGTTTCAGCATGATAGGAAAATAGAAATTATGTGTAGAGAGGAAAAAGGAATGGAGATATGTGATGGACAATGGAGAAGAAAGAAAAATGTTAAAAATTGAAAACAAACGGAATAACGGATCTATGTAATTAATAGAGTAAATACCCAAAATACCCCTATGTTTTGGACGGTGCGGATTAATTACTACTTAAGGTTGGTGGGACCCGCCCTATGTTTTATAAAGAAATTTGAGAAAAGATATTTTTGGGAAGACAAAATAAAACAGGTTGGTAATGCAATTAATTACTACTTAAGGTTGGTGGGACCCGCCCTTGTGTTACAGCAATTCATTCATTAGGAACAACTAATAATGGTGCATTTGGTGGACCGGCTCTTGTGTTATGGTAATTCATTCTCTAGGAACCACTAATAATGGTGCACTGAAGAGAAATTTTTTGGGACTGTTTGATTGGGCATATGAGGCAGTTTAGATTTTCTGTGATATATGAGTTCATGTATAACAACACTTATGCAATATTATGTTAAATATGAACTTTTGATAAAATAATAACCGCCCCTAGAGCTAATGTAATTTTAATTTGTAAAACTACATTTGATCATACATGTTAAGTGCTCTTCGGTTATATGTATATAATAGTGAAATTATGACGGTCACATAGGAAATAGTTAGATGCTTCATGTGTTCGACAAGATAAATTACTGAAATAATGAAGTATACTGACCTCCTTCCTTTTTCAATGAAAGATAAATTCGATAAATATTGGTACCAATCGAATACTGTGTTGGCTATTGCTTTATTTTTGGATCCTCAATATAAAATAGGGTTGATTGAGTATTATTATCCAAAACTTTTTGATAATGGTGGTAAAAAAGAATTTGAAGAATTAAATAAAATGATAAAGAATTTACACTTGGAGTACACATTAAAATTCAAAAATAGTATAACTCAAGTGAATCAAATTGGTGGATTTGGCATTCCCAATGTTAATTCGGATTTACGCATTGAAAATGATGATGCGGAAAATGATTTGGCTAATTTTTTTATGGCGAGAAGTCAACTAACTTCTTTCAAATCTAACTTGGATAATTATATAGAAAGGCGGATGATTTCTTACGAGCAAGAAAAATGATTTGATATTCTTTCATGGTGGAAAACGGAAGGAAAAGAATATCCTATCCTTTCAAGAATTGCTCGTGATGTGTTAGCTATACCGGTTTCTTCGGTTGCAACCGAGTCGGCTTTTAGTACGGGTGGTCGAGTAATTGATGCTTATAGGAGTAGATTGGATCCGGAGAATGTAAAAGCGTTGATTTGCATTGAAGATTGACTTAAAGCCAATAGAAGAGTTAATGGTAATGTAATATATATATATATATATATATATATATATATATATATATATATATATATATATATATATATATATATATATATATATATATATATAAACAAAAATTATGTATATTTTTTTCTTCATGTGATTTAATGGACTTTTTTTTTGTTTAGGTGATTTACCATCGGTCTTTGACGACTTTAAGAAGAATGACGAAAATGTTGTTGAGTATATATATATATATATATATATATATATATATATATATCAATTTCCCACATTTTGTACGTTATTAAGGAGTATAAATTCGAAGTCTCGATATTTGTACTTATTAATGATATTCGGGAGATATTTTAGGGAGTAGTAGTATGTTGTATGAATTCTCGATATTTTGCATGCATTAATGATATTCGAAGAATGTATTTAGGAGTAGAAATATATTGTATGAATTTCCCATATTTGTGTGTATTAATGATATTCGGGAGTTATTTGACAAACATTTATATTTCTTATAAATAACATATTTTTGTGATCCTCGTAAGTTACATATTTTTTAAATACTGAATATCCGTTTAACTATCCGAAAAGAATCTGAATTCGTATCCGTATCCGATAATACCTAAACCGTATCCGTATCCGTATCCGTTTAATATCCGAACCGTATTCAGATCCGGATGGAACCGTATTTGGATCCGGATGGAACCGTATCCGGATCCAGATCCGAAAAAAAATGTGGATATGGATATGGTTTGAGCACATTCCGAACCGGATCCGATCCGTTGCCACCCCTAGGCACAGCACAAGCTCCACAATCCACAACCTCTTTTCATCATCATAATCCCTTAATATCTCCAAAATATCCCCTATAATATCCCCTTCTCCCACTAAAACCTTGTCTCACACTAATAATTGATTCATATCTCCTGATTGGTCTACACAGCACATATACTGATATGGGTGTCGTATTCGTACGATATGACATGAAAATTTTAAGAAAACTCAGTATACGATATGGCAATATTTTATATTATTTATTCAATTCTTTTATTGAATATATATATATATATATATATATATATATATATATATATATATATATATATATATATATATATATATAGAGGTGTGGCTAAAAAATATACGTATGCACAACATACATTTTTTTGCCACACCCAAAATATGTATTAAAAAAATAAAAATAAAAATTTCAACCGTATGTATGTAATATATATGTTATGAATATGTTGGAGATTAATTTTCACAAAAATCAGAATATTATATCATTGCCATCATATATCATCAAAAATATGCAGCACTATTCAAAACATATATCGGAATAATAGTTTGATGATACATGATGGCAATGATATATTATTCTGATTCCTGTGAAAATTAATCCACAACATATTCATAAATTATATATTACATCCATACAATTAAAATTTGAATTTTTACTTTTTATAACCACTTTACGGGTATTTTAAAAATACGTATGTTCGAACATACGTATGTTTTTTAGCATCTCCCTATATATATATATATATATGGGAGAGAGAGAGAGAGAGAGAGAGAGAGAGAGAGAGAGAGGATGACTAAACAACTTGTACAAGCAAAGTCCGGATTTTGATGTGACCAAAATTCATCAAAAATTCAAATTTCAACCGTACGGATAGAATATATATATTTTGAATATGATGTAGATTAATTTTCGCAATAATCTGAGAAGGGGGGGGCGCTTCGGGCACGGAGTGGCTAAGCACATGTTGGAGTATTTGGAAGGCGTGCAACCGTCTAATTTTTTGGTAGGCGAGGCCCAACCGAGACTACGTCCTGGCAGAAATCGCTCAGCAGAACATCCATTGGAAGAACTTCTGGTAGAGAGGATTTAATCTTCTTCTTTTCTCTTTTTCTTTCTTTCCATGGGATTGTAATTAATTCTCTCTCCTTGCTGTCCTTTCTTTATTTCTTTTTATCTGTTGCTACAATCAAAACTCTTTACTTTTATTTATTAATAGAATCTCAGTGCGGCAATCGCTTCCTAAAGCTTCAAAAAAGAAAATTTTCACAAGAATCAGAATATTCTATCATTGTCATCATGTATCATCAAAATTCATCAAAATATGTATAATATGTATTATACATATTTTGATGAATTTTGATGATATATGATGGTAATGATATAATATTCTGATTATTGTGAAAATTAATTTACAACATATTCAAAACATATATATTACATCTGTATAGTTGAAATTTGAATTTTTGATGATATATGTAGTATTTTGGACACAAGCAAAATCCAAACTTTGCATGTACAAGTTATTTAGTCATCATATATATATATATATATATATATATATATATATATATATATATATATATATATATATGTCATAATTTAATATTAGAGGTATTAAAAATTTGTTATTATTGAAATATTTTGATTCAAAATATTTATTTGTTATTATTAGTTATATAATTAGATGTCATAATTGAAAGAGAATGGGTAATCTCAGAAGCACATCGGAATTAAAATTTACCCATTTCCTAAGCGAGGATCCGTGTATTATCAATGAAATCAGAAAAAATAAATATTATTTATACTTCAGATTCGGCTAATCTGGTTTGTAGGGCTTTGGGATTCGTTTTCAAATGATCTCTCTGCGTCTCCTTGCGGATCTGATCACGAAAGGCGCTACGACTCCGGCACCGCCCTCTACACGTGTCCACACGCGACTAACACATTGGAGGAGAAACCGAGATTACTAGATCCGGTTTCTCTTTCTCTCTCCCTCAATAGACGGCTAGAGTATGGACTGAATTTTTTGACCTAATCAGATGAATCCTTCATCTATTTATAGCATCTAATACTCATACTCGGAACAGGCATGATCCTTACAATGGTTTTAGCTGCCTTGGTCGAGATTAAGAGACTAAAAATTGTTAATGAGTATGGATTAGTAGATGAACCCGAAATTCCTATTCCAATGAGTCTCTGGTGGATGGTTCATGTATATGTACTTTTTGGTATTTCAAATGTTTTTATCATGATTGGTCTGATGGAGTTTTTTTATGATCAAATGCCGGACGGTATGAGGAGTCTAGGAATAGCTCTTTTTTCAAGTACAAATGTAATAGGACTTTTAGGTAGTGCTCTTATAACTATTATTGATAGAATTACTAAAAAGGGAGGTGATAGTTGGTTCGCGGACAATTTGAACCGAGCTCATTTGGATTATTTCTACTAACTTCTTGCAGGATATACTGAAAATACATACATATTATGTTTACCATTTCAATATACTGAAAATACATAAACATAATATTTTTTATATTAAATTTATATACATACATATTATGTTTATGTATTTTCAGTATATTGATATTGAAAAAAATTCAAGTAATCAACGTGCAATTCAAAATTAAATAAAAATCTAATAATCAAAATCATGATATAAATTCAAACAATCCCAAATCACATAGTCTGATCTGATACAATACAGAGTTGGTGTTCGAAGCAAAACATTCAAATTTGTTTCTTTTGACTATTTGATTTGAGATGAAAAAAGTATTTTCATACTTCAAAAGTTCGAAAATAGTGTTTAAACAATTTAAAGTGCCAAATTGTTTCGCAAATCGGTGCTTTATGTGTTGCAAAGATTCGGAATCTTGCAGCCGTTTAATAGCAGAATGTGATTATGTGAGGAAATTGTGGTGCATGTTTAGAAACTCGAATCATCCAGCGATTGGTCCTCCGTATTCCACATCAGAGATTCTAGATAAGCTTTTTGGCGGAGGAGGAAGCCAGTTATGCACGCAAATCTCAGCTTTGTTTGTGTTCTGCGTGTGGAAAGAGAGGTGTAGGCGTGCTCTCTCTGATCAACAGAAAACTGAGTCTCAGTTAATCAAAGAAATAGAAGGTGAAATTTCAGTTCTTAGAAGAGCAACATAGAGAGATTTGGATGTAGGAGGATGAGAAGAAATACATGTTTCAGAGAGAGAGAGAGAGGAACGGCGGTGGATACATGGGGGAGATCAATTCAACTTATTGCCAAATAGTAGAATTGGGGTTGAATTTATTTACAGATGGGCCGTAATTGTTTTTGGGCTGGAA
This sequence comes from Juncus inflexus, assembly GCA_024447665.1. Classification (NCBI taxonomy): domain Eukaryota; kingdom Viridiplantae; phylum Streptophyta; class Magnoliopsida; order Poales; family Juncaceae; genus Juncus; species Juncus inflexus. Next base: position 978,558 of record JAJHPC010000013.1, on the reverse strand, counting down.
TTTTTTTCTTTTTATTTTAGATGGCTGTAGCTTAATTTTCTTAAAGATGTAAAAATGTCTATAGATAATTAGGAAATTAGGTTGTAAAAAAACATTATAAAAATATACAAAAGATGGTTTGGCGTTTGGATGGGGGCTCAGAGCCCTCTCCAAATTTTCTCAAAAAAATAAAAATAAAGTGAAAATCGTTATTTTCGCAATAAAAATAGTATAAGATCATTTGTAGAAACAACTGTATTGTAATCTTTGTTTACTAGATACGTTTAATCAATGTTTTTTATTGAATTGAGAAAATTTCTAATCAAGGTTAACTTGAAAGTAGTTTGTATCGAGTTTTATCAAGCAGTTAATAGAACTTGTAACGCACATATTAATCTATCTTATTAGAAAAATAGTTGTCTGTCGATCCAGATATTTATTAGATTAAAATAAATATGTCATAATGCAGTAACATGATATACACTTGATGATTAATAGACTGAAACTACTTGTGATAGGGAATTTAAAAGGAATATTTGTTGTATAATTTTAGTGCACATTTGACATCAAGACCGAAAAGGACTACTATTTGCAAAAATAACAATTTTCTTATCATTGCCAATTCCTTTTCATACTTTTTGGTTATTGAAGTCCTGTTATTTTCAATACTTTTTCTGTAGATATCCATGAGTCTAAACAATTATAATAGGCCAATAAATCTCTTAAATAATTGTAATAGATCAACTTTTGTTGTTACTAAGTAGATACAACAATACATAAATAGTTATAACTACACAAATAATGATATAACATATTAAAATTACCACATAAATTACAACACAATACACAAATCCCAATTCATCCAAACATTACTATTTACCTAATCACCAAATAATTACACTTCAAAATCCTTCACTTTCCACCCCAAATCATATTCATTCAAGCAAACCAATCAACGCACCACTCTCTTTCTTCTTATACACATAACCACTCGCGAACCAACAATACAAAACAAGAGCAAAACCGCTCAAAACGGCAAGAACCCAATAGAAATAATCAAGATGCCCTCTATTCAAATTATCCGCAAACCAACTATATCCATTTTTAGAACTATAACTATCAATTAACTCCACAAGAAAGCTACTAATAAAACTCCCAATTCCAAAAATGCTCAAATAAAGCGCCAACCCAAGACTCCTCAACTGATCAGGGACCTGATCGTAAAAAAACTCTTGCAAACCGACCATCGTAAATACATCGGCCGTACCGACCAAGAAAAATTGCGGTACGATCCACCAAAGACTCATCGGTACCGGTACATCAACTCGATCGACCAAATCATACTCTCTCACAACACTTAACCTTTTCATTTCTACCAAAGCCGCTATAATCATAGATAACAACGAAATCCCCATTCCAATACCAATTCTTTGAAGCATGGAGATTCCCGAGGGCTTTTTCGTAATTTTTCTAAAAAATGGGATTAATATTTTATCGTAAATTGGAATGAAACAAACGACTGATATATTTATGAAGCTAGTGAGAGAAGCGGACGGGACTTGGAATGTGGACCCGATTCGTCGGTCTAATGTGGAAGCTTGTTTTATGAAAAATGTGGACCATTGTGAAAATACGACCGCATAAATTAACAATGTGGACCATATTGGAAATAATTTAAGTATTTGTTTCGCTTCGTTTATATTGTTGGAATTAGTTATCTCTTGTTCGTGAGAAGAATCATCCGATTGAATTTCCCTATTAAAATTGAAAGTTGAGCAAAATTAGCAAAAAATAAAAGGAAAAAAGTGAAAATAAAACAAAATTGAACTTAGTTGATGAGTAATTTTTTCTATTAGAATTGAAAATTGGGCAAAATTAGCCAAAAATAAAAGAAAAAAAGTGAAAAAAAATTAAACTTACTTGATGAGTAAATTATTCTATTAAATTGAAAATTGAGCAAAATCATCCAAAAATAGAATGAAAAAAAAGGAAAAAATAATATATAAAACTAAACTTACTTGACAAGTAAATTTTTCTTGTGAGGCCCTCTAATTAATTCCAAAATAGATTTCCCAACTCGAGCAAACGGGCTCTCTTTTTGTATAGGATAAAACCTATATGTCTTAGTACCGCTCAAAAATATCAAAAGCGCGCAAAACATGACAACGCACGGAATCCCAAACCCTAAACCCCACCCCACATTATCTTGAATATAATTCAAAATAGAAACCGTAAATATATTTCCACCACACATACCGAAATACCACCAATTGAAGAATGAGCTTCTAGAAGCTTTTTCATCAGGGTCGTTTTGGTCAAATTGGTCGGCGCCGAAAGCTTGCACGCATGGTTTGTGCCCGCTTTGCGCGATCGCTACTAAGTAGAGAGAGAAATAGAAGAAGAGGAGTTGGAAGAGAGAGATAGAGCAATTTGGGGATTCTATTTCGGTGCAATTTGGGGGACGGAGAAATGGGAGGGTCGATGAGAGCGTGAGCATCACCAAGGCCTGAATTGTATAGAATTGTATGGAATGAAATTGTGTGTGTTGGTAATATTGAAGTTTGTGTAGATTAATGATTGTAAGTAAATTAAAGAGGCAATTTCATGTGTACGCATGATTATTGAAATATCATGTAACCCTACAAAATGAGCAATATCTAAAACATGGAAAATAACTCATATAACCCTTAAAAATATAAGAAGTATCATGTACCCTTCTTTGAGCGTTTATTTCAGAAATGCTCTTAGCTACTAATTACTTTAATTATTTTTATTTATACACGAAAAAAATGAGAAAATGTGATAATTTAGGCATTCTTTGTAAAAAATTAGGAGAAACGAAGAAAAATTAATGATATTTTTCATTCCTGATATATATATATTTCTCATTTTAGAGTTGCAATTAAAGCCGATAATTTTTCTCCAAAGGCAAAATACCAACCACGAGATAGATAAACGAGGCGATAAGAATGGTGCGATATCTGCCCAGCCACGAATCCGCGACAAACGCGCCCAACAGCGGAAGCAGCGATGCGAACCCTGACCAGGCGTTGATGGCCGCGGCGGCGCCGGCCGTGGACTGGCGGAGCGGCCCGGTCAGGTACATGATCAGGTTGGAGGAGACTCCGTAGTACGCGAATCTCTCTGTTATCTCCACCCCTGTTTGTTAAGGAATGCAAAGAAAGAATTGATGGATTGATTGATTGATGACGAATTCAGTTTGTACTACTGTTAAAGAATGTAGAGAAAGAATCGATGGATGATGAATTCAGTTTGTACTACTGTTAAAGAATGTAAAGAAAGAATTGATTGATGGATGATGAATTCAGTTTGTACTCCTGTTAAAGAATGTAAAGAAAGAATTGATTGATGGATTGATTGATGATGAATTCAGTTTGTACTGAGCTTGATTTTATGTGTTGTTTGTTACCGATGATGAAGAGGGCGGAGGACCAGCGGCCGGAGGAGGAGCGGAAGGCCGGCCGGTTGAGGTGGTCGACGACTCCGGGCAAGGAATCGGATTCGGATTCGGGTTCCGGGAGGAGAGGATCCGCATCCATTTTGGTTATGTTGGTTTTTTTGGTTGATTTAATTGTTGGATTGTATAGTGTGGTTTGAGGAAGGGAAGCTTGTCTTGATTATTTGGGTTGGTTTGATTTTTTTGTGTGGTTTGGCTTTTTTTTGTTGTGGATTGATTGTGTTAGTGCTTTGGAGGAGTGGTTGTGTTGACAAGGAGAGGGGTGTGAGGTGAGGATTTGGTTGATTTGAGTGAGTATGATTTGGGGTTTGTGGAGTTCAGGAAAGTGAGGGAGTTGGAAGTGTAGTGATTTGTGAGTAGGTAATAAGTAGAGGTGGCAAATAGGCGGGTTGGGCCGGGTTTGGGTCAGGTCATTTCGGATTCCAGGTCGTTCGGGTCACTCGTTCGGGTCACGGATCATTCGGGTCTCGGGTCGCTCGGGTACCGGGTCGATCGGGTCTCGGGTCGTTCGGGTTATGGGTCAGGCGGATTCGGGTTACAGGTCAATCGGGTTATGGGTCATTTGGGTTTGTATTTCGGGTAATTCGGGTCTGTGTTTCGAAAAAGTTTGGTCCGTGTTTTGAGCAATTCAAGTTTGTATATAGATAGACGAAATATCGAAAATTCAACTTAATTTTCATAGTTCCTAAAATTGGAATCAGGATCTAACTCGTTCACTGTCTGTGTAGTGAGAATCATCCGACTCTGATTGGAATCGGCCGAGTCGAATCGGAGAATCTGATTTTTTTAAAGTATCATTTTTAAATTAAAAAAATGGAATAAAATGAAAAAAAAAATTTAAGTTATAAAAATATGGAAAGATTCAAATAAAATATAATCATATACATTTGGATATATCTATTATATATGATATTTTTGACTATATTTTTTATTTAAGAGGGGCAATGAAAAAAATCGAAAAAAAATAAAAAATCAGAAAAAATAAAAAAAATCGAATTTGGTTTAATTTTGTTGTTGACCTGTTTATTGAACGATATTATATAATATTAATTTTGTATGTTGTTATTAGTTATGTGTTATTTATACAAAATGAGTTCACTATAACAAACCAAGTTTTCTATTAAAAAATATTAATTCATTAATGTATTAATAATTTAATATCATAAGATGTGAGAATTAAAAAATCATCATTATACACATAACACATGTAGATATACAACTTTTTCAATGTAAAATTACAGAAAGTCTAATAATTATGGCAAAATCAGCACACAAATATTCAGCTTCATGTTATTCATCTTGCATTACATGTTATTCAGGTTTCGAAAATTGGGTGGGTCATTCGGGTTCGGGTTCGGGTAATTCGGGTTACGGTTCGTTCGGGTTTCGCGCCGTTCGGGTTTCGGGCCATTCAGATTTCGGGCCATTTGGGTTTCGGGTTCTTCGGGTTTCGGGTCATTCGGGTTTCGGGTCAGGTCGGGTTTCGGGCCGTTGACTTGTGTTGATCTTCGGATCGGGTCAGGTTCGGATTCGGGTCGGTCGGGCGGGTTTTTCGGGTCGAGTCAGATTTTGCCACCTTTAGTAATAAGTATTGTTTGGAGGATTTGGGATGTTTTGATTGTGATATGTTTTTTTTTTTTATGTATTAGGTGAAATTTTCGTTCCGCTTCGAAATAAAAATACGTAATTTCTAATTTTTAAAGTCACACTTGAAATTTTTATGTTCTGTAATAATTCAGTAAAAAAAAATTATAGCATAAATTGTTAATTGGGTTGTATATTCATTTGAAAATGACTAATTTCATATATATGTGTATCAGACTTTTCACATAAGATCGTGATAAATTATGAATTGAGTTGTATATTTGTTTGAAAATGACTCGTTTCATATACATGTGTATCCGACTTGTCACATAAGATCCCAAAAGAGGACACGTGTTGCATGGAGGGTGAAAGGAATATTTTTTATTTGAAAATGACTTGTGTCATATCCATGTATATTCGACTTGCCACATAAGATCCCAAAAGAGGACACGTTTCACATGGAGGTGAAATAAATATTTTTTATACTTATAGTATAAATTTTGATTTGGGTTGTATATATTATTTAAAAATGATTCATTTTATTTACATGTGTATCCGACTTACCACATAAGATCCCAAAAAAGGACATGTGTTGCATGGAGGATGAAAGAAATATTTTTCATACTATACAAATTGTGAATTGGGTTGCATATTAATTTGAAAATGACTCGTTTTATATACATGTGTATCCGACTTGCCACATAAGATATCAAAGACGGCACGTGTCGCATGGAGGGTGAAAGGAGTTTTTTTTTATACTTATAGTATAATAAATTATGAATTGGGTTGTATATTTATTTGAAAATGACTCGTTTCATATACATGTATATCTGATTTGCCACATAAGATCCCAAAAGAGGACACGTGTCGCATGGAGGTTGAAAGGAATATTTTTCATACTACTTTCATACTATATATACAAATTGTGAATTGGGTTGTATATTTATTTGAAAATGATTTGTTTCATATATATGTGTATCCGACTTGCCACGTAAAATTCCAAAAGAGGACACGTGTCGCATGGCAGGTGAAAGGAATTTTTTTTATACTTTTAGGTATAACAAATTTTGAATTGGGTTGGACATTTATTTTAAAATAACTCGTTTCATATACATGTGTATCTGATTTGCCACAGAAAATCCCAAAAAAGGACACGTGTCGCATGGGGGTGAGAGTAATATTTTTTATAGTTATAATATAATATAATTTGTAATTATTTAAGTATTGTTGTAATAATTCAGTAACAATGGGGTTGGGTGAGATTTTTTCATTTACATGAACATTTCATGTAAATGTTCATAAAGAAAATTAGTAGATATTTTTTTGAGGTTTGTTGGGTGAGAAATATTTTGCAAATTAAAAAAGAAAATATTTCGCTCTAATTGATTCAAAGGGAATTTGATCTCACAACTTAAAATAACTCAATTAAAATATTTAACCACTAGATTATTTTGTATTATTTAGTAGATATATTTGAAAATATAGCTATTCTGATGTGGAATAAGTTGTTAGTTTAAAATTTGGGAGAATATAACCAGTTATTGAATATTTTTACACCCACATTTGAAAAAAAATAAAATAAATATGCTTTGGATGAAAAGAAATAACTAATCCGCACCCAAAAAGAACATTTTGAAAATTCATCCATCAAATATCAATGTTACTTTCACTAAGGAATTGACAATGATAAAACTTGATACAGATTGCTTTCAACTTAGTAGAATTTTTCTCAATTCAATAAAATGGTCCTAGCCATTTAAGAAGTAAGCAAATTTAACATATTTTAGAACAAGAGCAGTCAAATCATGAAACACAAAAAACAAAACAAAAGAATAAAAAAAATATTTATATCCAAAAAATCACAATTAACTTAATAAGCTGCACAAATAATCACAAATGAAATCCACACTCAATCTCCCACCACATTAAATCTCCTCAATTAATACTATCCTTCCTAATCAAATCATGTAATTAATCAATCCACTAAAACAGGACCTAAACTAAACCAACTCTAATGCACTTCCCTCTTCGTCCAAAACAATGGCGACTGAAGACATTAACTGAGCTTCCCTTTCGGATCCTCTCATTTCCGGACTCAATCCGCCTTCCTCTCACTCGATTTCTGAACATCAGGGGTGGAGATAACAGAGAGATTCGCGTGGCTGTCCTTCTCTGCTTGTTGGTACGTGGTATGAAATGTTGAAATAGCATCTAATTTAAGGCACAAATGCAGTGAGATTTATATTTTTCTGTGGGTGTTTTTTCAAGATAAATGCATAAAGAATCTCTATCTGAATAGTTGAAAGAACAATAATTTGTAACTACCATAATACCATGTAGTGTTTAATAGCAAAATCAGTTGTGATAATTGGGAATTTAGAATCTTTTTGGTATCAAAAACAATGAGAGATGTACTAAACTCAAGATTGGTGTATGCTGTTGCAAGCATTTGTCTGAAAAATTGGGACCAAAATGAAATTCCTCAAATTATCTAATTAAATCCCAAATTATTAGAACACCAACATACATAACCATTTTTTTCAGTAATTTATCTAGTAAAATACCATCTGGACTGATTTAACATTATTATAAAACTTTCAGAAGTATTTTTGAGCTGAACGACTGATATGTCATTTAGACTGTAATAATACCTCTCATGATAGAATTTCACATTCTAAGTAAAAAAAAAACACTACTACTCCTTTTACTCCTCTTTTTTATTTGGTTATTTCAAAAGAAAAAATACTAAACATTATGAACTCTTTTTATTTATGGGGAATTTGTAAAAGAAACTCTTGCATTATGCCTAAATTCTAAAAAGTTCATGTGTTATTCGACGAAACCGACCCTCACGAGTTTGCTTCTAGAAGCTCCTTCTTCAACTGGTGGTACTTCGGCATTTCAGGCGGGAGCATTGTGACGGTTTCGATTTTGAATTATGTGCGAGATAATGTGGGGTGGGGTTTCGGGTTTGGGATTCCGCGTGTTGTCATGTTTCTAGCGTTGGTGATTTTTTTTAGTGGGAGTGAAACGTATCGGTTTTACCCGATTGAGAAGGAGAGTGGGTTTGCGAAAGTGGGGAGATGGTGAAGAAGAAAGATATGAAGTTAAGTTGAATTTTATGATCTCTTTTTATTTATGGGAAATTCGCAAAAGAAACTCTTGCATTATGCCAAAATTGTAAAAATCCATAGTGATATTACTTCCAATTTACGATAAGGTCCTTGTGCCCATTTTGCCTAAATTTACGAAAAGGCCCTCAGGAATCACCATGCTTCAACGGATTGGGATAGGCATGGTGGTTTCTATTGTTTCAATTGCCATAGCAGCTTTAGTAGAAATGAAGAGATTAAAGATTGTGAGAGAGTATGATTTGTTGGATATACCAAGTGTACCAATACCAATGAGTCTTTGGTGGATTATACTGCAGTATTTACTATCTGGAATTGCAGAAATGTTTACGATTGTGGGTTTGCAAGATTTTTTTTATGATCAAGTCCCCGATCAATTGAGGAGTCTTGGATTGGGGCTTTATTTTTAGCATTTTTGGATTGGGGAGCTTTGTTAGTTTCTTTCTTGTCTTTAATATTCTTGAGTGATGGATATAGTTGGTTTGTGAATAATTTGAATTGGGCCCGTATTGATTATTTTTATTGGCTTCTTGTGGGTCTTAATGGTGTAGATTTAATTGCGTTTTTCTTCTTTGCGTGTGTCTGTGTATAAAAGAAAGGAGAATTAATGGAGTGGTGTGTTAATGTTGTAAATAAATATTGTTGTTAAACCAAGTCTTGTGATGTCAAATGTCTAGCTTATTGTTTTTTCTTTCTTTTTATTAAGGGAAAAAGAAAAAAAAACAAGACCTTCATCTCCCTAGCTCTAATTCTTATGCAAATTATTCAATTTTTTGATTTGTTTCAATAAATCTCATAAATTTGAAGGTTAACACGGGGTATCAGATGGAAATTTGCTTTTTTTTAGCTTTCTGTTAAAAAGGGTGAGAGCCAATTGCTTGATAGAAAAAAATTTGAGAATTGAGTGATTGATACTGAGAGTCTTTAAGTTGACTCCCACTTTATATTTTGGATTTATGTTATGTAGGAAGAGGTTTGAATTGATAATCTTAATAGTTGCAAAACAAGAATTATCGGATGTCACTTTATAGAATGATTGTTTTTACAAAAAAAGGAAGATATAGAACCAATTTTACATCTATAATAAAGAATATATGTTTAAAATAAAGTAAAAGAATATATATTCACATTAAACATTTGCAAAGAGCTTATAGTTTGTGGCATCCAAAACTATTTGACGAACAGCAGAGACAGATGCTACAACTGCCAAAGCTGCAAAAACTAGAGTAATAAGAATATTAAGCCAAAATACGAGGCTACGTCTCGACGGCTTGAAAGTGATGTTATAAAAAATGGATGGCAGAACAAAGTCGAGGGGCAAGAAACCGAATGCCCCTAAGACTGCATTTATGTCTCCAAAGAAAGGAAGCATGGCTGCAATTGTCGTCGCTACAACAATTGACAGTGATCGAAATATGAGCCGTGGGATGACATTCCGTAGCGAGAATTGATCCTTTGTTGCATCGGAAAAAACACCTTCAAGCACCTCATTTGTCGGTTGCAGATAAATCTACATATGTATACATCATTAAGTCTAAAATCCAATCAAAGAAATCAAGTGGTTATTGTTACAAAAGTTTATGCAAATTACCACGGCGACAGCGGAGAGTTGGAGAAGAACGAAGACGTTTGTTATGGTGTATAACCACTTGGGGATGAGAGTAACTCCATCTACAATGAAGTTTGTGGTCAGGGTTCCAGCAGCTTGGTTACCAAAAGCCCAGTAACCCGAGACAGACACGCTAAAGAAAGTAGAGAGAACAATGGCATAACAAAGGCACAACCCTTTGAACATCTTTCCTTTGACAGGTGCGGCTACAGTCGCCTGAATCTCAGGGATGATTCCGTTTCCGTAAGTGGTAGCAATGATCGCAATTGCATTAAATACTCCAAATGTTTTATGTGTGTTATTGCCCACTAGAGAGTAATCCTTGCTTGGAGCTCTATCCGAGTATAACCCTGCATTATGTTTACAAAAAAAATTAGCACCCATTTATATCATTGGTCTAAAATATTTTATGATGAAATGAAAAGGCTCGATTTTTGGTACCTGCATAGATGGAACCGGCTGTGGCGCACGTGCTATAGGCAAGACAGAGCATGAGAGATATGAGGTTTATGTGTCTCAACGAGTGGAACGATGGCAATTGTGCCAAAATTAGCAGGAATGCTCCAAATATTATCACGAACACGTAAAGTTCTATTTTGCCTTCTGGCTTTGCAATCAAGTATATTGCCTGTTAAGAATCGCAAATGATTAATTAGCTTTTACCAAAATGAATTTCTTCGATGAATACATTAAAGGAAAGTGAGCATATACCTTCATGCTCTGCCCTGCTAGGAGAGTAGAACCAACAACAGCTCCAAAACATACTGCAAATTGAACAGGGCCTACATAATATCGTCCCCAGCCCGGACCTATACATTCAATGAACAGAATTAATTGAGATCTGAATTAACATACTTTATCTGACAAGCAATTGTCAAATTGGTTGATTGTATTATGTAATAAATTATATATCATGATATAAATTCTATTGAAACCCAAATAATAAAAGTTCTATAGAAAGTTTTATCTATTCAAACAAAAAAGGGAGGAAACAAAAGAAATAACTTTCAAGTTGCTTCATGTAGTAGGAGAGTTAGTTGGGCTGAAATTAACCTTCTTTGTTGTCGGCACAAACGGAATTGAGTTAGCTACATGAACTTAAATCAATTATAGAATGAAAGCAACATACAACTATTCTAAACCAGGATAGATACACTAGAAAAGATTCCTCACTCCAGAAAAATTGATAATTGGAGCCCACGAAAGCAACTCACCCTTATTTTTCTGAATATTTCAAAAAGCAAATCCAGGGGTATATTTCGAATCTTTTACGTGTAGACTTCATTCCAAGTTAATAGGTTGAAACTTTCTGCATCCAAGTTGCGATAACGATACAAAATTATAAATTGCCTTTATAATATGATTCTAACGGTTTAGGACACAACAAGAAAATGGAACTATTTATGAAAAAGAGATGCTATGTATTTCCAAAGGGAAGTTCTAAAATGGCACGGTTCCAATGCCACCTATTCTCACTTGCAAATTTTTTTTTGAAGTTGAAACAGATCTTATTTTTATTTTATTTTATTTTTTTTGGAGGAAACTAGTGATAAAAACCCCTTAGATTTTATAGAATGAAGACTTACTTACAAACATAAGCCTGCATGGAATGCATTCTAAAACCCAAAACCTTACAAAGATACACCAACTTACAATTTCCTATACTGAATTAAATTAAATCAAATTAAATTGAAACAGATCTCATTCAAGCTAATACTTGAATTAAATTAAATTAGAAGTCAAATATGTCAGCTACCTATCTCCTTCGTTAGTCAAATTCAAACAAATATGAATCCATTAATTGTACTAGTCTGTTTTGTTGCGATTCGATAGTATCTCTCTTTTGAGGACAGCCAACAAGCCACGCGACCGAGTTCTATTTTCTATTGCGTAAAGTTGACTAAGTTGTGTTATTCAAATCATGAGGTTTGACAGCTATCTACATCGTACAAATAAAAATACTAATATTTTTAACTCATATGCACATGTATAATAATAATAATAATAATAATAATGATATATCAACTAGCCACATGATTTAATACCCAAGATAGTGGGTATCTAAATTTGATGGGAGAGCTAATTAAAGCCTGAGTCACTCAGATTTCTATTAATAAATGCGCAGGGACCATATTACATTAAAATAAAGTGAAAACTTAGAAGATATATTATATAAACAATATCTATATGAGAAATGAAAATAAACTAACCAAGAATTTGATCAGCCATGTCTCTGAATCGGAGTTGGCGGTGGCCGAGGTCTGCGTGATGTTCGAGCACTAAAGAGATTAGGTTGTACGAGTAAAAAGTGACAAGAGCTGCCAGAGCCAGGCAGATTACTCCTGCCGCCCATCCCAATGATGCGAATGCGAACGGCAGACTCAGCAGCGCTGGAGCAACGATCGATGTTGTTAAATGGTACCCACAATGCAACCATGATCCTGCATTTTTTCATTCATGTATGTAAGTTCCTTGTGATGTTGACACAGATTTATTTTTCTGAGTATGGGGAATAATATCACTTTTTGAAAAAAAGAAGTATAGATCATATAGGAAATAATATCTGAAATTACCAAGAATTAAGAATAATTATTAGTTTAGATAATAATTTAAGAAATGTCCTATTAATTTGATCATTTTCCTTATTATTAGTAATGATGATAATGTATTTTTCTAATCAAATGATGGTGATGCATTAAGTACTAACCGTTGACTTGTGTGTCATACATACCCCTTTGGACTAGGAAGCGCACACACAAGAACTTTTCATTTTCACACATGAGTTGGATCTACTTACCTCATCTAACACCAACAAAAAAAAAAAACTTTTTCTTCTTTAAAAACAAAAAAAATCATGCAACGATCATTGTTATCTCTCAACTCTACCAAAAAAGTAATGTTTTTTGCAAATTGCAACGCACCTTTTGCCACATAACAGGAAGCAAAAGGTGCGTTCCCTCTTTTATCCAATTCAAACAAAGTCTCATTCTGATTCATGAAATAAACTTACATGGAATTCTGAGTAGTCATTTGACTAGGATGGATGTTAACTTAAATGGAATTGAAAACATATTTATACATAAAATGAAAGAAAGAAAGAATTAAACCTTCAGATTTAAGGACGAATAAAGCTCCAGCATCCAACTTTTGGTCCATTTCTGTTTCTTGCAATCCATTATTAACTTTCTCTTCATCTTCCATGGTTCCCATCTTCTCTAGCTCTTACTGTTGTCTGTTTATGTGTGTGAATTAATGGAGCTGAAGGATATATAACAATTAGAAGTTGGGTTGTAGGAGAGACAAATTGATGGAACAGTGAGGAGAGAAAAGAGGCGCATTCCCATTTCCTTTTCCTTTGACTAGTTGCCATCAACTACCGTTTACTAGGCTGGGAATATTTTCAATCAAAATAATAAAAAATAAAGATTATACATTCTTATAATTTTAGGGCTGTATGAAACTTCCCATTTTATGGGGTTATACTTGATAGTTTGAGATTTTGTAGGGTTACAAATAAAAATATTCTACATGTGAGATTTCTCACTTTTTATTGGGACAAACAAAATACTTTGAAATTTTTTTTTTTGAGAGGTAAGCCCCAGGTTATACCTAGGCGCCAGCAATTATATTAAAAAATAGTTAAAGGTTCATGACTAATAGGCTTGCCAAGAGAATTGGCTTAAAGCAACTAAGAAAACAGAAAAACTCTAATTAAGCGTTCAATAAAAGAAGGCAGGTTTAGATATTATTTTTCCAGAGCATAATGTCAGCATTTTGCTTGTGATAAGCATGTCACCATTGATGATTTGTCTTGAAACGTCCTTGTACACATCTCCTTCCAGATCCAGCATGTCCTGTGACGAGTTTTAGCATTATGTCGATATCTCCCATATGTTTGAATGTCTCGATGGTGTTGACATTATACAACCAAAGAGAATTTAGGATATTGGCTGAAAATGGGCAATCTTGAAATAAGTGTACAATTGACTCTGAATTTGCCATACACATCACGCAAATGTGAGGCATTATAAAGCCTCTCTTTCCCAGTTGGTCAACTGTTGGTAGTATGTTTCTAACCTAAAATACTTTGAACTTGCAGGGGAAGAATTGAATATTTATTGAAATGCTTGTACTTTGCGTTTTTTAGGGATATGAGTGATATTTTATGATTTGATAAGCTGGGACTCAACTCTATAGAAGAAATTTATTCTTGGTTGATACATGATCAACTTATTCTTTGAAATTACTTTTAGATGTGCAAAATTCTAGTATAGATTAGCAAATTAAGAGTGAACATGATACAGGGTGGAGGGGGAAAAAATCAGCTGTATTGTTTGAAAATACCAGCAAGAGATCAGAAATTGGTTCAAATACCAGCAATATTCTTTATTGGAAAAAAAAATAAAAATGTTTGTTTGTTTTACAAGATACTCTAGATAAAACAGTCATTACTGTAATTATACTACTGAAGGAAAGTGCAAAGCATCAAATTTTTTTAAGAGTTGCAGACAGTAGATAAAACATCACTACACTAAATGTTCAAATAAGGAAAATGCAAAACATCAAAATTGTTTGGAGTTGCAGAAAACATATAAATAATCATGAAGGAAAATGCAAATAAAAATAATAGTCTCAGTCAAGGTCTGCTTCATTAATTTTTGAATCCATTGTCGCCCCTCACCTCTCTTGGATCTACAATTTCCAAATTTTGAAACACAATTAATGACAATAAAGTATTGAATCTACTATATATTTTTTTACCAAAACAATTTATGACATGATTTGTGACTCTTTTACAAAGACACCCCTGAAATTTCCAAGGAGACCCTAAACTTTTTATTTCTTTTACTATTTTCCAAATATTATCCAAAATTTCAAAACAGCACACAAATACCTATTTTGATTGTTTCAAAATTCAAATAAGGCCACAATTTTTTTTCGAGAACTACGAATAAAAATAACAACGAGAAATTTACAAAAGGCCTCTATATTATTTCCTAAATTGCAAAAAAAATGAGTGTTATTGAAATCTACAAAAGAAAACTCTGTTCTATAGAAACCTAACTTTAAAAAAAGCCTACATTTAGATAATATATAATACAATTTTAAACTGAACAAAATTAGACATGAAAAAACCAAAAAAAAGGTGAGGTTATTTTGGTCCAAAATCAACATTTGAGCTAATTTATGGAGTCCATGGGAAATACAAGAGATTTTCCAAATAATCAAAACAGATAATGGGTCTTCATGAAGTTTCCTATTATTTTTCATGTGTCAAACCAAATTTGTTCGAGTAAGAGATCAAAAGTACTAGTCTAGTTAGCGAGCCACCCGACTGATATTCTGCGTGCCGCAAAATTTCGGCCGTGCATCTCGACAATGCAGTGGATAGCCTCCCCCTCTCCACTATGGTGATAAAACCATATCCCTGCGCTAGCCGCCCCCGCTTGATGACCTGAAATATGAAAATTACAAGCGGTGCTTTAGTAGAACTTAGAAATGTATAGTTTTTTTAAGTGTAGAAATAGTTAGGTTAGAAAAGAGAGAATAAAAAGAATGAACCTCTGCATCAATCACACGTCATAACTATGGAAGGAAGATCCGCATGTGTACCTCCATGCCCACGGGATTCTGCCCAGATGAATATGGTAGTATCCACCCACAACAACTATATCAAAAGAAAAAAATTAGTCATGCAAATTTAAAAGATATTAATTATTTAGTTAATTTTTTTTTGAGATTTAAGTGGGTATTTAGTTTAAATATTTCATTTGATATGCATTCTAATGTTTCCTTACCTATTGCTTGGGCTGGAGGCAAAGCACGAACAGCGGCCAGCGTAGGAACAAGGGCCGATGCAAGCCATGGGGCATGGATGGTGTAGATAACTTGCAAAATCTCAAAAATGTTATCTATACAGCTACAAAATTGAAAATAGTATGAGCACCCTATGCTAAAATATAAACATGCATTTATATGTTATGAAGGCAGTTAACAAATTAGAAAAAATATTTCTTAAAAATAAGATTTCTTGACAATTAAGTTTGATATTATCATGAATTACATTTCTTGACAATGAGATTTAGTATTTCCATGTATAGGTATTAATTGGGGAAATAATTCTTTAGGTTATTTTCTTATATTAGATATGATTATTCTATAAATAAAGGAGTAGGGGTAGAGTTTTATTCATTCCAACAACAATAATATTTTGTATCTCTTTCTTTCTTTTGTAATAAGAAATTTATCTTATTTTTCAAGTTTCATTGTCCAATCCTTTCTTCATCTATTATTATTCTTTCTTGGGCTAGCATATTGCTGCATTATTATTTTCGCTGCTGATAATCACAAGGTCGCTGCTGGTCTTAGTACTGTCGTGTTACTGCGCAGTTACTATTGTTCTGTTTCTCTGTTAGCGACGCGGTTATCTGGTTCAGTCCTTGTGTGACTGTCTGGTTTCTTTACATGGTATCAAAGCTTCAAGGGTGATAGACGACGACGTTGGCGATAGACGGTGTTGTTCTCGTTCCTTGGTGAAGAAGAGGATTGTTTATTATGACATCCATGGAGTTTGGAGGTCGGATTAGTGGACTTGATATTGAGGCTCTAAATCTTTTGAATTATTATATGTGCAAGAGTTGTATGGAGTCTTGTATTAGGAGTGGGGGGTTATGGGAGATCGTTGTTGGTACGAAGGTTGCACCGACGCCTGTCACCAGTACGGATGGTACGGTGACGAATGTAGATGCAGTAAAGGAGTGGTCGAAAACGAATGCTAAGGCGGAGTTCTTGTTGAAGAGGTCGAGATCACACGATCTATTAGAGCATATTAAGGGGTGCGAATCGGCGGCTGAGATTTGGAGAACTTTTGACGAGTTGCTCAACAAGAAGAACACGGTACGATTACAATTTCTGGAGAATGAGTTGGCGAGTTGCACATAAGGTGAATTATCTATCTCTCAATATTTCTTGAGAGTAAAGGGTTTATGTTCTGAGATTTCTATCTTGAAACCGGAGGAGGCTATTTCGGAGGCGAAGTTGAAGCGGTATATTATTCGTGGTCTTCGAAGAGAGTATGTCTCGTGTTGGGTTTCTACCGTTCATAACGCAGCGGAAAATACAAAACGAAACAAAATCGAATTCGAAACCCAAAAGAAGGATCCGTGAATTACAATTAAATCAAAGAAAAGTTCATAACTTTGTACCTTCGGATTACGCTTAATCCGTGATGATCAAAAGCGAATTTGGTTGACGCTTTTCTTTGGTCGATTCCAAACCGGTTTCCAAACCGATCCTTTGTATGTTTCGCCTAACCGGTCTAACAAACCGATCTCCAAACGAACGGATTCCCCAAGCAAACCGATTCTCCGAACAAAACTACGGTTTCAACCCGAATCACAAAGACGCCGCACTTCGCTTCGTCCTCTACCGATATCCACACGAACAACCCCTTTGAACGGATAAAGAACGATATATGCTAGTATCCGTTCTTCATTTCTCTCACAGAAATAACAAGAGAATAATTTTCGGATTTTTCTCTCCTTTTTGTCTCACAAAATTTGGACGAAAATATTATAGTCCTTAATCTGATTTTGGGGTGTCTCTTGTGCCTACATAGTCCACAAGTTTCTTATCCTATGTGCATGGTAGCTATGTAACCATATATGCAACACACTTTATCATATAAGATGTAGGATTGGATGTGTCACTTGACTATGTAGCTCTCCATACAACTTATCACATAAGTTATGATTTTTCTGTGTACGTCTCAATGGTTGTTCTTTGTGTGTGACCCTGTAGGTTTACTTAATGTTGGCAATAATCACAACGGATTATAAATCATGAGCGGCCTCTAGCAAAACATCATGATTACCCAAATTAAGCAAATATAGATGATTCGATCAAACCTAATTTATGTCATGCATTGTATCCCTTTGTTACACGATATCTATATCGTCCATAAGGCATGGTATGTGTCAACCTTATGTTGGTCGATAAATATTTCTTGACACAGAATTTGATTGAACATGAAATGACATTAATAACTCTTTATTAATTCACTTGAGCACGGCCGTGCGTTTCTTCAATCAAATCATCAAGAGGCCTAAAGATATCTCTCTCAATTTATGAGAGGAACAAATCCTATCTTAATTAAACTCTTTCCTCCGCATAATTCATTATATACCTAATTATAATCTTTATGACCGCCCGGTTAAAGACGATGTTAGATTATATTAAAGTATAAAATTTCTCATGTAGGAAACTCGAGATAATCTCAAGTCTAAGGATTACGAGATACATTCTTTACCGAGAATAACTAATGACACGAACCATGTAGTATTCTCACGGTGGGTCAATCCAAGTATATGGTCTCTAACATATACTTATGTTAATGACTTAATAACTCTTATTCATGATCGGAAAAACGTGACCATCGGTCAACTAACATACTGATGTACATTTATAGCTTATCATAAAGTATGTTTGTCTCACAAACATCCTATGAATGATCAGGGACAGTTTAGAATATCATTCATAATACTTTATAGTTTTACTATCAAAGTCACATACTTTGATGATATAAAGCTGAATATCATATTCAAGGTTCATTTTAGTAATAAGAATAAAATAACCAATACGCATTTATTATATAAAATATCTCTAAATAAAAATAATGTTTGTTTAACACAATCCATACATCTAGGTCTCAAATACATTGGCCTAGGGCATACTACTAACACTCTGATGCGATCTTGGTTCCTTTGCCTGCGCGATTGCCCCATTGTTGTCACAATAAAGATCCACAGGATTTGCTATACTAGGAACCACACCGAGTTCTTCAATGAACTTCTTCATCCAAACTGCTTCCTTAGCTGCTTCTGAAGCTGCTATGTACTCCGCTTCTGTCGTAGAAGTCATGTTTGGAACTTTTCCAACTTATTGCACCTCCATTCAAACAAAACACATAACCAGATTGCGATAAATCATCATTGTCGGTTTGAAAGCTTGAGTCCGTGTAACCTGTTACAACTAGCTCACTTTCAAATCCTCCATAAACCAAGAATGAATCCTTAGTTCTTCTCAAGTATTTCAGAATATTCTTGACTGCTGTCCAGTGACTTTCACCGGGATCAGATTGATATCTGCTAGTTGCACTTAATGCATATGATACATCTGGTCTAGTACAAAGCATGGCATACATGATAGATCCAATAGCCGAAGCATACGGGATTTTACTCATGCGATTTCGTTCTTCCTGATTAGCAGGACGTTAAGTCTTACTCAATTTTATGCCATGTGACATTGGTATGAAACCTCTTTTCGAATGATCCATTCGAAATCGTGTCAACACTTTGTCAATATAGGTACTTTGACTTAGACCTATGAGCCTTTTAGATCTATCTCTATAGATCTTAATGCCGAGTATATAAGTGGCATCTCCTAGGTCCTTCATTGCAAAAGACTTTCCTAAAAATGTCTTAACATTTGTTAAAGTCGGAATGTCATTTCCAATGAGTAATATATCATCTACATAAAGTACTAGAAAAACTATTGCGCTCCCACTAACCCTCTTGTAGACACAAGGTTCATCTTCATTTTTGATAAAACCAAAACCTTTGATTACTTCATCAAAACGAAGATTCCAACTCCGAGATGCTTGCTTTAATCCGTAAATGGATCGCTGCAATTTGCAGAACTTATCAGAATTCTTAGGATCAACAAAACACTCGGGTTCTGTCATATACACATCCTCGAGTAAATTTCCATTAAGAAAAGCTGTTTTGACATCCATGTTTTTGTCATATCTCATAGTCATAATATGCAGCTATGGCAAGCAGAATTCTAATCGATTTAAGCATGACAACTGGTGAGAAAGTTTCGTCATAGTCTATACCATGAGTTTGTCGGAAACCTTTCGCAACAAGTCTCGCTTTATAGGTATGCACATTTCCGTCCATGTCAGTTTTCTTTTTGAAAACCCATTTACACCCAATGGTCTTAGAACTTTCAGGTGAATCAATTAGGTTCCAAACTTGATTATCGTACATGGACTGCATCTCAGTTTTCATGGCTTCCAACCATTTATGAGAATCAGGATCCTTTATAGTTTCTTGGTAAGATGTGGGTTCATCATCTATGAGCGCCACATTTCTATCATCAGTCACGAGAAATCCATATCTCTCGGGCTCATGACGAACTCTACCAGATCTACGAGGAGTATCTTGTGTTTCAAGACCGGACTCGTCAACTCTTGAAGAGACTTGTGGATCTTCCAATGGCTGTTCATTGCTAATTAATGGATCTTGAATTATTTCAAGATGTACTTTATTCCCACTAGTTCCTTTAGAAATAAATTCTCTTTCCAAAAAGATACTATTTCGAGCAACAAACACTTTGTTCTCAGATAAGTTATAAAAGTAATATCCTTTAGTTTCTTTAGGATATCCCACAAATAAGCATTTATCAGATTTCGGTGCTAACTTGTCAGAAATTTGACACTTCACATAAGCTTCACAACCCCAAATCTTTAGAAAAGACAATGTGGGACTCCTCCCAGTCCATATCTCATATGGAGTCTTTTGAACAACTTTTGATGGAATTCTGTTTAGTATGAACGCGGCAGTCTCAATGGCATAACCCCAAAAGGATATCGGAAGATCTGTTTGACTCATCATAGACCGAACCATATCTAGTAAAGTTCGGTTTCTCCTTTCTGAGACACCATTCCATTGAGGTGTTCCAAGAGGAGTAAGTTGTGAAACTATTCCACAATCTTTAAGATGATTGTCAAACTCTAGGCTTAAATATTCGCCACCTCGATCTGATCGAAGTGCTTTTATTTTCTTACCTAGCTAGTTTTCTACTTCACTTTTGTAAATTTTGAACAATTCAAAAGATTCGGATTTATGTTTCATTAAGTAAACATATCCATATCTACTTAAGTCATCTGTAAAAGTAATGAAATATCGAAAACCACCTCTAGCTGGTGTGCTCATTGGTCCGCATACATCTGTATGTATGAGATCCAATAACTCACTTGCCCTCTCACCTCTCTTTGTGAAAGGAGCATTTGTCATCTTACCTAATAAACAAGATTCGCACGTCTCAAATGATTCTAAATCAAATGAGTCTAAAAGTCCATATTGGTGGAGTTTAGAAATGCGTTTCTCATTTATGTGTCCTAAACGATAATGCCAGAAATATGTCGGATTCAAATCATTAAATTTAAATCTCTTTGTATTAATGCTATAGATAGACTTGTAATGTTCACGATCAAGATTTAAAACATAAAGACCATTTTCTAATTGACCATTCGTATAGAAAATATTTTCTTTACTTATGGTAAAGTTATTATTCTCAATAACGAACTTAAAACCATCCAAAACCAATCTCGACACAGATACAATATTCCTGTTCACAGCAGGTACATAGTAGCAATTATTTAAATTTATTACAAGTCCAGAAGGTAAAGATAATAAATAAATGCCCACGGCTAATGCAGCAACTCTTGCTCCATTTCCCACCCGCAGTCCACTTCACCTTTCGCTAATCTTCTACTCCTTTGCAGCCCCTGCACATTATTACAAATGTGAGTACCGCATCCGGTATCTAATACCTAAGATGAAGAAGTAGATAAATTAATTTCAATAACATTAATACCTGAAGTAGTAGTCTCACTACTCTTCTTCTTCTTCTTTAGATCCTCCAAGTATGCCTGACAATTTCTTTTCCAATGGCCTGGTTTGTTGCAGAAGAAACAAACACCCTCCTTGGGTTTCTTGTTCTTAGGTTTGGACAACATCTTGCCCTTACCTTTTCCTTTGACTTTGCCCTTGAATTTTCTCTTTTGACCCTTGCCTTTCTTGAATCAAGAGAACATCATTGACAACATTTGTCTTCATAGTCCCCTCGAAGTTTTTCAGCATGCCGTGCAACTCGGTGATACTCTTGTCCATGTTATGCATATTATAGTTCATTATAAATGGCTTGAAATTTGGAGGAAGAGACCTAAGGATCAAATCGGTAGCCATCTCATTGCCAACCTTGCCCCTAGTTTCTCAAGTTGATCAAGGTACCCTTTCATTTTCAGAATATGAGCACTCACCGAGGAGTTGGGAACCATCTTACAACTTGCTAATGCACAATGTGCATTATACCTCTCATTTCTAGCTTGCTCTTGGAACATTTCCTTGAGCTGTGCCAACATTGGAAATGCCTCTAAATTTTCAAACTGCTTTTGAAGATCGGCATTCATGGTGGCCAACATGAGACATGTCACATCATTAGAGTCGCTTGTATGCTTGGCATAAGTATTTATCACTTCTTGATCAGCATCATCAACGGGCTGGTTAGGAATGGGCCTTTCAAGGACATAGTTCTTCCTTTCTTGTTTGAGAACAATTCTCAAATTCCAATGCCAGTCAAGGAAGTTTTTCTCATTGAGCTTGTCCTTCTCAAGGACGGATCGCAATGTTAAAGTTGATGTGTTGTTTGTTGCCATTTTCTACACAGAATTAAATACAGGTTTATATTAATATGTGATTTGAGATATTTTAATATAATTTTAACTCCCACTATTTTATTCAAATCAATAACCCTCAAATGTATTGATTCGGAATTTTTAACTTTAAATTTCATAGTGGGCCAAGATCCATATTCCATAACTTTAAACACACTTCGCTAGGTTGGAAGTTATGGCAGCTGGATGTGAAGAATGATTTCCTGTATGGTGAACTCGACAAGGAGATTTATATGGAGCAACCGGTTGGATATATTTCCAAGTTGCATCATGAGTATGTGTGCAAGCTAAAGAAGGCACTTTATGATTTGAAGCAGGCACCTCGAGCTTGGTATGGCAAGATTGCGGAATATTTGCAATTTTGTGGTTATTTTTCTTCGAGTTCGGATCACAGTGTATTTGTGAAAAGGAAGATGGGTCTACATGTAGTCGTTCTTTTATACGTGGATGACATGATCATCACCGGTAATGATGAAGGCAAAGTTGCAAGACTTCGGGGCGAACTCTCGATTCGATTCGAGATGAAGGATCTTGGAGAGCTTAGTCACTTCCTGGGATTGGAAGTGGAATGTTTGAAAGACGGGTATTTTGTCTCTCAAATGGGCTATGCTGGGAAGCTCATTGAGAAATTTGGCGTAAAAGAAGGTAAGCACTGTTCGACACTGCTGGATGCAAATTTCATATTGAGACGTGATGATGGAAAGGTACTTCCGGATCCTCGGAAGTTTCGTGCTCTTGTTGGAAGCCTGATTTCTCTAACGATTACTAGACCGGATATTGCCTTCGCGGTCGG
This sequence comes from Juncus inflexus, assembly GCA_024447665.1. NCBI lineage: Eukaryota > Viridiplantae > Streptophyta > Magnoliopsida > Poales > Juncaceae > Juncus > Juncus inflexus. The sequence goes on along the minus strand of JAJHPC010000013.1, from coordinate 955,464 downwards.
CCTGGTGAGTCGGCTTATGCAAGCTCCGACAAAGTCACATCTAAATGTATCGAAGAGAATTCTCAAGTATGCGAGTTCGACTTTTGATCTCGGGTTATTTTATAAGAAGGTTTCCGAGTTCGTTTTGTATGGATATCCCGATGCTGGCATGGGCGGTGATTTGGATGATCGGAGATCGACATCCGGTTATGTTTTTTCTTGTGGCTCTGCAAGTGTTTTTTGGTGTAGTAAGAAGCAAGATTCGGTGTCTCTTTCTAGTACTGAGTCGGAGTACGAGGCTTCATCACTTGCGGCACAAGAGTGTGTTTGGTTGCGGAGGTTGGTTGAGAATGTTTACAACGTGATTACGGGTCCTACGGTTATTCGAGGCGACAATCAGAGTGTATTGAAGTTGGCGACCAATCATGTGTGTCATGCGAGAACCAAGCACATCGAGATCGAGCATCACTTCTTTCGTGAAAATGTGCCTGATTGAATTATTGGAGTTGAGGAGGTGAGAAGCGTTGACAACGTGGCTGATATCTTCACCAAGTCTCTCTCCAAGGGATCATTCAAGTTATTGCGAGCCAAGTTGGGGCTCGTGGCCAAATGCACTTTAAGGGGGAGTGTTAAAATATAAAGATGCATTTGTATGTTATGAAGACAGTTAACAAATTAGGAAAAATATTTCTTAGAAATAAGTTTTCTTGACAATAAAGTTTGGTATTACCATGAATTAGATTTCTTGACAATGAGATTTAGCATTTCCATGTATAGGTGTTAATTGGGAAAATAATTCTTTAGGTTATTTCCTTATGTTAGATATGACTATCCTATAAATAAAGTGGTAGGGGTAGAGTTTTATTCATTCCAACAACAACAATATTTTGTATCTCTTTCTTTCTCTTGTAATAAGAAATTTATCTTATTTTTCAAGTTCCATTGTTCAGTTCCTTCTTCTTCTATTATTGTTCTTTCTTGGGCTAGTGTGAGCATATTGCAGCACTATTATTTCTGCTGCTGATAATCACAAGGTCGCTGTTGGTTTATGTTGGGTTTCTACCGTTCATAACGCAGCGAAAAAACAAAACAAAACAAAATCGAATTTGAAACCCAAAAGAAGGATCCGTGAATTACAATTAAATCAAAGAAAAGTTCATAACTTTGTACCTTCGGATTACGCTTAATCCGTGATGATCGAAAGTGAATTTGGTTGACGCTTTTCTTTATCCGATTCCAAATCAGTTTTCAAACCGATCCTTTGTATGTTTCGCCTAACCGGTCTCACAAAACGATCTCTAAGCGATCTCCAAACGAACCGATTCTCCAAGCAAACCGATTCTCCAAACAAACCACGGTTTCAACCCGAATCACAAAGACGCCGCACTTCGCTTCGTCCTCTACCGGTATCCACACGAACAAGCCCTTTGAACGGATAAAGAACGATATATGCTAGTATTCGTTTTTCATTTTTCTCACAGAAATAACAAGAGAATACTTTTCGGATTTTTCTCTCCTTTTGTCTCACAAAAGTTGAACGAAAATAATATGCCTTCATCAATCATTTTGGGGTGTCTCTTGTGCCTATATAGTCAATAAGTTTCATATCATATGTGTATGGTAACTATGTAACCATATATGCAACACACCTTATCATATAAGATGTAGGATTGGATGTGTCACTTGACTATGTAGCTCTTCATACAACTTATCACATAAGTTATGATTTTTCTGTGTACGTCTCAATAGTTGTTCTTTGTGTGTGACCCTGTAGGTTTACTTAATGTTGGCAATAATCACAATAGATTATAAATCATGAGCGGTCTCTAGCAAGACATTATGATTACCCAAATTAAGCAAGTATGGATGATTCGATCAAACCTAATTTATGTTCATGCATTGTATCCCTTTGTTACACGATATCTATATCATCCATAAGGCATGGTATGTGTCAACCTTACGTTGGACGATAAATATTTCTTGACACCGAATTTGATTGAACATGAAATGACATTAATAACTCCTTATTAATTCACTCGAGCACGGCCGTGCGTTTCTTCAATCAAATCATCAAGAGGCCTAAGTATATCTCTCTCAATTTACGAGAGGAACAAATCCTATCTTAATTAAACTCCTTCCTCCGCATAATTCATTATATACCTAATTATAATCTTTATGACCGCCCGGTTAAAGACGATGTTAGATTATATTAAAGTATAACATTTCTCATGTAGGAAACTGAGATAATCTCAAGTCTAAGGATTACAAATACATTCTTTACTGAGAATAACTAATGACACGAACCATGTAGTATTCTCACAGTGGATCAATCCAGTATATGGTTTCCAACATATACTTACGTTAATGACTTAATAACTCTTATTCATGATCAGTAAAACGTGACCATCAGTCAACTAACATACTGATGTCCATTTATAGCTTATCATAAATTATGTTTGTCTCACAAACATTCTATGAATGATCACGGACGGTTTAGAATATCATTAATAATACTTTATAGTTTTACTATCAAAGTCGCATACTTTGATGATATAAAGTTGAATATCATATTCAATATTCATTTTAGTAGTAAGAATAAAATAACCAATATGCATTTATTATATAAAATATCTCTAAATAAACACAATGTTTGTTTAACACAATCCATACATATAGGTCTCAAATATATTGGCCTAGGGCATTCTACTAACAGTTTAGTGCTGTAGCGTTACTGCGCAGTCACTATTGTTCTATTTCTGTGTTAGCGACGCGGTTATTTGGTTCAGTCCTTGTGTGACTATCTGGTTTCTTTACACCCTATGCAAAATTGAAAGCACAATTGAAAATATAATATTACTAATAAATGGCTTTTGTAAGTATTTGATTTTCTCCATGCCTCATCAACAAACTAATTATTCCCCACCTCAAGCTCGTATTAAAAAAAAAAGACTAATTGTTCATAATGTTGGTGTCTTTTTTCTCTTGTTTCAGAAGAATAACATAGAATAACAATAGACGATTTTCTTATTTATATATCTAACTCCAAAGGACACAAAATTTGTGCTTGAACTTAGGCGACTCATATATATGGTGTGAATATATTTTGAGAAGGTATTTTTTTGTGTGACGAACAAATTTTTGTATATTAAAAGCATGAATAAATGACATATATTTGTTCTTAAGTAGTATATATAAATGTTTCACACATAGAATCTATTATAATTTATTAAGTACTTTTTGTATATCCACCTTATTTTTTAGCTTGTTAACAAATCAAATAAGAAACCAAGAACAATAATTAAGTTATTTTTTTTCTTATTAAAAGCTTTGGCGTGTGGTTCTCAGCATTATTGAATCCCACAAATTAATAGAGAGAAAAAAATATAATTGTTGATTCTAAATATAAAATCAGGTTCAACGCAAACACATGGTTACAATTCTCCAAAAATTTGAGAAAAACTTCAGGATCTCATTTGTCATTTACATGGTTACCATTCTCTAAAATGTTAAAGACAATTTCTGGGTCTCATTTGTTATATTTTAACTTTTTGGGGTCTTCTTGTAAATATCTTTGATGTATCTACATTCTACATGTGCTGTCGTTGTTATTAGAGTTTGATAATATTGAATTTGTTGTGAAATCTACTTTTCAGTATCACTTAGCAGAAAGGTCCCCATGGAGATTTTGTGATCATAAAATATATAAAAATTTTAAGGTACTGATAAGCATATGCAAATATATAAATATTTTTGAAGAGAAAAATAATAAATAATAAATTGATTTTAGAAAGAAAAAGTTATCTCATGTAAATATCATTTGCAAGCTTAATAATTGAAAATATCTTCTTCTAGAAACTTGCTAGTTACTTTGTGATTTTGTAAAGTAGTTACGGCAGGGACATGCGGTGTGCAGCTCCATGTTGTATCTGCGAAGTGAATTCAAATAATAACTTATTTGATGATAGTGAAATATAATTTGTATCGCTATGTTCTAAAAGTACTGAGAACGTACTGGATAGACACGACCTCGCCGGCACACGTACCGATGCATGTGCGTCAACACGAGGAGCAACTGAGGGGAAAGATGTTGCCTGTGGGAGAGGCACCGATGGTGAGAGGTGCTGGCGGAGTTAGAGGAACTAGCGTGAGAGCCATTGAAATTGGGAGTGGCTGGGGAGAACAGACGAGAGAAGATCTGGCAGAAAAATTGATGCCTGCATGAGAGACGCCAACGGGGCAGAAGCTGCCTCCACCTTGCAAATAAGAGAAATGATGTTAGAAGACTTTAACAATATCATAAAACAAAGTATTGATTCGGCTACCATCTCAATTAAAGCAATCAGCAAGGTTGATTCTATGACTAAAGAGTATGACTGTACAAGGCAAGTGGAGGCTGAGAATCAGAAATTCAGGTCTAGACAACCATATTGGTTAAGAATTGGGTCACAGTTACAAGACTAGTGCTCAAATTGACGGGAAAAATTCACGGCATAGTTTCAGCAAAACGCTACTCTAATTCAAATCACGTGGTTTACCTCAACGAATGAAGTTGTCGCAGTGTCCTTTTAAAATAATCAAATCATGTGGTTCACCTCAAGGAATGAAGTTGCTGCAGTCTCAATAGTAGCAGCATGCATACCATCTCCATTGATGATAAATAACATATTGATGATTTATTATTAAAAAAAAACATATTGATGATAAATAATTATATATTTTTATACTTTTAGGTGTATTATAATTGTTTTTTAACAGGCTTTTAAGTGTAATTATAATTATAATTAACTACTCAATTTATAAAAGAAAGAATAAGTTGTTAAAATAATCAAAACGTGTCAGGTCGTTTACCTCATCAGATGTGGCAGCTCCAGCAATAGCACTAGACGTAGCACTGGTCCTGTCAATCTGCATAGCCTGAAAATATAAGATCCAAAAAAAAATAAAGGAAAACTATAATAAATCTTTATGAGAAATTATTAGGTTTAAACAAGATCCAAAACAAAAAATGTATCACAGAACAAAATTTATTTTCTGGATACATCAAGCCCAAAAGATTTTAAATTTATTCCTTCACATTCTGAATAGAAATACGTCAATTTTCAATTTAGTTCCAAAAAAAAAATCATTATTTTGCATAACTAGCATTTCGTGTAATAGCAGGTTTATTTGGTTGATTCTATGAACATTAGAATAATGATTCGGAGTCCAATATTACATATAAAGGGCTACTTACATGATGGGACTCAGTAAGTGGTGGTGGACGGGACAGTACAAGAACGAACGTAATGACTGCATCAGCCTCTGCTGCCACCTGCCAATTTAAGCAAGCATATGGTTAAGATTAAGAAATCAAACAACACAAGTAAACTAATTAACACAAATGTTTATATGATATATTTATATTTATGTTATTATACTCGGTCATAATATTATTCTGTTAAGGCACATAATATATTATGCAACTATAATATATTGTAATAATAGTTGATATAGTATAACTAAATTATATACTGAAGTTGCAATATACATATATACTATATTTATTATACTTCTAGTACCAAATTAACATAAGTTAATTAAATCAAATTAGAACATATCGTTATAATTGATCTATTATAACTATATAATTCATATATTATAACATATAGTCACTAGATAATCCAAACATTTAGTTAAATATGTTAGTATAATATCATGAAGTATTTAAAATCAGCATCTGTACTTATATCATGATTTAGCTATATGATAACATTATATCGTATAACTATATTATATTACATATAAATGCAATATACTTAAATTATAATATAGTTAACCAGCTGTTGTTATTATCTATAGCTTAAAATAACTAATTATATATGGGGATCTAATTAACTGCTTAAACCCTGATCTCCCTTGAATCAATTGAATAACTTTTAACTCTCCACAATTTTTTCTGTTTAAATTCAAATTAGAACTTTTTAATATATTTCCATCTAGCCAATAAAAGGATGCTAGAGTCATAGAAAACAAACCCAGAAATCCAGAAAAATGTTTCGTAGGCAATTCATTACAAGCACTCGTAATTGAAAATACAATTGAATATATAATATTACTATGGAAGTACCTTCATTTATAAGAACTGATTTTCTCCAACATCTCATTAGCTATTCATGTAATTATTGCTGAATATGGAATATTTTTTTCTCTTATTTCAGAAGAATAAAATAGATAACAAATTACAAGACTTATATGCAGTTCTCTTATTTGTATATCCAAGTCTGCCACTGGACTCACACTAAATTTGTGCTTAGAACTTCCACTTTCTTACCCTATATAGGTGATTCATAGTTATTGTATGAGATTATTTTGAGAGGGTAATTTTTTCTGTGATAAATATATTTTGCATAATTAAAAGCATGAATCAATGACCTTTTTTTTAAAATATTTCTGTAGGACTTTTTCATGTACAGAATCAATTATACTTTAGTGTATTTTATTGTATATAAATGAAGATGAACATAACAACTATTTACAAAGGATAATCCAAAATATGTGCAAGAGAAATTTACATACAATAAAATGCACTATGTTAGAGAAATTTATAAGAAAAAACCTAAATTACTTTGAAATAATTCAGTCACTCCGCATTATCCTGATTGATGGAAGCAACTTTTCCTTTACTTTCTGCTTCTTCCTACAAAATATGACAAAATTACTAAAATGACACTTAAAAACAATATTTTTTCATATCAATTTTATAGATATAACGATTTTCATTTTACCAATTGGGTAATAGAAGGAAAAGACATAACCAAACCAAAATTTCTGTCACTCCTCTTGTGTACAATTCCTGCAAATTCCATCATTCACTTTTGCATTATAAAAAAAATTAAAAAGACAAAATTTAAAAATATTACAAAAATAAAAAAATAAACACCAACCTGATTGTTCGAGTCGAAATAACAACAATTAACTAACTCATAATGCCCACTAAACGTCTGTACCAATATTCCAGACTACAAATCATACACATACGAAACAAAAACAAAATAATAAATCAACAACAAAAAAGAGGAAAATATCAAATAATGAATAAAACATATTTGAAAAATACTTAAATAAAATTAATGCAAGGTATAAAAACAAGAAAGAAATCACACGAAAAAGCAAACTGAATTGGAGCAAACTGAATTGGGTTGTTATTTTGAAGCCGAACCGACTCGTAATTTATTGACCAGTGTTTCAACATCCCACAATCTCAATCGCGAGTCTGACCCTTCAAATATTTAAAAATAAAATAAAATAATAAAAAACACGGGCATGGTATGTAAATTAAATATTAATTAATTTTTTTTTCTCAAATATTTGCCTGAGCTCAGAAGATACATTCCATCTGGAGTCGCAAGAAGTCCAGTTACAGAACCGTAATGAGCAATTTCACCTTTTGGGTTTTTACATTCGATGATGTGGCGTGCTGACTCAGCGAGTCCTATTCAAAACAAAATTAATTTAAATATTTCCATACAGAAAGAGAGAGATGGATTATATACATTGAAGAACCCACCCAAAATGCAAAAGGCATAAATATTTGTAAATTCGCAAAAAGCCATCTACATCATGACTAAATTGCGAAAAAAGCCCCTCGGTTCTTTGAAAATTTAAATACATAGATCTACCTTTGTTCTAAACATTAACTACATAAATTAGATACGTTAATCTACCACCATCAAATGCAACTTAACCTCAAGGGCTATCCCATTCTTTCAATTTTCCAAGACCAGAGGGGCTTTTTCACAATTTAGGCATAAAGCAAGGGCTTTTTTAAATAAAATACCGACTGAGCACAAGAAGAAGGAGCGTTGATTAAGATGGATATATGTGCTGTTAGGCCCTACACTTTAGTTGGATCGCAATTTAGTCCCTGTACCATTTATGCGACTTGTTTGGTCCATGTATTTATAGCATCCTGCTCAGTTAGTCCCTAACTCAGGGACTGATTGTTCATATTTTCATAAAAAATAGGGACCAAACAAGTCAAATTAATCGTACAGGGACTAAACTGCACGATAGTTTAGGGTTTGTGGCTGATGGGTCTGCTGTGTTAATTTGATGGTTTCTTTGATTTTTTAGAGATTGTGCTGCCAAATTTTGTTACGGCGGCACTTGATAGCATGATAGGTTTTAGAAGTTTTATAAGATTGAATGGGATACTTACGATATCTTATGTAATCCCTTTGTTTGTTATATGATCTGCCTACGGGTCTTCTATCGGAAAAAAAAAAAGGTATGGCTCTTTTGTAAGTTGAAATACGATAGGGGTTTTTTTGGGATTTGAAATAAGATACAGGCTTCTCTGCAAATGAGGTGAAGAGAACTACTAGTAAAATTCCTCCTCCCTAATTTGTGGGCATTGCACGTCAAATACTACAATTGATCCGTCAGAAGGTCCGGAAAGTCAATTTACTTAAAAGAATATAATTTGACTTCTATTTAATAAAAGAAAATAATATAATTTGAGATTCAATTTAATCAAAGAAAATAAAATATAATTTGGCACTTTACTCAAAAAGTAAAATATGGCTTGGGCTTAAATTTACTCAAAAATTTAAAATATGATTGGGGTTTCATTTTACTCAAAAAGAAAAAATTTAGTTTGGGCTTCAATTTGCTCAAAAATATAAAATATGGTCGCCCTTCAATTTACTCAAAAAGATAAAATATATTATGAGCTTAAATTATCAAAAAGATGAAATATGATTTGGGCTTCATTTACTCAAAAAGATAATGGTTTGGGCTTCAATTTACTCAGATAAATAAAATATGTTTTGGGCTTCAATTACTCAAAATAAATAAAATATGGTTTAGGCTTCAATTTACTCAAATAAAATAAAATATGCTTTGAGCTTTAATTTAGTCAAAAAGATAAAAATCCTTTAGGGCTTCAATTTACTCAGAAGATTAAAAAAAATCTATGTCTTGGGCTTCCAGTTTCTCAAAAATATAAAATATATTTTAGGCCTCAATTTATTCAAAAAAAATGAAATATGGTTTGGGCTTCAATTTATTCAAAAAAGTAAATTTAATTTCAAGCCCAAACCATATTAAAAATTCCTAAATATTACATATTCGGAGCATATAAAATTCTTATGTATCTAATTAAAGATGCATCAAGATTAGTCAGTCAGTTGCTTACATATAGCCTTTTGTCCACAAGCTGGCCTCTGTTTGATTCCCTCCCTTTTTTCTTCTCTGAAAAGAAATTAAGAAGGTGACTAGGTAAATAAAAAGAAAATAACGATTTTTTTCTTGTTTATTTGTTTGAAATTAGAGTGTAAAAATAATAAATAATGCAATGTAGTTTCTTTACTTTTTTACTTTTATTTTTATTAGGTATGAGTCTAGTATGTTCAATGTTATAGACATGGCACCAATAGGGTGCCCATTAATGCTCAATCTCAATTGTATAATTCTTTTTGGGAAACTTTTAAATCCTTAAATTTCCAAAATATATTCAAAAAACCATATATTTTTTTAATATCTTGTCACTTATAGGAGTGAATTTTTTTACCTCTTTATTTTGTTAACTTTAATATTAAATATTGTTAGATTTTATTTTTAGAGTAAACTATTCCTCGATTCGATTTTTCTTACTTAGTTATTAGTTATGTTTAATTTAAATATAAATGACAAAAATTAAATAATATTTTATGATATAATAGTTGACGACAAAATATTATCTTTACTTTTATCTTTGACTCCTGTTTGTTTAATATTTATATCATTAATCTATAATACCAAAATCAAACCTACGATTAAATCAAATAATTCTAATTTTTTTGAAACGAACCGGATGAACCGAATGCCGAGCTCAGTTTGATTTAGTTCCTTTTGACAACCAAACCATTTGAACACTCCTAAATTTTTTTTTCTTGGTGTCATTTTTGTGGTTTTTTTTTGGGGCTGATTTAGAAACTGATTTTGTGGTTGTTTGAGGCTGCTGCGGAATTTGGTACATGGGGTAACACGTAGGGGTGGCAACGGGTCGGATTATATCTGAACAGACCCGAACCGTATCCGAGAGAATATCCGAATCCGATGAAGAAAAACCAGATCCGTTCGGATCCGGGTTGGATCCGGATCCGTTTTTTCGGATCCGGATCCGGATATAGGTTTTAATATTACAGTCGGATCCGGATCCGGGTAATATCCGGATCCGAATAATCATTAAAACGGATATTCGTTTTATAAAATTTGTTCAGTCCAGCCGGTTTCGAAATGACTCATTTTTTTTTTAAATTAGTAACGGTTTTTATGAAAGAACCGTTACAGAATTAGTAACAGTTTTTGAAAATTAGTAACGGTTTTTTAAAATTAGTAACGGTTTTTTTAAAATCTGTAACGATTTTGGACTATTTAAGCAACTTTGTAACGGTTCTTTCATAAAAACCATTACTAATTGTTATAATTAGTAACGGTTTTTATGAAAGAACCGTTACAAATATGCATAAATAGTCCACAATTTGTAACGGTTTATAATAAACCATTACAGATTTTGGACTATTTAAGCAATTCTGTAACGGTTCTTTCATATAAACCGTTACTAATAGTGTAATTAGTAACGATTTTTATGAATTAACCGTTACAAAGTTGCTTAAATAGTCCACATTCAAACTCGCATTTTTTTCTTTCCCTTCCCCAAGCTTATTCTTAAAAACTTCAAACGAAACACAAGAAACTTCCCCTCTCTCTTTGAACCCTCACCGTCCAGTCACCGGTCGCCGGTTGCGGATCGCTGGTTGCCGTCCCGACGTTGATCACCATTCGGTGCGCTCTCTCTCTCTCTCTCTATGTATTCGGTTTCTTGTTTCTCTCTGTAGCTCTCTCTTTTACCTGTCCTTTCTTTGAATGCGAGAGACTAGCTACAAGAGTCTCATGAGTCATGAGCCTACAAAGGTGGAAAAATAGCATATATATAGGATGACTTGAATGCTAGTTTGCTTTGTCTTTTTCATTTCCTTTTATCTTTCATCTACGTGTCAGGAGTAATTTGCACCTTCTTTTCACATACATTTATTTTTACAAAGTCAACTTTCTTTTTTTCTATCTTTTATCTTTACTATATTTCCCCAATTTTTTCTTCTGATATGTGAAACATAAAATATACTGATTAGGAGATCATGTTGGTATAAGACTTTAGTGGCCTGATTTGACATGAATATTAAGAAGTTGTTCAATTTAATTTAGACTTCTGCATGTTTCAAAAAAAATGAAAACAGAAAAGAAAATTGGTAAGAAATTATTTAGAAATTAAAACTTGAAATCAAATTGTTCAATTTTCGATTAAGGCTTTCGATTACATTTTTTTTTTACTTCTTGTTGTTGAATTAAAAATTGATTCATTTTGCAGGTCTTCTAATTGTAATATGGCATCAATTTCTCAAAATCAATCCATTGAAGATGGTACGTCTGCTCAACCAAATGCTCAACCAAACGAAAGTGCCCCGTCTCTTTCACCCGAACCCGATGCTATAAAAAACAAAAGAAGTTAACTTCAAAAGTTTGGGATTGGTTTATTAGAGTAAAAGTGAAGGAAATGGTAAACGGAAAGGAGAAAGAGGTTTTGAAAGCTATTTGTAAGAAATGCAAAAACAGCTATAATGCTAGTAGTTCGTTAGGAACTAGTCATTTGAGTAAACATTATGAGAAGCATCAAACGCAAGCGGGGCAAAAGAAACTTATTGTGGGGAAGAAGAAGGCGGAAATATTTACTTATGATGAAAATATAAGTAAAAGAAAATTAGCATTAGCTATAGTAATGTATGAATATCCATTTTCACTTGTAGAACATGAATATTTTATAGAATTTATTAAATCGCTCCGTCCTAATTTTCCCATTCAAACTCGTAATACTTATAAAAAAGAGATACTTGAGATGTATTTGGAAGAAAAGAATAAGTTGTATGCTTATTTGGGGTCCCTTTCTTGCCGATTTCGTGGCACCATGGATCTTTGGACTTCAAGACAAAATAAGAGTTATTTGTGTGTAACCATTCATTTTGTTGATGATGAATGGTGCATTCAAAAAAGAATAATAAACTTTATATATTTGGAGGGAAGGCACACAGGAGATAATTTGAGTGGTGCGGTGTTAACGAATTTATGTGATTGGAATGTTGATAGGAAGTTATTTGCGTTTACGTTAGATAATAATAGTGCAAATGGTGTTTGTGTTAGGAAAATGGTTGCACGACTCAATGAAAGTGGAAATCTTGTTTGTAGTGGAGAGTTGTTTCATGTGCGTTGTGCGGCGCATATAATTAACCTAGTTGTTCAAGATGGGATAAAAAAGATAAAGAAAGCAGTTGATGGAATAAGAGAAATTGTGTTGAAAATAAAAAAACTCTTCTTTATTATTTTCGGAATTTCAAAAGAGAGCCGTTCAATGCGAGCTAGATAAAATGAGAGGGCTTTCATTAGATGTTACTACTCGATGGAATTCCACTTGTATGATGCTCAATGATACAATGTACTTTCGATTAGCATTAGAAAAAGTGCATTTTGTTGACACAAATATTATATGCAAGGTGTTTGAAGAAATTTCCAGGAGAGAAAATTTGTTCAGTACACATTATATTTTATTTTCCTAATAACTAATTTTAATGGGTCAATGCATTAACAGCTTATATAAAGTACTAACAACTAACTATTTTAATGGGTCAAGGCATTATCAGCTTATGTAATTATTAACAACTAATTATAATAATGGGTCAACGCATCAACAGCTTATACAAAGTATAAACTATCAGCTATGTGACCCGACCCAACAAGAAAGCAAGAACATTATATTATTTTGCCTCTTTATCCCATTGACTTTCTTCTTGTTATTAACATCAAAATCCCAACTCATTGGTTCTAAAGCTGTTTGATCAGCATCAAAATATGGGTGCCTCCAGCAGTACTTTAGATGTAGAGGTAACTTTCTTACTTATGAACTTAGTTATATGGTTTATGGTTTTTTGAATTGTTAATTATGTGATTTATATTAGATTATTTTTATTTGCTTAAACATAGTTGAATTAGATTCTCTTCAATTAAAGATTTATAGGTGTTTCTTAAGATTTTTATTTATATATATTTTTTGAAAAAGTTTGTCTGGAGGTGTTTTGTTTGCTATATTTTTGAGATTAGATGATCCTATATTGGATTTTCCTTTAGCTAGCCATTTTATAAGAAACTGTGAGATCAGGACACAAATTTTTATCTATATCTACATATTGTATTGACAATATTTAGCTAACTAGGAAAATGCCCGCGTTGTGTTGATTCATTTCATTTTCTTGTTTATTGCATGCGTCATAATTAGTACAGCTAACCTTTTTCAAAAAATATTCACATTGTCATAACTGAAGTTATACAAAAAAAAAAAAAAAAAAAAAATCCAATAAGAATAACATAGCATTAAACACAGTCAGATAAATTTTTTTTTTTTTGGGATAAATGGATTAGGCTCGCACAACTTACGTCCATGAATATATTAATAAAAAAATTACATAAATTAAAGAAGAAAAAAGAAAAAGAAATACTATACAATAAAACAAAAGCACAAACAACTAACAAAAAACAGGAGAAGCATTCCCCAAACTCTAGAAAAGGATCATTCATAATTGATCTGTCGAGAATAATTTAGCATGTTCAGCCCCTACGTAAGAGAGAATGTGTAAAAAAGTTATATAAAATTGGTTTATGGTATAATTAGATTTCTGTAAATAAACTTTTAAAATATATTGTAACTCATCATTCGTTAACAACAAACTTTAAAAAGACACAGGAGAACTCCTAATTGTTGATAAATACTTTGTTGATAAGCCCAAGCCAAAAGAAATAATATTTGTGTTTTTTTTCTATGTAAATTCATCTAGAGAATTGTAATACATGTATCCACCATCTAGAAATATGGATCATGTACTTAGATAATTGTGTGAGTATAATGTTAGGTTTTAATGTGATTCATGTATGCATGAACCATTTAGCCTATAAATAGAACCCAATTTCATTTTGTAAGAGACAAGAAGAAAGAAATATATTAAGAAATATTAAGAAAAGGAAAGTTGTTCTTCTTCCATTAAAATTGTGAGTTTGCGAGGGTAAATCCACAAATTGGTATCAGAGCCGATGGCGAATCCCGGGAGAATGTCGTTTGGGGGTATGTCACTGCCACGATTGACGAGAGTTAACTACAACAAACTGGAGCATCCAGATGCGAGCACTACTCGGGGCCCAAGATGCATGGGACGTAGTCGAGAACGGCTATACCGAACCGAGAGAATACCGACGATATGACAAGTAAGTGAAATCAAGGCGTTGAAACAAAAGCGAATGAATGACAAGACAGCGCTATACATGTTGTTCCAAGCAGTTGACGAGTCAGATTTTGAAAAGATAGCAAGCGCGGTAACGGGCAAGGAAGCATGGGATACATTGCAAAAAGTTTTCAAGGGAACCGACCGAGTAAAGCAAGTAAGACTCCAAACTCTACGCGGCGAGTTGGAGTGTATGAAGATGAAGGAGTCAGAAGGTGTATCCGACTACATCACACGTGTGCAAACCGTGGTAAATCAGCTCAAGTGTAATGGTGAAACTCTAAAGGACTCGAGGGTCGTGGAAAAAATTCTGCGGTCGCTAACCGACAATTTCGAGAATGTCGTGTGTGCCATCGAAGAATCGAAGGACCTAGAGGAGCTAACTATTGACGATCTCGCTGGGTCGTTAGAGGCACACGAGCAACGCAAGAAGAAGAAGAACGAGTCGCTTGACGAAGCGCCGCAAGCCAAGATGCCTATCAAAGACGAAAAGGCACTCTACACTCAAAACTTTCGTGGAAGAGGGCGTGGCCGTGGAGGTCGCAGCAATGATCGCAGTGGTGGAGGCCGCGGTCGAGGTGGATACTATGAGGAGAAGGGGCAGTCAAGCCAACAAAATTGGCGAGGTAGAGGACCTGGTCGTGGGAGAGGTGGCCGGTCAAATCACTATAATGTCGAGTGCTATAAGTGTGGCAAATACGGTCACTATGCGAAGGAGCGCAACTCCGACAAGTGTTACAATTGCGGCAAGGTCGGGCATTACGCAAAAGTTTGCTATGCCGAAAAGAAAGTGGAGGAGAACACCAACCTTGTCACGGAGGATGAGATGAAAGATGGGTTTCTCATGATGGCATACAACGATATCAACACCGATGGCGATACAGTCTGGTACCTCGACACCGGTGCAAGCAACCACATGTGCGGGCACAAGCACTTATTCAAGGAGATGCGAGAGGTTGAAAATGGACACGTGTCATTCGGAGACGCATCAAAGATCCAAGTAAAAGGTCAAGGTACGGTGCACTATTTACAAAAAGGTGGTACGGAAGGGTCAATCGAGGATGTTTATTACGTACCTGATCTTAAGAGCAATATTTTGAGTATGGGACAACTCATGGAGAAGGGATACTCGGTATTCATGAAAAATCGGGTACTACAATTAAAAGACAATCAAGGACGCTTGGTAGCACGAGTTGAAATGGCCAAAAATCGCATGTACAAGCTCAACTTGCGAAATGTGCAGGAAAAATGTCTACAAGTCG
This sequence comes from Juncus inflexus, assembly GCA_024447665.1. Classification (NCBI taxonomy): domain Eukaryota; kingdom Viridiplantae; phylum Streptophyta; class Magnoliopsida; order Poales; family Juncaceae; genus Juncus; species Juncus inflexus. The sequence continues at coordinate 939,881 of JAJHPC010000013.1, read as the reverse complement.
ATATGGAGGACAAATCGGCATTATGGCATCTAAGGTTTGGTCACCTTCATTATGGTGGCCTAAAGGAGTTGGCCAAGAAGAACATGGTCCATGGGCTACCAGACATGGACTACATCACCAAGTTTTGCGAAGGATGTTTATTCGGCAAGCAAGCAAGGACCTCATTTCCGAAAAAGGCGAAATATCGAGCGAAAGACCTCTCGAGTTGGTGCATACCGACATATGTGGCCCAATTACACCCAAATCATTCAGTGAGAAAAGATATTTCATCACATTTGTAGACGATAATACAAGGAGGACATGGGTTTATTTTTTGAAGGAAAAATGCGAGGCTCTCGAAGTGTTCAAAAGATTCAAGGTTTTAGTCGAGAAGATGACCGGGACTTACATCAAGGCGTTACGGTCGGATAGAGGCGGGGAGTACATGTCAACCGCTTTCACGAGTTATTGCGAGAAGTATGGGATTAAGCGATTCTTGATCGCACCATACTCTCCTCAACAAAATGGTGTGGCCGAGAGGAAGAACCGAACCATTCTCGACATGGTTCGGTCGATGTTGAAAAGCAAAGGTATGCCAAAAGAATTTTGGGCAGAGGCGGTACAATGTGCCGTGTATATACAAAATCGATGCCCACATGCGAAGTTAGGTGAGATAACACCCCAAGAGGCTTGGAGTGGTCAAAAGCCGACTGTATCACATTTCAAAGTATTCGGTAGTGTGGCTTATGCACACGTACCGGATCAAAGGAGGACTAAGCTCGACGATAAAAGCAAGAAGTTCGTGCTCATTGGATATGACGAGAAAACAAAGGCATACAAGCTCTTCGACCCAATTGGAAGGAAAGTTGTGGTGAGCCGGGACGTACATGTGAATGAAGAGAGCACGTGGGATTGGAATAACAAAGATGAGATGACACATGATGAGGCCGAGTTAGGTGAGGCTGAGAAAGGAGAATCACCGGCATCAACCTTTGTACCGACTAGCCCCGTACCATCTGATGTTGAAGATGAGCCAAGACAACCAAGGATGCGAAGCATGCAAGATTTGTACGACTCGACAAGTGAGGTACATTTAATTTGTCTTTTGGCGGATGCCGAAACAATTACATTTGAGGAAGCGGTACGAAATGAGAAGTGGCAAGCAGCCATGAATGAAGAAATAAAAGCAATAGAGCGAAACCAAACTTGGGAGTTGGTTGAATTGCCAAAAGGAAGTCAGCCCATAGGAGTAAAATGGGTATACAAAAAGAAGATGAACGCTCAAGGTGAGATAGAGCGGTACAAGGCAAGGCTAGTTGCAAAGGGCTATCGACAAAAGGCGGGGATAGACTATGATGAAGTCTTTGCCCCGGTTGCAAGAATGGAGACGATTCGCCTTCTTATAGCTCAAGCAAGCACAATTCAAATGGCAAATTTTTCAAATGGACGTCAAGTCGGCATTTTTGAATGGCGTGCTAGAAGAAGAGGTGTACGTAGAGCAACCACCTGGGTACATGAAAATCGGGGAAGAGAAGAAGGTGCTGAAATTGAAGAAGGCACTTTACGGGTTGAAACAAGCACCTCGAGCTTGGAATACTCGCATCGACACTTACTTCAAGGAGAACGGGTTTACTCAATGTCCATACGAGCATGCACTATACGTAAAAAAGAATGAAGGCAATTTGCTCCTTGTCGCTCTTTATGTTGATGACCTCATCTTTATGGGGAACAATGGTGAGATGATAGAGGAGTTCAAAAGCGTGATGACTCGGGAGTTCGAGATGACGGATTTGGGTTTGATGAAGTATTTCCTTGGTCTGGAGGTTAGACAAGGAAAGATTGGGATTTTTGTGTCACAAGAAACATATGCAAAAGAAATTCTGAAAAGGAACAAAATGGCGGATTGCAACCCGGTATTGACACCGATGGAACCCGGGGCGAAACTTTCTAAGTTTGATGGTGGCGAACGAGTAGATGCGACCAAATATCGAAGTCTAGTTGGGAGTCTCCGCTATCTCACATGCACAAGACCGGACATTTCTTATAGTATTGGAGTTGTAAGTCGATTCATGGAGGAGCCGGTCTATACGCATTTAAAAGCGATAAAGAGAATTTTGCGGTATATTCCGGGAACTGAATCATTTGGGTTATTCTATTCCAAAGCCGAAGATTTCAAGCTAGTGGGATATTCCGATAGCGATTGGTGCGGAGATGTTGATGATCGTAAAAGCACATCGGGGTATGTGTTTTACATGGGAAAAACGGCATTCACATGGTCCTCAAAGAAACAACCAATAGTGACATTATCGACGTGCGAGGCGGAATACGTAGCAGCATCTTGGTGTGTATGCCATGCAACTTGGTTAAAAAACTTGTTGCACGAGTTGAAACTGACGCAACACGAGGCGACCGAAATACGAGTCGATAATAAATCCGCAATCGAGTTAGCAAAGAACCCAACACATCATGAGAGGAGTAAGCACATTGATGTGCGTTTTCATTTCATCCGAGAGCAGGTGAAGAAAGGTGATGTGCGAGTAAGTCATGTGGCAAGTCATGACCAAGTGGCTGATATATTCACGAAACCACTTCCGACGACATTGTTTGAAAACTATAAGGTGATGATCGGGATGAAGAATAGGCTTGAGCTTAAGGGAGGAATTTGTTGATAAGCCCAAGCCAAAAGAAATAATATTTGTGTTTTTTTTCTATGTAAATTCATCTAGAGAATTGTAATACATGTATCCACCATCTAGAAATATGGATCATGTGCTTAGATAATTGTGTGAGTATAATGTTAGGGTTTAATGTGATTCATGTATGCATGAACCATTTAGCCTATAAATAGAACCCAATTTCATTTTGTAAGAGACAAGAAGAAAGAAATATATTAAGAAATATTAAGAAAAGGAAAGTTGTTCTTCTTCCATTAAAATTGTGAGTTTGCGAGGGTAAATCCACAAATTGGATTTACCCACATACTTCACCTATTAATTTATTAAATCAATTATTTTTCACCTCAGGAGCAGGAACGACAACTTTCATCTCGAAAGAGGACTACTTGTGGAATTGTTTTGGGTAACTATTTCTCATGTACTCTAGGAGCTTTTGAAGATGGAGTTCTTGATTCCAGCTGCTTGCATTACTCGAGCAGCAACCGCATAAATGTCCCAATGCAAACCAAATGTCTACTGGGATTGAAATTTTCAGACCCAGAATTGCAATCTCTTCTCCCCTCCGTTCCGTTTCCTATTATAGAAGGCCCAGATGGTTTCCCTCTAGTTCCTTCTTTTGATGTCATGAAACATAATAACATCATGAGACCTATCGAAATTATAACCATTTGGCTCTCTCAATGCAAAGCTGATATGGTAGAAGATCTGGAGAACAACATCGTGTCTGATTGCTGTATTGGGATCCCTGTACATTTCACTCAGCAACAAAGAATGGAAGTCCTTCGTGCTGCTTCCATGGCACATTGGAAACCTCGCAGGTTGTTACATGAGACAACTGCAGCAGCTCTCGCTTATAGGTTTTATTGCACTGATGTTCCAGATGATGGTGAATTAAATATTGCTTTTATTGATATCGGCTATTGTAGCATGCAAGTATCCGTTGTTGAGTTAAAAAAGGACCGACTTAAGGTTCTATCACATGCTCATGATAAATCTCTTGGAGGAAGAGCATTTGATCTAGTTTTATTGGAGCACCTTTTAGCCAAGTTCAATTTTGACATAAGCCAGATATCCCATAGTTCCTCGTTTATTCTCCTCCAATCATGTGAGAGTTTGAAGATTGAGCTAAGTAACAAGACCGAAGTTAAATTGCATTTCGAAAACATGCCAATGGATGATGAAGCAAAAGTTCCACACAATTGGAAAGGGTATGTTATGAAGAGAGCAGAATTTGAGAAGCTAAATTCCACAATGTTGGAAAAAATCAAAGTTGTGTTACAAAGGGCGTTGAATGAGGCCAAACTTGCCGTGATGGATGTACATGCTGTGGAGGTTGCGGGGTTTGGATCAAAATTACCAGCAATTTCTAACATATTAAAGGAGTTTTTCAAGAAGGAGCCTCGAAGCACCAACACTCGACCTGTTGCTGGCGGTTGTTTAATTGACTGCTCTATGCTTTGTTTGGCTCCAAACCTGCCGAAGTTTCAGGTTAGGTCAATACATTACATCTACTTTGTGGTGGGCGCAATGTTTAATAATATAATAAATGATGTTTTTTTCCTCATTTCTAGCTCATATTTTTCTTTTCAAATTTTCTTTGTTCTCTTTTTTTATGGCTTCTAACGGTCCTCCATGTTATGTAGATTATAGATATTCTTCCTTACTCAATTGGACTGTCATGGAAATCTGGGACAACACAACACAAGAAGAGGGAGCTATTTTTCAAGTAGTGTTTCCCAAAGGATGTCCAATTCCAAGTGTGAAAGATATGATGTTTCGTGGGGTTAGACCTTTACTTTTGGATCTCGTCTCCGTGGATGTAGATGACTCTAAAAGCTCATCAAAGATCAGCACATATAAGGTTAGTCCAGCATGAAAATATAAAAAGATGTTTTTAACATAAGAGAATATGTTTTTAGTTAAAGTGCACATTAATTTAATCAAATGAATGAATTATTTTCTAGATCGTTGAATCAGAAGTTAGCGAAGGTGAATTGGTAGAAGTGAACGTCAGAGTTGGAGTAAACCTTCATGGGATCTCCTATATTGAATCAGCAATTGTAAGTTCATACTTTTGAACATATTTCTTGAATGAAAATCTGTGTAACTCTTCTGAACATACTTTTGAACATATTTTTTGAATATACTGCTGTACAACTCTTTTTCGGTTTTTATTGTAATGAAAATCACAGCCGGCCATCGCCTACCGCAGCTTAAAAAACATTTTTCTTGAAAAAATACAGTTTTGTTTCTTTTTTCTATTTTCAAGGATGTGTAATGTGTAGATATTATGTGGCATCAATGTTGCTTGATTCTACACTATTTTTTTTATTGTAATAATTGTCCTAATTGAAATATCAATTTATTTATTTTTTATGCAAGAAATATCAATTTATTTTGTGCATGTCTTATTACTCAATTTTTTTGTCATCCTTGAGCGGAGGTCACATCCAATTCTAATGAAGAGTCTGCATGCATGCTTGATCATTACTTCAGTATAATTTTTTCTTTTTGAGCTATTATTGATATTTGTATGATCTTTCTTTAGGTGGAAGGTACCATTGCAACAGTTGATGAAGTTCCCTGTGAGGACATCAAATATAAACTCGAGAGAACTGAAAAGGAGTGGGCCGATGTCTCTATGCAAGTATGTTCTCCTTATAGTTTGACACATTTAATTTAACGGCGGTACATGATAGTAGAATATTTTTCATTAACTGTGGTATTTCTTCTTGAAACCGTTAAGTAATAAATTATTGGGTATAGGACTTGAACCTATTCCAATTTTTTTTTTTATTTTAAAAAGTTGTATTCCCTTATCATATTGGGCTGATTTTTTTTTTTGAGCAGCTTGAAACAACAACGAAGACCTTAGATTTGGAAACTAAGAGGAGGATAGAAATAGAGAAATGCCTTCAATACGAGAAGGAACATACATCTGCACTTGAGCTTCAATTAGAAGAGTCTGAGGCTCTCATAGAAAGAACTACAAAGCAGCAGGAAGAACTCGAAACTACCTTCCGAGATAAAGTTTGTAATCTTTTCTTTGTTAATGATTATAGATTAGCGTACTTCATCCATCTCTTCGGAAACATGAGTGACCTGCGAATAAATGTAGATAAGAGTTCTTTAACCCCCCTTAAGATTCCTCCACGCTTTCATGACACCTTAGCATCTATCCTAGAGTGTCATAAGGAAAATTTTCCGAATAAACACTTGGGTCTCCCTCTCACCATAACTAAACCCAAAAAATACCTTTTCCTCCCACTTTTAAATAAGGTTCAAGCGAGGTTAGCCGGGTGGAAAGGAAAAATGTTATCATATGGTGGAAGATTAACATTAATTAAAGCCGTCTTGGCTCCGATCCTTAACTACCATATGCAAGTTCTTTCTCTACCTGCATGGCTAATACAACAATTTGATCGAGTTGCATGAAGTTTTCTATGGCGAGGAGACCAAAATGCTACGGGGGGCATTGCCTAGTCTCGTGGCGCAAGGCGTGTACGCCAAAAAATTTAGGAGGACTCGGGATTCTAGACATCAAATACCAAAATATAGTGATACTTCTTAAGTGGTTGTGGCACGCTAAGACATACCCAACTAGCCCATGGGGTTCTCTGTTGCTATCTCTTTATAACTTTTCTCCTTTATCGCTAAATCAACACATGCTCTCTAGGTCCTCTTTCTTTCTCCAAGAGTTGCTTGAACTCCTCCCACTACTTAGAATTTCTTCCAATATACATGCAGGGAATGGCACAAACACACCCTTCTGGACAGAAAAATGGCACAACAACGAGACACTAGCCAACACATTCCCTCTTGTCTTTGAAAATGCTCTAAACAAAGAAGACTCTATAGCAAAAGTCTTCTCCTCATCCTGGAATCTTTCTCACCTTCTCAACTCTAACAATGTGCACCTTGCCGTAGAGGCAACGGCAATCAGGGACCTAGTGCACACATCCATATTAACTCACGAGGAAGACAAATTAGAGTGGAGGTGGTCCAAGAAAAATGAGTTCTCCACCAAGTTGTGCTACAACTTTTTCTTTCAAACAAACACCACCTCACCGTGGAACCGTCGATTGTGGCGTTTAAAAGTACCCACAAAAATTAAATTCTTCCTACGGCTTTCCATGCTAAACAAACTCCTGACACAACACAACCTCTTGAAGAAGAGATGGGCATCAGGCAGCGCTTGCTCTCTTTGTGAAACGGGACAAATTGAAACGACATTACATCTTCTCGTGGACTGCCCATACTCTAGGAGAGTATAAAACCTAAACCAGATTGACACTCGCATTGTAGACCAGTCTCCCTTAATTCTTTGGGATAGAGTGAGGTCAATGCATTCTTCAAGATAGAGGGGAGAAAATGGGATCGTCTATGGCGGCCGTGTGTTGGAACATTTGAAAGCAGCGCAACCAAAGGATCTTCAACAACAAGAGAGCCATGCCGCAAGCAACCAATCTTCTAGCCAATCAAGACGTCAAAATGTGGGAAGAGATAACATAAGGGGTGTAGAGGCTGGGGATCAGGGGTCTAAGGCATTGGCCCGAAGCACAACTGAAATGTTAGGCTAGTCCTTGAATATTGTGCTCTTTCTTTCTTCTTTTTTCTTTCGATGTATCATGTTAAACTTTCTTTTTTTATTTTATTAAATGAAAATACTCAGTAGGCTATCAAAATAGATTAGCATAATTTAGTTGCAAATTTTCATTATGGTCATGGTTGACATTTAAATGCAGCTCGAGAATTCCCTCAATGTGGAGATAATGAAGAGGACTGAAGCAGAGAAAAACCATCAAGATGAGAGGGTCAAACAAAAACGACTCAATGATATAGCAAATGAACATAGGTTTGCACTTGAGAGTCAACTTGAGAATCTCAAGAGAGAGCTAGAAAAAACTAAAAAGGAGAAGGAGGAATTGCAAATTGAGAAAGATAATGCTTCTAGTCGTGCTGTGAACTTCACCGAATTTATTTTTGCGGAGCTCACAGAAGCAACCAATAACTTCGACAAATCACTTATGATTGGTGAAGGGGGATATGGTTGTATTTATAAGGGCTTTCTACGGCACACAACTGTTGCTATAAAAATGCCGAAGCCCGAACGCTGTCATGGAGACATTGAATTTAATCAAGAGGTAATTCTCAATAGAAAAACACATATTTGTTGATTCAATGTCTTAAAGCTTGTCATATTGTGCATAAAGATGTTTCATATAGATAAAATCATCAAGAAGATGCTAATTATGGGATATAATTGTTAAAGATATTGAAGTAGAGTAAACAGAATGAGTTAAGTGAATGTCAAAATAAGAAAAAGTATTAACAACATTTAGATATGTTTCCAACATGTAGGAGGATCAAAGAAAAGTGTTCTACTTGTTAAACAATCACTTAGAGATGCTACCTTAGAAAGCAACTAAACCGAAACATGTATGTTTACAATTTGTAGGTGGATATTCTTACTAAGATAAGGCATCCAAACCTCGTTTCGCTCATTGGAACCAGTCCAGAATCTTGGGCCCTTGTATACGAGTTCCTACCAAATGGTAGCCTAGATACCTTCTTAACCAATGGAAAAAAATCTCAACGGAATCTCTCTTGGCAAAATCGCATCCGCATTGCCTCTGAGATATGTTCTGCTCTCATATTCCTCCACTCTGTACAGCCCCATGGCATAGCCCACGGTGACCTTAAACCAGCAAATGTGCTATTAGACTCCAATTTTGTAAGTAAGCTCAGCGATTTTGGCATCTCTCGCAAATTGTACCGAACTGATAATACAACGAGTCCGATCTGCTTAACAGAACCAAAGGGAACGTGGGCCTACATTGATCCCGAGTATCTCTCTTCTGGTGAGCTAACTCCACAATCTGATGTTTATTCATTTGGTATCATCTTGCTACAGTTAGTCACTGGTAAAGAGCCACGAAGCTTGAGGAATTTTGTCGATGAAGCAATGAACAATAGGATTTTGGAGAAGATAGTTGATAATTCAGCTGGTATTTGGCCAATAAAAGTGGCAAAAAAGTTGGCATTTCTAGGCCTCAACTGCAGTGATCCTGTGAGAAAAAAACGACCAAACTTAACGAAGGAGGTGTGGTCAACGATCGAGTCTATCAAGCGTACCGTTGGTCTAGAATCATAATAATGTAAATAGATTCTAGAATTATATTATAGTTTAGTAGACTAGAGTTCGTCCATAATCTTTGTGTGTGTGAGTGTGCGTGCGCGCTGGTAGACATTGAATTCTCGTGTATGAACCAAAGAAATAAGATGTATATATGATATTTATACCATGTGATTTCTTGCAGGGTAGTCATGATATTTCACATTATGTAAGGAAATAGATGTGATTTACTAAATTTTTCAAGAGCCCATTTAATATGACTTATAACATAAAATTAATGTTTAAAGAGAAGTATAAAGTTGTGTTACATAACTAAGATTCGGTAATATATTTAACATTATTTTATTGTGTATCAAATCATCCTAGTTACTATTGAACTCTTCTATATTTTTCTCTTAATGCATTTCTTCAGTGTAGAATGTTTAACATTTCAACTGTACTTGAAATCATTGAGAAGATGAGTTGAGAAGTTTCCTGGTAAATTTGCATCAAGATGAAAAGAAAGAAAAACACAAATCTCAGGTCTACTCATGGGTATTAACCGGATCATAGTTCTAACTTCTAAGAATCGTCGAGTCTGATTCTGATTCAGTCAATTCGATCCGGTTAATACTCGATTCTCACAGTTATATAAAAAAAAATCATATAATTGGTCCGATTCTTCATTCTATTCAACTGATTCTTATGCGATTTAGCCGATTCTAAATTTGTATCCGACTCCGGTTCCGATTTTCCGAACCTTGAGCTGGATTTAAGTTCCATAAAAAAACTAAATTAATTATGTTAGAAAACGAAAGCATTTTATTATGTATATTTTTACGGTGAATCGTCAATAAATCAGATAGAGAAGTTGAAGGATGCAAATATGTAGAAGAAAACGTTAAATAAAATCAAGGACAGATCACGCGGACTGGTAAAAAATAGGGCCTTCTGCTACCTTTTTGCTATCTGATGAAGATTTTTGTTGACTGAATTCATTCATACCCGCCGTGCCATCTGATAATTTTTCGGAAAATAGGGTATGCTACTGGCTACTTTTTGCAGTCTATGATCATTTAATCAGTTTAATGTCTTGAATTTCATCCGTTTGGCCCATTTATTACAAAAGATTATCAGCAGGTAAATTGCCATGATAACATGTGGTATTTTAATTCCTGTGGAACTCAAAATAAATAAATAAATTCAACAAATTTATAGTTGATGATTTTAACATTAGAAATAAAATATTTCATTAAGAATTATAATTTTTTAAAAAAGAAAAGAAAAATTATTAATATTTTAAGTAGTGAATTCTTCATTAACTAATGATATTAATAATTAAACATCCTGTAATTCGCCGCCTGACGCTTCAAAATCTTTTTTTTAATACAATTTAAAATATAATATTACTCATGTGTTGTATAGAACTTTTCCACACAGAATTAACCCCAATCCCTTATTTTTCATCTAATTTTGAGCCTCCTCAAAAGGCCACATCATCACTTTTATTTCGATCATTTGATCAATTTTTTATATGGATATTAAAACATAAGCATATGATTTGTTGAATTGGTGTTTTGTGTTCTATATTCGATTTAGTGAGAACCGTTTTGAGCAAGACCGGCCCTGTAAATTCGGTTGCTTAAGCCCGGAATTAAAATGTTGCCCAATTATTATGTCGACGAAAAATTAAATTAAAAATTAGAAGTAGCAAAAAAAATAGTTCTAATACATATTTTTTAACATCCATTACATAATACATTAAATCATCATATTGTTTACAATTAACTTGAGAATTTTGTCGAACACTTTGCGTATAACAACAAAAAATAAACTAATTTAGATAAAAGCATGTTGAATTTTCCATTCATGAATGTACATTTTCATCATTACTTTCATGGTTGAGTTTGTATAAATAAAGTTTAGAGAAATAATTTGTTGTTTTACAAATTTACAATTACCTAATTAGTTGAAAAATACAATAATTCATCTACTTCTCCTTCTTTCTTTCTTTCTTGTAATTGCCTAAGAAAATGAAGTATACAAAGAGTAGAGTAGAGAGGAGAGGAGGTGAGACTTGAGAGTTGAGAGCCACGGAAGAAGGTCGGAGATGGATGTGAGAGAGAGACAGGACAAGCGGAGGAGTAGTTAGACTTCCATTTAGTCTCTGAAATAAAATTTCTTTCTTATTGTCTTGTTGGGTTTCTCTCCATTTTATTAGTATAAATGGATGGATTTTGAGTAACTTGAATAACACTCAAATTGAGAAGAACTTTTGATTAAAATGGAAAGACTCAAGAGATGACCGGGCCTTATTTTATATTTTCTTATTTTCTTTCTTTGGGCTATAAGGCTTTAAACAAATAAAAATGAATTTGTAATATATACATATAGATTATACATGGATTAAATGTTGCTCTTGGCCCAGTTGTTGCCCAAGCCCATGGGTTCACTGGGCTTTAATCAAAGCCGGCCCTGGTTATGACTGATCATCAGATCTTAATCAAACGGTTTCAATGAATCATGATGCAAAGTTATATTCAATTATTAATACTAATAATTAATGAAGAGTTTACTCATTAAAATATAAATAATTTTTCTTTTCTTCTTTAAAAAATTATAATTCTTAATAAAAAATATATTTTATTTCTAATGTTAAAACCATCAAATATAAATTTGTTGAAATTTTCTCTTTATTTTGAGTTCCATATTATTATGGTTCCAATTTATTTTTGAATATAGATTATATGAAAGAAGATGTACAAAAATGATATACTCATTAACTTATATCTTATACCTTATTTTCATCTCTCTTTGAGCATTTTCAAGAGAACTATTGTCAATTTTATCTTGGTCGTTGGATCATTTTTTTTTTTTAAATCTTAGATTTTCATTTAAATTATTACCACAATATCACATGTATCAATAGTTAATGAAAAGTTTACTCATTAAAATATAAACAATTTTTCTTTTCTTCTATAAAAAATTATAATTCTTAATGAAATATTTCATTTCTCATGTTAAAATCATCAAATATAAATTTGTCGGAATTTTCTCTTTATTTTAAGTTTCATATTGTTATGGTTCCAATTTTTTTTTTCTTTCTAAAATATGTGAATATAGACTATATAAATGAAGATGCACAAAAATAATATGTTCATTAACTTATACCTTATACCTTATTTTTCATCTCTCTTTGAGTATTTTATCTCGGCCGTTGTATCAAATTTTTTTTTTGAAATCTTAGCTTTTCATTTAAATTATTAGCACAATATCACATAAAGACATATTGTTATGATTTCAATTTCATTTTATCTTGATAAAATATGAGAATATTATATAAAAGAACATGTAATAATATGATAAGCTCATTTATTCTTATCATTTTCTTTTACCCCTCTTTGAAAATTCTCAAAAGAACTAGTATCAATTTTCTCTCCGTCATCAAATAAAAAAAATATAAATCTTAGCTTTTAATTTAAATTAATATTATAATATCACATGATTAGTTAGATTGATGTTCAGTGTTATATCTCCGTTATGCGAGAACTATCATCTCAAACAAAATTTTAGAATATAAAAAATTATATTATATTACTTAATGTATTATGAGTTTCATAATAACATATGTGTAATCCAGACCATTTTAGCATCTAAAAGAAAAAGAAAATTAGCGGTGACAAAGTTTGAAGAAAATTAATAATGTTATATTTTGCTATGTAGTATACATATTTTTCCCATATATATAATATTAATTATAATTTTTTTTTTAAGTTAATCATCTATAATTTAAGCATATGTAGTTTCAAATAAAATCTTCAAAATAAATTATCTTGCATTTTATTTTTTTCGATCTCATTCATCTAAGCTTGATTAATACTTAATTTATTTTTCTAATATAATATGTCAAGGCATAATGACATAAGAAAATCAAAGACAACAATCTTGAATTCTCATATATTATTTATGTACTATGGATTCACAAACTTTAAATTTTGAATTTTCATAATTGCAAGTTATACATTATTAGATTGAAATGGTAATGTTACATTTTGCTATATAGTATACATATTTTTTCCATATATAAAATTTAAAATATAATCTTTATTTTTTATTTTTTTTTAAATTTAATAATCTATATTTTAATCTTATATAGTTTCAACTAAAATCTTCGAAATAAATTATTTTGTTTTTTATTTTTTATGATCTCAATCATTTAAGCATGATTAATACTTAATTTGTTTTGCTAATATAATATGTCAAGACATAATGACATAAGAAAAGTAAAGACAATAATTTTGAATTCTCATACATTATTTATGTACTATGGATTCAAAATACTCGCCGCGAAGCACGAGCATTATTCTAGTCTATTATAATGAAGGTACTCATGTGTTCATAATCTTCCATGGCATGTATTTTCTTGTGTTGTCTCAACAAATCAAATATCAAGTAAGAAACAAATAACAAATTAAGTTTATCTTTTTTATTAAAAGTTTTGGTGTGTAATGTTCAGCATTATTTAATCCCATAAATTAATAGAGAAGAAAATATATGATCATTGATTTCACTAGGTTTGAAACCACTGCATAATAAATCTAAAATCAGGATCAAGGCAAACACATGGTTACAATTTTCTTTTAGAACTTAAATAAAAAACAATTCTCTTTTACAACCAGTACTCATTTGTCATTTATTAACTTTTCAGGGTCTTCTTTGTAAATACGCTTGATGTATCTTGATTCTTTCTCAATGGTGGTTGCATGACCTTAAAATTTGCTTAAACTGCTTTGTGCGTATGATACATATATAGTATTTTTGTGAAGAGATATATACTGTTTTATAAATTAACCTATATGTTTTTGAAAGTGTCATAAATGTTATGAACCTTAAAACTTCGAAACAATATTATGAAATTATTGGCTTAAACTTTGGGGGAAAGGGAAGGAAAGGGAAACAAACACACTTCACAGGCAACTACTCAAAGCACCAATCTCATTGGACATAGAAAAGAAAAAATCATGATGTTAATTTCAAGGAGGGCAATCACAATCAATACATATTACAAATAAAACAAAAAATTTCATTAAAAAGGGGGAAATATAAACCACTACTAATTACAACTAAGAATAAACGCAAAAAAATAAAAATAAAGAAACCAGTACCCCAATTAAATCATCATCCTTCCAACAAGGACTTCAATTTATCTCTAAAACTTGAAAATATCCTCAGCTTCTACAACCATCTATTTCCTTGTAATTTTTCAACTGTCAAACGGAAAAACAAATATTACCTTAAAAAATATTGAATCTACCAAAAACTATTTGAATTAAGTTATATTAATATCACAACTTACCTCAGACAAAGCCGCTTCATTATCACAGACGTTAAACCTAATAGACCACAAACTATCTGAAAAAAATAAAAATAAATCAAAAAATTAACATCCAATTTCAAATTTTACCTTAAATAAATCTCATATATATACCCTTGCAAACTTCAATAATTAGTTCATGGAAAATCTCATCTTCCAATTGGGAACATCTAAGTAATAGTTATTTTGAAGAGTAAATAGTTGACTATATATCCTTGATAATAAAAATATAGTTGACAATATATCAACCAAAAAACATTTTTTTATCAAGGATATATAGTCAACTATTTAATCTTCAAAATAACTTTTACTTAGATGTTCCCTAAAATATAAAGTAAAAACTATTACTTAAATGTGTCCAATTGATGTATATAGGGTTAAAATAGATGAAAATGAGAGTTCAAAGGAAACTTCGAAATTGAATATTTCATGTGTTTTGATCTTCAAATAGCGGTGTTTTGCCAAACTTATCAAATGAGTAATTTTACCAAACTTATAAAGTGAGTAATTTTATTAACCTATCTAGACGGGAAACAAATATACCATATATCATACAAAAGATGATCAGTAAATTAGAATAATGATAAAAAAGAAATCAATAACTAATTAAAAGAAGAAGAGTTAAGCAAAATAAAAACAAAGATAACAAGTTAAACATCTCAATATTTCTCTGCAAATTGACAATCTATGCAATAAATGCATGAAAAAAATACAAAAGACAATCTATGCATGAAAAAACCAAATCTATCACCAAAAACATAATACTAATATTTGTTTTTATAACAAAATCTCCTCCAAAGATATTATACATAAAAAAAGTTTAGAAGATATTATTTATTTCACTATTCTATTTGATTGACATGCATTCTATAGAGTTGTTTACCTGCTGGGTGGGCCGGAGACGGCGGAGGAGCAGGGGCAGGCATCGGCAGTAGTCCAGGGCCCAGTGCAAGCAGCAGGACAGCAGCTGGTGCAGGAGGCAGAATCAGGGCGGGGGCCGGTGCAGCAGGAGCAATAGACACTACGGCAGTGTCTATTTTTGATAAAGTATTGATTAACTTTTCAGTTCCAAAGAAAAAACAATTTTGCATTTTGGCCCTTTTATTTTCAGTTCCAAAGACATCACAATTTCGCATTTTGGTCCTTTTCTTTTCCGTTCCAAACATATTGATGATAAATAATTTTATATTATTGTACTTTCAAGTGTATTATAATTGTTTTTTGCAGGATGTTTCAGGTGAGGTTTACCTCAGGAAGAGGAGCCTCAATGAGAGAAAGAGCAGCCGGCAGGAGAGGTGCTGGTGCGTCAACGCGAGAAGATGCAGCCTGTGAGAGAGGCTCTGGCAGAATAGGCGTGGCTGACACGACATTCTCTGGCAAAATAGATGCTGCCTCCACCTTGCAAATAAGACATAAGTTATGTTAGAAGACTTTAACAATTGATCAAGTTATGACTAGTTTGAAAAGGGTCCTGAAGTGAGTCCAGCTATCATCTCAATTAAAGCAATCAGCAAGGTTGATTCATTCTACAACTAATGAATGTGACTGTACAAGGCTGAGAATTAGAAATTCAGTTCTACACAACCATATCAGTTAAGAATTGGTTCTCAGTTACAAGACTGGTACTCAAATTGAAGGGAAAATTTCAAATGTAGTTTTGAGGAAAATCCTACTCTAATTCATGTAAAGAAACCAGACAGTAACACAAGAACTGAATCAGATAACCGCGTCGCTAATAGAGAAACAGAACAATAATGACTGCGCGGTAACACGACAGCACTAAATCAGTAGCGAACTTGTGATTATCAACAGCGGAAATAATAGTATAGCAATACGCTCACACTAGCCCAAGAAAGAACAATAATAGAATAAAAAATGATTGAACAGTGAAACTTGAAAAATAAGATAAATTTCTTATTACAAGAGAAAGAAAGAGATACAAAATATTGTTGTTGTTGGAATGAATAAAAGTCTACCCATATCCCTTTATTTATGGGATAGTCATATCTAATATAAGGAAATAACCCAAAGAATTAGTGCCCAATTAACACCTATACATGGAAATATTAAATCTCCTTGTCAAGAAATCTAATTCATGGTAATACCAAACTTCCTTGTCAAGAAATCTTATTTCCAAGAAGCATCTTTCCTAATTTGTTAAATGCCTTCATAACATACAAATACATCTTTATATTTTAACAATTCAGGAAAATTTTCAAAAAGCCCCTAGAAATAGAATTTGATAAAAAAAACAGATACTGAGAAAGCAGGTTTTTAAGTATCATGTCAATTTACAATGAAGAAAGAAAATGCTTTTGAAATAATTAAAACATGATTTTTTTCAAAAATAAAAAATCTGACAGATGATGTTACCTTAGGAAGAGGAAGATCACCGAGTGGAAGATCAGGAACGGCCGGCCCGAGAATCGCCAGAGCATCGACAAGAGTGGAGTGAGGCGCTGCGGGCAGATCTGGTGCTGTATGGACGAGGGGCGCCGGCTGGATAGGAGCTGTTGTAGCCTCCACCTTGCAAATCAGAGAAGAATACAAACTATTAATTATTATTCACTACTCAATTTACAAAAAGAAGAAGACAGAAAGCGTTTTTTAAATATAATCAAATAGCCTATCAGTCAGGTTTATCTCAATGAGAATAAAAAATATTATGAGCACCCTACATAAAATTGATATTACAATTGAAATTAATAGAATATTACTGTCAAATGGTTTTTGCAAGTTTGATTTTCCCCGATGCCTCATCACCAAACTAATTATTCATGTGGCTAGTGCTGGGATGCCTTTTTTTTTCTCTTGTTTCACTAGAATAAAATAGATTAAAGATAGGCAATTTTCTTTTATATATATATAGAACTCAACGGGGACACAAAAAATTTGTGTTTAAACTTAGGTAACTCATACTTACTGTGTGATAACATATTTGAGAAGGTATTGTTTTGTGCGATCGAATAGGTTTTGCATATTAAAAGCATATTTGTTTTTAAGTAGTATAGAAGTTTCTCACTCGTAGAATCTATTATGATTTATTAAGTACTTTTCTATATTCACCCTCCATGGCATGTACTTTCTAGCTTGTTAACAAATCAAACATCAAATATTACGAAAAAAAAAGACAAATCAAATATCAAATAAGAAACAAAAAACTAACACTAAAGTTATCTTTTTCTTATTAAAAGCTTTGGGGTGTGGTTCTCAACATTATTTAATCCCACGACTTAATAGACAAAAAAAAATGATGGTTGATTCACTAGGTTTCAAACCAAAGAAAAGACCCACAGGTTATATTTATACTGACTGTAGTTCTCTAGCTCCAGAATTTTTTTGCAAAATAGCACTTTTTTGAACAATAATTAATCAGATGGCACTATTTTACAAATAATTGGGTATCTAGCACTTCCGTCAAAGGGTCTGGCAGAGCTGAAGTAGTTCCGCCAGAGGGTCTGGCGGAACTAGTGATTTTTTTATTTTTGTTGATCCTGGCCATTTGAAACTCTTAAACATCCTTAATTAAGGAAAAAAGCCAGTTCCGCCAGAGGGTCTGGCGGAACTGAATAAAATTTATTTTTTCAGGTAAAACTCGTAATTTAGAAGGCCAATTAGCTCAAAAAATTATGAATTCAGAAGTTCCGCCAGGTCCTCTGGCGGAACCAGAAGTTCCGCCAGACACTCTGGCGGAACCTTTTATTTTATATTTTTTTGCCTCTAAACAGCCATGAAAATTTAGCAAAAAAAAAAAAACTGTTCATAGTTCCGCCAGACCCTCTGGCGGAACTATGAACAGTATTTTTTTTTTTTTTTTTGCTAAATTTTCATGGCTGTTTAGAGGCAAAAAAATATAAAATAGCCAGTTCCGCCAGAGGTTCTGGCGGAACTTATGAATTCGTAATTTTTTGAGCTAATTGGCCTTCTAAATTAAGAGTTTAACTTGAAAAATTAAATTTTACCTAGTTCCGCCAGACCCTGTGGCAGAACTAACTTTTTTTCTTAATTAAGCATGTTTACGGGTGCCAAATGGCTGAGATCAACAAAAATAAAAAAATCACTAGTTCCGCCAGACCCTCTGGCGGAACTACTCAGTTCCGCCAGAGGGTCTGGTGGAAGTGCTATCTGCTGAAATATTTCGAAAAAAATGTCATCTGATTAATTATTCTTAAAAAAAGTGCTATTTTGAAAAAAAATTCCTAGCTCCATGAATCTGTTTCTACATTTTAAGAAGTGATGGTCATTTTAACATTTTAAGAAGGATTCATTTCTTATTATCGCATCTCACACCAACACCATGCATTTTGCATGGTGAATTTCTTCATCTATTTCTTTGAGAACCCTCCAAAATCACAAAAATATTATATCTACATCAACAAACACTTCCATTCACTTTTCAAAAAAAAAAAAAAACAACACTTACATTCATACCATTGAAAAATCTCAAATTATGATGTAGACCTAAATAAATGTGGTATTAACTCTACTCTATTAATTTTTCATTTTTTTTTAGCAATCTCAAGAGTTCACATCATCCAAATTATTTTAAGTCGTTTAATTATAAAAATTATTTCGACCCGAACAAAAGTATTTCATGTACATATGTGTATATGCGGGTTTTGTTGATCACATAAACTACATGCTGTCACATCATTGAAACCATAAATTGTATTGTTAGATGAGATTGCAAATCTATTTATGAACTCACATCCTCAAGGTGATTCATACTTAATGTGTGTGTGTGACTATATTTTAAAAAGGTAGCTTTCTGTGACGAATATATACTGCATATTAAAAGCATAAATCAATGTCATACATTTTTTTAGTTATATAGAATTTTCTTCTAGCTAGTGATGTCTTAACAAATTAAATATTAAGTCAAAGTTTGCTAGCTCAGACGTTAGAAGCCCTTAAACTTTGAAAAGAGATTTTAAGTTGCGAGTCTCTCAACTCATTAATGGTAAATTTTAATCTAATAAATATCAAATAACAAACAACAGACACTACAAAGGAGCATTTCCCTAATCGACGATGACAATATGTCACCTTCCAACAATAATACATATGATCCAACAAGTGGAGGTAAACATAGGTGGCATTAATACAACAGGAGAGCAAAATATAACTATCATATATACTGTCTTCACATAATCGACTATAAAACAAGAAATTAATCTAAAGGGGTGATATACATAAACAAAATCTATGTCAGTCGTCACATAGTCTTCAATGAGACCTATTTCCCTTTTATGCATGAACAAATTCCAACGTCTTCTCAAACCTCTCCACCTCCAACTCAAACAACTCTCACTCTTCTCCCCTTGAATCCCTCCCATGAGAGTTCTCCCTCCCGTAACAAGGCTTCTTCATCTTCGCTTGAAGGTTCTCAACTCGCAAGTGTGGATCCTCCTCCCCCTCCCTCTTCGGCTTCTATACCTCTGTGTCC
This sequence comes from Juncus inflexus, assembly GCA_024447665.1. Taxonomy (NCBI): domain Eukaryota; kingdom Viridiplantae; phylum Streptophyta; class Magnoliopsida; order Poales; family Juncaceae; genus Juncus; species Juncus inflexus. Next base: position 920,292 of record JAJHPC010000013.1, on the reverse strand, counting down.
CTCTCATCCAATGGTGACTCGAACTCGTGATAACACACAAAGAACACGACAATTTCCCGATCATGTTGCATATACAACCACAAAACATCCCATTTCAGCTTCTCTCTCCGAACGAGAAAGTGAACCAACTTGTTTTACTCAAGCCAACAAAGACCCCAAGGTGGCGTGCTGCTATAGAAACCGAGTGTAATGCACTTCTTATAAATAGAACTAGGGTTCTTATTCCTTCTCATTCTTTTCAAAATCTAGTTGATTGCAAGTGGGTGTTCAAGATAAAGAGAAATGCGGATGAATCAATAAATGATCATAAAAATGCTTCAATAAGACGACCCATTGCAATAGAAATGCAACAAAAGAGAAATCAAAAGCACAAGACTACTCGGGCAAATCCTTCAAAAAAAAGAAATCAAAAGCATAAGACTAGTCAAACTTGTTAAAACAACAAATCTAGGAATACCTTCGATTTGAATGATTAAGTATTCATAGATGAGATCGCTTTGTTAACGTTTCATAGATGAGATCGCTTTGTTTCTAAGACATCGATGAAGTGAGTGTTTGTGTGTGACTGTCTGAAACAGAGAGAGAGAAAGAGAGAGAGAGAGAAAACAAGAATCGGAAGACATATTTATACGGATCTTGATGCATATTTTTCTACTCTCGGAACCTTAAATGGACCCGGCGTATATGTTCCTATTGGTATACTATCATTGAGCAAAGGAATTTGTGTACGCCGGGTCCGACCAAGAATATCATATCGTAGATCTGATGTTTGGGCCGGGTTTAGAACTCAATATTTATATTTACCACATCATGGCCCAGTGATATGCACACGGGCTAAAATATAAAAATGTAAATTTTGCTTATATAAATTAATTATAAGGCCTGAAATTAATTAAAATGAGAATTGAAGCCTATAAATAACAACAGAAATAGAAATAAATAAATGAATCAAGAGATTTTTTTTTTTTTTTTTTGCAAGAAAAGGCCCACAGGTTATATTTATACTGATTGTAATTCCCTAGCTACATGAATCTGTTTCTACATTAGTGATTCATTTTAACGTTTTAAGAAGTGATTCATTTCTTATTATCCTATCTCACACCAACACCATGCATTTTGCATGGTGAATTTATTCATCTATTTCTTTGAGAACCCTGCAAAATCACAAAAATATTATATCTACCGTGAACAAATACTTCCATTCATACCGTTGAAAAATCTCAAATTATGATATAGTCGTAGACCTAAATAAATGTGGTATTAACTATATCCAATTACTCTTCATTTTTTGAGCAGTCTCAACAGTCCATATCATCCAAATTATCTAAGCCATTGGATTATAAAAGTTATTTAGATCCGAACAGTATTCATGTACACAATACATATGTCACATAAACTACATGTTGTCACATCATTGAAACCCTAAATTGTATTGTTAGGTGAGATTAAATCTATTTATGAACTCACAAGACTTTTGGTAAGTCAAACAAAATTTATGTGCTTGGTTTTTCACTTGCTTATCCTTAAGGTGATTCATACTTAATGTGTGTGTGAGTATATTTTGAAAAGGTAATTTTGACGAATATACACTGCATATTAAAAGCTTAAATCAATGACATACTTTCTTTTTTAATTTATACAGAATTTCTTCTAGCTAGTGACGTCTTAACAAATTAAATATTAAGCAAAGTTTATTAAAGATTTCATCTTTTATAAATGTTTATAGTTTTTTTAATTAGATTTTTATTGATTTTACTTAATTACATAATATGATTATAATTAACATATAACGTACAACATGAAACATGAAATCTTAGCACGTTATTTCACCAAAACCAACAAAATCCTTAATGTTATTCTGCATTACAAAGATAAACAAACAGCAATGTTCATTCAATAGTGTTATGCACACAATAAGGATTCTGTTGAATGAAACATGTTTGAATATGCAATGTACCTTGCGTATGAAAGGATGAAAGATGAAGGTAATGTGCCAATGAAGGAATTGACTGAACGATAAAAATGACGAGAGAGCAAAAAGAGAGGCGATTTGGAAGGCGATTCTTGGTGCATGGGAATGATGGATGGACTCACATCCTCTCTCACCCTCGCTTTCCAATCTCTCATCTTCCCTACTTCTCACTCCCAAAATCCTTCTTCTCCTCTTCCAGAATGAAGCGTAAGCCTCCCCCAAAAAGTTGTGGAAATGGACACCATGCAAAGAAACAAGCCATTGTGGTGAGAAACTATACTCACCGGCCATCGTTACCTCCCTCCACTGATGCGCCTCTGTTAGCTTCTCCTCATGACTCTACAGCTTTCGTTAACATAGAGGTCTTTAGAACTGTCACACATATAGACTCAGCACACGAAATCCTGATCCATCTCGCCACAACAGATCAAAAAGAACAAGTGAATCAGCATAACATTCAAACTCAGATCGGATCTGAGTCTTTCTGCCAAAATGAAACTGAGGAAAAATATTTCCACAAAAAACATGATCAAACCTTAACCAAATTCAACGAAATTTTGTCCTGAGATTCAAAACGTACCCTTTGGTCCACCTGAACCAATGAAAAGCCCCCAATTTTCCCCTACTTTCCTCCCCATTCAAAACAGGTCATTGGACTCTCAAGTCCATTCTTGCTATAAAACGACCCTCGTACCCCCACCTAGGGGTGAAAACGGTTCGGATACAGTTCAGATCGGGGTCATACCATATCCGTATCCATATTATTTTTTCGGACCCAAATACGAATAAGGATAGTCCGGATACGGATTCGGTTCAGATATATGTATGGATACGAATACGGTCCAGATATTATCAAATACGAGTACGAATACGGATTCATTTCGGATATTTAAACGGATATATTAATATAATAATGGATCATATTCTTCTAAATATTTAACTATTTATAACGATAAATCTAATAAAATATAACAATTTCTAAGGGAAATTTGAAGAAATGCTAACAAAATAATAATATGGGTATAGATAATATCCATATCCGTATCCGAATATGATAAAAACATCAAATATCCATATCCGTATCCATATAGATATCCATATCCGTATCCGATATATAATAAAATATCCGAAAACGGATATTATCCGAATAACAAATTATCCGGATTCGGATATTATCCGGATCCGTATCCGTATCCGGGAACTAAATTGATTACCGAATCCGTATCCGAATAAAATTATCCGTATCCGTATCCGACCGAATATGGATATTTTGATTCGAATACGAATATTTTGCGGATACGGTTACCGGTCGGTAGGATAATACCAGATCCGTTTTCACCCCTACCCCCCCCCCCCAACCCACACACACACATATTAACACACACCACTCTCCATTTATCTTCTTCTCTAACACCACCATTGTTGAGTCTCAAAGTTTTTTGAGTTCTAATTTTCGTTTTTAAGTGAAATTTAGCTATTAGGGGCTGATTTTGGCGAAAATAGAATCGCTTGATTCTAGCTTGAATCAATGTACAATTGGAGGTTCAAATCGACTCAAGGGAGATACCGGCTAGTCTTTCAACTCTTGGTTTGATCTTATTCTCTTTTAATCTCTTGTTTTGAATTTTAGATCACAAGAACTCAATTTTGTAATAATCATGATGAGATCTTGTGCAATTCTTGTTTTTTTTTTTTTTGAATATGTGTGAGTAGCTCTAGATAGGGGAGAATTTTATGAGTTGTATGCATGAAATTTTGATTTAAAATCTTGTAATTTTGCTAATTTTTTTATGAATAGTCATGAATACACAAATTTTGAATGATTGGGAAAAAATTGCTCAGCTTAGTATTTTTCCTCAATTTATTTATTAAATCTAGATTTTATTGACATGTTAATCATCTAAAATGCTTAGCTTAGTATTTTGTGTGATTAATTTGGAGTTGTGAATTATTTAATTCAAGTTTGTTTTAAAATTGTTGTTTTGAGATAAACTAGTTCTTGAATCGATTTTCTTGAGCCCACTAGACCGCTATCTCCCGTGTGCAGAAACATTGGCGGTGCATCTTCGCCTCGCCTCCTGCTCATCGGCTATGGTTATAAAGCCATAGCCGAGTGAGAGCTTCTTCCTCTTGATCATCTAAAATTCGGAAATTACAAAAGGTGGTTTAGTTAGTACTTGGAAATAATCGGTTTTAAAGTCAATTTAGAGAATAGAGAAGAAAAAAATGTGAACCCACCTGCGCCTCCACCACGCCATACGAATAGAAAATGCGTCTAAACTCGTGGCACCTCCATCCGCACGGGATACCTCCCATGTGAATCTAGTATCCACCCACATAGTTATATCAATTTCATGCAAATTTTGAAGGTTATTATATAATTTATTATTTTATTTGACATGCATTCTATAGTGTTGCTTTACCTGCTACTTAGGCAAGAGGCGCAGTAGGAGCGGCGTTGGCGCAGGAGCAAAGGCCGGTGAAGGTGGTGGGGCAGAGCCAGTGCAAATAACCTACAAAATCTCAAAATGCTATGTGTACAGCTTCAAAATAAAAAAAATATTATGAGCACCCTATATAAAATTGATATTATAATTGCAATTAATAGAATATTACTGTCAAATGCCTTTTGTAAGTTTGATTTTCCCCGATGCCTCATCAACAAACTAATTATTCATGTGGCTAGTGCTGGGATGTCTTTTTCTCTCTTGTTTTAGTAGAATAAAATAGATTAAAGATATGAAATTTTCTTATATATATATATATGGAACTCGACAGGACACATAAAATTTATGCTTAAACTTAGGTAACTCATACTTACTGTGTGATAACATATTTGAGAAGGTATTTTTTTTGTGATCGAATAAGGTTTTGCATATTAAAAGGACGAATAAATGACACTTTTTTGTTTTCAAGTAGTATAGAAGTTTTTCACACATACAATCTATTATGATTTATTACGTATTTTTCTATATTCACCCTCCATGGCATGTACTTGCTTGTTAACAAATCAAACATCAATATTACGATAAAAAAAAAGACAAATCAAATTCAAATAAGAAACAAAAAACTAACACTAAAGATTATTAAAAAATTTGGGTGTGATTCTCAACATTAGTTAATCCCATGACTTAATAGAGAAAACAAAATATGATGGTTGATTCATTAGATTTCAAACCATTGCATAATATATATAAAATTGGGTTCAAAGCTAAACACATCGTTACAATTCTTTTTTACAACTCTGAGACAAACTTCAGGGTCTCATTTGTCATTTATTAAATTGTTTGGGTCTTCTTTGTAAATATCTTTGATGTATTTCCATTGGCTCTCCTTGTTATTAGGGTTTGTTAAAATTGAGTTTGTTGTAAAATTTACTTCAAAGTATCATTTTGCAGAAAGCCCCCCACCACCCAACCAACAAAGTAATGGAGATTTTGTGATCACAAAATAAATCTCTAGAAAAAAAAGGGAATGTAAAAAATTTAAAGTACCAATAAGCAAATGTGAATACAGAAATATATTTTAAGAGAAAAATAATAAATGATAAATTGATTTTAGAAAAAAGTTATCTCATGTAAATACCATTTTGCAAGCGGAATAAAGAAACATTTATTCATTTATCAGGTGAAGAAAAAAAAATTCATATTCATATGTAACTTACAAAATCCGAAAAATGTTATGTATGCCGCTACAATATTGAAAATATTATGAACACACCTATACAAATTGAAATTGCAATGACTTTAAAAAAAATTCAAAATAGGAGAAAGCCTAGAGCCGCCACCGACGGAAAGCGCCGATCCAAGGGGAGGTGACCCCTCCAGCGCCTCCCCCGGCATCCTTTATGCTCTGCACATACCCCCACCGCCTCCTTCTATTTCGATCTATCTTCCTCCTTCCTGCCATGGCCACAAGGTATAGCTTGGATCTGAGCATATCATGTCGGCATCGGCAATTACTTCCCCTCCTCTGATTCCCTCTTCTACGATCCTCCTCTACCTTACAGCGCTCAAACTGTAGAAGAAGAAAACCAGATCTACAGGTTCCGCCCCCCACCGCCGGTGGTGCTTCTCCTCCCTCCTTACTTCAACGGCTTTCTCTCTCTCTCTCATGGTAATGCCGGTGGTGGCTCTCTCTAGCAGTGCTGATTCATGGAAACAGCAGGACCTCTCTTCTCTCATGTTTCTCTCACAGCAACGACGATGAACTTTTCTCTTATGGCAGCGGCATTGACCCCTTTTCTTTGTGGTTTTCCTCCGGCGATCCACTCTATGGTGGTTTCGACCCAACCTCTTTCTCAAGGGTATGTATCCCTAGTCACTCAATCCAACCCTCTTCTCTAGATGGAGATTTGAATGGTGTCCTCCTTGGTGGTTGGGGCTGAAACTTTGTCGCAACAACATCAGGCCACTCCGACGTGGATGATCCTTTTCTGTACCTCTTCTTCTCTCTCCACTCTTCGCTGGACCTCTTCCTCACCGGTTCTGCACATGCTCCCTTGATTTATGTTTGAGGGTTGAAACCTTGGTACCGGCCCATTGTGTCGGTTCCTTCTAATATGGTATCAGCATCTTGTGACAGCCGTTTCTGAGCTCGTACCTGGCCCCTTTGTTGAAATGATTTCTGATCAGGTCATTTTCGCAGCCAGCCTCTCTTCCTTACCTTACGAAAATTTTGACGGATTGGATCTTCCTTTTTCGTGTTTTATCTTTCAAACCTGGTAGATTCAATGTAGTAGCTCGTCGAGCTAATGTTCACAAAAAATCTCATCTTCCAATAGGGAACATCTAAGATATAGTTGACTATATATCAACCAAAAAACTTTTTTTTATCAAGGATATAGAGTCAAAAAACATTTACTATCATTCGAATTGAATTGATGTATATAGGGTTAAAATATATGACAATGAGAGTTCAAAGGAAAAATGCGTGTCAACACTAGAAGTCAAATTTTACCAGTAATGTTAAAGAGAAATACTCATTAAACAAAAAAAGTGTTAGGATGAGTTACCATCATAATTCTACTATAAAGTCACATCCTAGCGATTCTTTAGTTATCCAAATAAAATGGAGAGTCAGCTGGTGAGATATAAGGTGGAGGAAACTCAAATCAGGACAACAAAGTATTAAGTAATTAAGGGTTCAAAACTACTCAAATCAGGTTTTGGGGATTTGTCTCAATGAGGGAAATTGAGTTGGTAGTTTTCAAGAAGGGTATATATTAAATTTATAATTTATTCAAATTGTATTTATCCAGAAATTTATAGTTTTACTGGACTAATATGAAATTTGGCAAAACTTAACCATAATGACTGTGTTATAAACTGGTAATTCTGAAAGTTAGATCAAATGGGCCATGCTCAAAATTATCCGATATAATTTCCAGTGCTAAACGGTATGTTTTGTGTCGAGACTTCTGGAAAACTCTAGATACCGTAAAAAAAGAAATCCGATAGGAGATAAGAAAAATCTCCATATTTATTCTTCATGACTTATTTCCATAAGTGACGATTGGAATTGAAAATATGTTTGTTTCCTTATATTTGTATTTCCATGTATTAGCTGTTAATTGGGGTAGTAATTCTTTGGCTTATTTTCTTGTATTAGGTATGATTATCCTATAAATAGAGAGATAATGATAGAATTTTATTAATTCCAATAACCACAAACAATTGTATTGTATTTCTCTTTCTTCAAATATAAGAAAGTGTTGAGTGCCGGCGGCCGTAGTTTTTACCCACTTTAGGGTTTTCACGTAAAAAATATATTTTTGTTCTTGTATCTTACTTTCTGTATTTGCTATTGCGTCTCGGTTCCTAACACAGTATTCATTAGTAGATTTTCATGGTGGTGTATTTTGTTTACTATATAACAAATGTGCTATTAATCATTATAAAAACAAAATTTATATCAATTAGGTACATCAGTGTTAAAAAAAATATATAGCATACATGTATATATATATAATATCTTAGATGTTAAAATGGGATGTGTTAGATGCCTCCACCTTGCAAATAAGAGAGTAATTTTAAATTACAAAGTTTTGATTAGTACAAGAGAAATGGGATGTGTTGGTCAGTTTATGAAATGGCCATTGAGACTAGTTTGACAAGTTTTTGAGGGCCTATGCAAAATAGATTCAAATGGTGAGATGAAGCACTACTTGGCATTGAATTATCAACATCAAGTGAAGAATTTAATAATAAAATTCAACGGGAAAATTCAAGAGAATGGAAGGAAAAGCCTACCCTAATTCAAGGGAAAATTTCAAAAAGCCTCTAGACCTAGAAATTGAAGAACTTAATAAATAAAACAGTTACGGAGAAAACAGAGGCTTTTATGCACATTCTTATTTGACTACTGAATTTTGAAAAAAAGAAAAAATCATTTTTAAAATGATTAACTTATGTGTGAGTCAGGTTTACCTCAATGAGGGAAGCTGTGGCCTCAATAGTAGCAGCACTCGAACAGCTGCTTTCATCAACCTACAAAATTTTGAATAGAAACATTTCAGTTTTACTTTTCAGTTCCAAAGAAAAAACAATTTTGCATTGTGGCCCTTTTATTTTCAGTTCCAAAGACATCACAATTTTGCATTTTGGTCCTTTTCTTTTCAGTACCAAAGAAATCAGAATTTTGTATTTTGACCTTTTTATTTTCAGCTCCAAAGAAATCATAATTTTGGATTTTGGACTTTTATTTTCAGTTCCAAAGAAATCACGTTTTGCATTTTGGTCCTTGTATTTTTAGTTCCAAAGAAATCACATTCGAATTTTGGCCCTTTTATTTACAGTTCCAAGCATACTGATGATAAATAATTGTACATTATTGTGCTTTCAAGTGTATTATAATTGTTTTTTGCAGGATGTTTCAGGCGAGGTTTACCTTAGGAAGAGGAACCTCAATGAGGCGAAGAGCAGCCGGCATGAGTGGCGCAGAATAGGCGTGGCTGACATGACAGCCTCTGGCAAAATAGATGCTGCCTCCACCTTGCAAATAAGACATAAGTGATGTTAAAAGACTTAACAATTGATCAAGTTATGACTAGTTAGAAAAGGGTCCTGAAGTGAGTCCAGCTGTCATCTCAATTAAAGCCATCAGCAAGGTTGATTCATTCTACAACTAATGAATGTGACTGTACAAGGCTGAGAATCAGAAATTCAGTTCTACACAACCATATCAATTAAGAATTGGTTCTAAGTTACAAGACTGGTGCTCAAATTGAAGGGAAAACTTCAAACATAGTTTCAGGAAAATCCTACTCTAATTCAGGGAAATTTTCAAAAAACAGGTACTGAGAAAGCAGGTTTTTAAGTATCTTGTCAATTTACAATGAAGAAAGAAAATGCTTTTGAAATAATTAAAACATGATTTTTTTCAAAATAAAAAATCTGACAGATGACGTTACCTCAGGAAGAGGAAGATCAGCGAGCAGAAGATCAGGAACGTCCGGCATGAGAATCGCCAGAGCATCGACAAGAGTGGAGTGAGGCGCTGCGGGCAGATCTGGCGCTGTATGCACGAGTTGCACTGGCTGGATAGGAGCTGCTGCAGCCTCCACCTTGCAAATCAGAGAAGAATACAAACTATTAATTATTATTCACTACTCAATCTACAAAAAGAAGAAGAAAGAAAGCGTTTTTTTAAATATCATCAAATCGCATATCAGTCAGGTTTACCTCGATGAGAATAAAAAATATTATGAGCACCCTACATAAAATTGATATTACAATTGAAATTAATAGAATATTACTGTCAAATGGCTTCTGTAAGTTTGATTTTCCCCGATGCCTAATCTCGAAACTAATTATTTATGTGGCTAGTGCTGGAATGCCTTTTTTCTCTTGTTTCAGTAGAATAAAGATAGGCAATTTTCTTATATATATATATATATATAGAACTCGACGGGACACATAAAATTTGTGCTTAAACTTAGGTTACTCATGCTTACTGTGTGATAATATATTTGAGAAGGTATTTTTTGTGTGATCGAATAGGTTTTGCATATGAAAAGCACGAATAAATGACCCATATTTGTTTTTAAGTAATATAGAAGTTTTTCACACGTAGAATCTATTATGATTTATTAAGTACTTTTTTATATTCACCCTCCATGGCATGTACTTACTAGCTTGTTAACAAATCAAACATCAAATATTACGACAAAAAAAAACCTTAAGTTTGCCTCAAAAAAAAATATTACGACAAAAAAAGACAAATTAAATAGCAAATAAGAAACAAAAAACTAACACTAAAATTATCATTTTCTTATTAAAAGCTTTGGGGTACATATGACCTCTAGTCTAGTTGGTCAAGTCCAATGCTTGTGAAGCTAAAGATTATAGATTCAAACCCGCATTGTGACACTTATACAATAATTGTTGCCCTAAAAAAAACTTTGAGGTGTGATTATCAACATCACTTAATCTCACGACTTAATAGAGAAAAAAATATGAAGGTTGATTCACTAGGTTTCAAACCATTGCATAATAAATATAAAATTAGATTCGAAGCAAACACATGGTTATAATTCTTTTTTACAACCCTGAGACAAACTTCAGGGTCTCATTTGTCATTTATTAACTTTTTGGATCTTCTTTGTAAATATCTTTGATGTATTTCCATTGGCACTCCATGTTATTAGGGTTTGTTAAAACTGAGTTTGTTGTGAAATTTAGAGTGCCGATAAGCATATGTGAATATAGAAATATATTTTAAGAGAAAAATAATAAATAATAAATTGATTTTAGAAAAAGTTATCTCATGTAAGTACCATTTTGCAAGCGGAATAAAGAAAATTTTAATAATTTATTAGGTCAAGAAAAAAAATCCATATATAACTTGCAAAATCTCAAAAACATTATGTATGCCGCGACAAAATTGAAAATAGCGTGAACACTCCTATGCAATTTGAAATTATAATGGCTTTCCAAAAAAAATATATGACATTACTATTCAAAATATAATATTACTGCCAAGTATTTTTTGCAAGTATTGATTTTTTCCGATGCCTCCTCAAAAAACTAGCTATTCATAGTATTAGTTTGGGATATTTTTTCTCTTTTTTCAGAAAAATAAAATAGAATAACAATAGGCAATTTTCTTATTTATATATATCCAACTCCACAAAAATGACTCATATCCTAATTGGTTAACATATTTGCATTTGTAGTAAGAAATTTTTAGTTCAAATTCCGTCAAACGCAATCATATACTGCATATTTAGCAAAATCTGTCAACCAATTCTCTTTTACAACCTTGAGACAAAATTCAAGGATTCAATGACTTTTCGGGGTCTTCTTTGTAAATATGCATGATGTATCTTGATTCTTTCTCAATGATGGTTGCATGACCTTAAAATTTGCTCAAACTGCTTTATGCGTATAGTACATATATATTGTTCTTGTTAAGAGATATATATATATTGTTTTATAATTAATCTATATGTTTTTGGAAGTGTCATAAATCTTATAAACCTTAAAACATCGATACATTATTGGCTTAAACTTTGGGGGAAAGGGAAACAAACACACTTCACAGGCAACTACTCAAAGCACCAATCTCACTGGACATAGAAAAGAAAAAACCATGATGTTAATTTCAAGGAGGGCAATCACAATCACTTCATATTAAAAATAAAACAAAAAAAAATTCATTAAAAAGGGGGAAATATAAATAAACCACTACTAATTAGAACTAAGAATAAACGCAAAAAAAATATATATATATAAAGAAACAAATACCAATTAAATCATCATCCTTCCACCAAGGACTTCAATTTAACTCTTGGATCCACAGCTAATTATTGAAGTCCACCTATATAGGGTTAAAATAGATGAAAATGAGAGTTCAGAGGAAAAAATGTCTCAACACTGGAGGTCAAAATTTACCAGTAATGTTAAAGAGAAATACTCATTAAATACAAAAATTGCTAGGATAAGTTACCATCATAATTCTACTATAAAGTCACATCCTAGTGATTATTTGGTTATCCAAATAAAATGGAGAGTCAGCAGGTGAGATATAAGGTGGAGGAAACAAATATGAGCTGTTTATGAGTACCATCAATATTCTTTCATGATATAAGAAAACAGTTTGTTGGGTGTTGCAAGATATACTAAATAAAATATCAGCAGTATTTGGGGCTTTGAGAAGAAAAAAATGAATATTCTATACTGTATGTATTAGCATTCAAATGTTGAGAATGTAAGAAACTTCGAAATCAAATATTTCCTGTGTTTTCATCTTCAAATAGCGGTGTTTTGCCAAACTTATCAAATGAGTAATTTTACCAAACTTATAAAGTGAGTAATTTTATTAATAACCTATCTAGACGGGAAACAAATATACCATATATCAAACAAAAGATGATGAGTAAATTAGAATAATGATAAAAAAGAAATCAATAACTAATTAAAAAAAGAAGAGTTAAGCAAAATAAAAACAAAGATAACAAGTTAAACATCTCAATATTTCTCTGCAAATGACAATCTATGAAATAAATGCATGAAAAAAAAAACACAAAAGACAATCTATGCATGAAAAAACCAAATCTATCACCAAAAACATAATACTAATATTTGTTTTTATAACAAAATCTTCTCGAAATTTCTTTCATTTTTTATTAAATTATTTTTTTAGTTTTGAAGCCCTTCAATCATATTTTTCCACTGCCAAGCCCCTTCCTGATATCACTTTCTTTATCTGAAATAAAACATAATTCCAACAATTAAAAACAAAATTAAATGGTAATAAAATGGTAATAAAATTAATGCCAAAGTAAAATACTGTCTTTTTTTTATCAGAGAAGACATACGACTTGATATTTGACTTTTACAAAGGGCACTCATGAATGTTGCTAGTTTTATATAAAGTAATTTCTTTTACTATTTTCCAAATAAACCCTCGAATTTCAAAACAACAAATATTTGCCTATTTTGTTTGCTTGAAAAACAAAGACCCCAAAATTTATAAAAACTCTGAATAACATGGAATTTTTTTTTGCAAAAACAGCCCTGCTTATAACTAAATTGCAAAAAAACCCTCTATTCTCTAAAATACTAAATTGCAAAAAGCAAATTACTGCCAATCAACCAATGTCAGTAAATATTTGATTTTTCTTTTTACCAAACCTGACTTGATTTTGACTCTTTTACAAAGACACCCCTGAAGATCAATCCAAGATATGAAACGTACCAGTTTATATCCTACGGGCGGGCCCACCTTACGGCAATCTGCCGTCTGCTGAAATACTCGCGGTGCATCTCGGCGATGCACCGCGCCGCCTCCTGCTCATCGGCTATGGTTAGAAAGCCATAGCCGAGCGACATCGTCCCCCTCTTGATGACCTAAAATTCAGAAATTATAAACATAAAAATGGTCAGTGTTTAGACAACTTAGAGAATAGAGAGGAAAAAAATGATGAACCACCTGGGCATGCACCACACCATAGCGACGAAAGATGCGCCTGAGATCGCCGTGCCTCCATCCCCACGGGATACCTCCGATAAAAAGTCGGAATCCACCGTCAACAGCTATACATAAAAAAATAGTTTAGAAGATATTATTTATTTCCCTATTCTATTAGATTTACATGCATTCCATAGAGTTGTTTACCTGCTGGGTGGGCCGGAGACGGCGGAGGAGCAGCGGCAGGCACAGGAGCAGGTGTGGCGGGAGCAATATACCCCATGGCAGCGTCTGCAAAGTGAAATTCAAATAACAACTGAATTAATAACGAAATATATTCCGGATACATACTCCATTACAATAAATAATTCCAAACAATCTTTTTTTAACCAAAAAAAAAATCTTACAGTTCAAAGACTAGTTTGATAATAGACTGACACTGGGGAATGAGAAATCTCTCAAATTTTGGTATCACAATAGAATTGCGAAATGGGTTTTCCAACTAACAAAGCATGTGTACTATGTGACAACCATTAGACGAAAGCATAACGACTTGTTTGCTAACTGCAGTTCACAAGATCCATTGGGCGGAGTTCAGCCTCAATGGTAGACACTACTATGGATCAAAGAGACCAATCACCACAGGACATCCTAAACAAACCCCCCTTTGGCTAGCTGGGTGTTGATCGATGTATTTTAAAAATAACAAAGTAAATGATTGATTGATATATTTTAAAAATACTGAGAACATACCAAATAAACGAGATCTCGGCAGCACACGCGCCGGAGGAGGAAGATCAGCCTCAAGGAGAGGAGCCGGCATGAGTGGAGCCTCAGCTGGGAGAAGAGCCGGAGCCTCCGGGAGAGGAGCCGGCATCAGGGCAGCCGGCATCATGGAAGGCTCCGTCTCCACCTTGCAAAGAGGACACGGATTATGTTAGAAAAATTAGCAACATAATAAAACAAAGTATTGATTAACTAAAATGTGCTAGAAATGAAAGAATTTGATGAAAAAAGGAGAAATCAATCATTTAAGCAACCACTCAATTTACAAAAAAAAGAAAGCAACAGTTTTGAAAATAATTAAAAAGAAAGCAACAGTGTTACCTCAGGCACTAATGCTGCCTCCATCAGAGCAGGCGACGAGATAGGACCTGCCTCCACCTGCAAATTAAGGAACAACTTATGTTACAAGACTTAAAAACATCATAAGATAACAAAGTTTGAAAAGGGTCCTGAAGTGAGTCCGTCTATCATCTCAATTAAAGCAATCAGCAAGGTTGTTGATTCATTCTACAACTAATGAATGTGACTGTACAAGGCTGCTCTACAACCATATCAGTTAAGAATTGGTTCTCGGTTACAAGACTGGTACTCAAATTGAAGGGAAAAATTCAAACATAGTTTGAGGAAAATCCTACTCTAATTCAAGAGAAAATTTCAAAAAGGCCCTATAAATATAATTTGATAAAAAAAAATTGGTACTGAGAAAGCATGCTTTAAGTACTACTGAATTTACAAAAAAGAAACAAAATGCTTTTAAAACAATTAAAGCATGATTTTTTCAAAAATAAAAATAAAATAAAATGTGAAAGATGAGTTTTACCTCAAGAAGAGGAAGATCAGAAAGTGGTAGATTTGGCACCGGCTGTACAGAAGCTGCTGCTGCCTCGACCTTGCAAATAAGAGAAGAATTCAAAGTATTAATTATTATTCACTACTCAATTTACAAAAAGAAGAAAGAAAGCATATTTTAAATAATCAAATTGCGTATCAGTCAGGTTTAATTTACATGAATTAAACAACATCATAAAACAACAAAGTATCGATTGATTAAGGGTTCTAAACATCTCAAATCAGCGCACTAACCGATTCAAATTTATGTGTTGGTGCTCCACCATAAACTAAACATGATTTTTTCAAAACAAAAAAAATATTAAAAAGTGTCAGGTGAGGTAACCTCAACGAGGGAAGCTGGAGTGGCCGGCAGGAGAGGCGCTGTTGTGTCAATACTAGATGCCGCCAGGGGGAGAAGAGCAGGCGTCATAGCAGACAGAGCCTCCAGCAGAAGAGCCGGCATCAGGGCAGCCGGCATCATGGAAGGCTCCGGTAGAACAGCCAGCGCCTCCACCTTGCAAAAATGACATAAGAAAAAAAGGAACGCAGTGAGAGAGAAAGCAATCTTTAAGCAAATACTCAATTTACAAAAAAAGAAAGCAATAGTGAAAATAATCAAAACACGCGAGTTTACCTCTGGTAGGGCAGCAAGGAGAATAGGAGAGGGCATGGTCTCGAGACCCGCTGCATGTGGGAATGGGAGCGAGAGAAGAGCCGGCACTGCAGCTGCCTCCGTCAGAACAGGTGCAGCTAGCAGGAGAGGCACCGATGGGATAGGACCTGCCTCCACCTGCAAATTATGCGATAAATTACGTTCTAATACTTAACAACATCATAAGACAACAAAGTACTGATTAATTGAAGGGTTCAAAGCAACTCAAGTCAGGTTTACCTCGATGAGGGAAGCTGTGACGGTATCCATAGTAGCAGCACGCGTCTCGGTGCTTTCATTAACCTGCATAGACAGAGACAATATTTCACTTTTCAGTTCAAATTCATAATGTTCAATAGAAATACATGTCGGTTTTTTCTTTTCAGTTCCAAAGAAATCACAATCTTGTTTGTATCTAAAAGCCAAAAGTATTATATATAAAAAGATGCTTACATGGCGCAACTGGACGGGTGGAGGTGGAGGGAGCGGACCTAGAACGCCTGCATCAATCGCATCAGGCTCCACCACCTGCCATTTTAAAAATACATGATTAAGTGTACAGGGTATAGGCCAAGTTAAAACCTCAATACAAGGAAGTATACTACAACTCATTCATTTATTTATTCTTGATCACAAAAGAGGACACCTGAGTAGAAAACTATAAATATTCAACTAAATATTGTTATACCAAACATATCCAAAGACATGGTATAGAGTATACAGTGAAGTAAGACTTCAAATATTCATGGTATAAAGTATACCTTTCTTTACTCTGTTTGGATCAAAAGCACAAGTTTCAAAACGGTTTTACTTTTAAATATTGAATTTTTTCCTAATTTCAGTGGATAAAAGTGAATTTGAAATAGAAATTCTGACCTCATCAAAGGCTGGAGACCTGCAGAGAGACCACACATAGACGATCGGGCTCACCTTAACGGAATATGCTCTGAAGGTGATCGTGTAGGCAAGGGCGGAAAATGAAATGACGAGATCGGCATAGGCTATCAGGAGAGTCGTAAAACCGACGCTCGTGATCTCTTCGCGCCCGGTAAATAAACCTAAATTAATGTTCATTAGCAAAAAAAGCAGTGGGTTAGGGTGATTCTTAACTTGTTATACAGACAAGACCCTATATTGTTCAAAATTGCAAAAATCTAGTTCAAACTCTTTGATAAAAGTTCCAAAATTTAGTCCTAGTGTTAGAATAGATTAATCCTAACAGATATATACTAATTGGGTAAAATCTTTCTAGATTCTAAATAGCAATACTCAAAACATTAAATATCACGAGTTTTTCTTGAATTTTACAAAGAATGCATGGTTTTTTGGATCTGTTCGATCAGAACAACAATGTACAGTTGGGTCTAGCCAGAAAATTCATGTAAATACGTTAATACAATAAAGAGTTCTGCTCACCAACAAATGTTGAGCAGTTACAAAAAGGTTTGTAAAGAAAGATGATCTATATATCACGAGATCATGGCAAATAAAATGTAAAAAAGAAATGAAAAACAAAGCAAAGAAGAAAATAGCAGTAAAAAAAAAAAAAGAAGGAATCAGTTCTGTACTAGCATTGATAATGCATTATTTCCTTTCAAATTTCATTTAGAGCATCTATAAATCAAATTCAGCAGTGCATTAAACAAGAGAATTAGAAAAAAGAAAGGAAGAATCAGAGAAAGAACCGTACGAAGGAAATGTGGCAGAAGAACGAGCCCAGATCTCGCCTCCCTCATCTGAGAGGCAGCCAATGTGATGGCATCTATCATCACGCTCTCACACATCGTCAAAGTAAAAGGCAGGAAGCGGATCCAAGTCCAGAGAATCGCCGTGGCGCTCAACACCACATATGCAAGTATCAAGCGAATGTAGGAAACTAAAATCATGGTGATGAAAGAAAGGAAGCTCAAATCAAGAATTTGTCAAGAATGTGAGGGAGAGAGAGAGTGTGAGAGAGATAATGAGAGACGGTTAATCAAATTGGAATTGAATTCATTTATTTTACAAAACACTAAATTTAGCATAAGGACTCCCAAACGATTATATTGGTTGTGGCTTTGTGCTAAAGTAGACTAAGCTTAGAAATTTAATTTGAGATGGATTAAGACTTACTATAGAAATCCATGTCTCAAATAACCCAATGAAAATCCATAATTAGGAAGATTAACTAAGTTGTCCCAATTTGCTCGGAATGTTAGATTGACACCGTTGTTCAGTGGGCCAGTCGAATCACAACCGCCACTTTCCATTTATTTATTTACTTTTATATTTTTGGTGCATTTATTTACTTTTATGGGTCCATCATGGGCTCAATGTTTATGGCCCAACGAAAACATATTAATTAAAGGGAGTATTAGAAAATAACCTTGCAGCAGCTGCTACTGCTAGGCTGAGGTTCCAGAAGCTTCCGCATGTTTCTGATTTGAACAGAGGCATCGATTTCGAAATCCAGGTCATCAGTAAATATCAGCTTCGCCATTTTTAGGCAAGAACCACACTTAAAGCATGCAAATAAAAGAAAAACAGAGACATACAATTACACAAAAATAGATCAGAGAAATCCGAGGTAATTACTTGTATTAATACTCCCGATTGATGAGTATAACGTGCATTACTGCATAAAACAAAGCTCATCATAGCAGAAAAAGCTCAGAGCAAGTGAGATGTTTCGTTAGAGGACTTCAATCAGACGATCCGTTGCAAGAAAAATGAAATAACGAGAAATCAAAGCCTAGGGCTAGATAAAATCGAAAAAACATGATTCTGATTTGAACAGATGCATCGATCGTCAGTAAATATCAGCTTCATCATTTCTGGGCAAGAAGGATGGTTTTAAGCATGCGCAAATAAAAGAAAAACAGCTCAGAGAAATCCGAACTAAGTTATTACTTACTTGTATAATACTCCCGATTCTTGATTATAGCACATTTAATGCGTAAAAACATACCTCATCATAGCAGAAAAAGCTCAGAGGATGAATAAACGATTCATAAAAAGGCTTCAACAAGACGATCCATTGCAATAGAAATGCAACAAAAGAGAAATCAAAAGCATAAGACTACTCGGGCAAATCCTTCGAAAAAAAGAAATCAAAAGCATAAGACTACTCGGGCAAATCCTTCGAAAAAAAGAAATAAAAAACATAAGACTACTCGGGCAAATCCTTCGAAAAAAAGAAATCAAAAGCATAAGACAAGTCAAACTTGATGAAAGCGATCTGATCTACGAATACCTTCGATTGGAATGATTAAGTGTTCATAGATCAGATCGCTTTGTTAACGTTTCATAGATCAGATCGCTTTCTTTCTAAGACATCGATGGAGTGAGTGTTTGTGTCTGAAACAGAGAGAGAAAGAGAGAAAACAAGAATCGGTAGAACTCCAGACATATATATATATATATATACGGATCTTGATTCATATTTGTCTACTCTCGGAATCTTAAATGGACCCGGCGTATATGTTCCTATTGGTATACTATCATTGAGAAAAGGGTATTTAATCTACGCCGGGTCCGACCGAGAGTATCATATCGTCTGATACTTGGGCTGGGTTTACAACTCAATATTCATATTTACCACATATATAAATTTCTGAAATAAATTAAAATAAGAATTGAAGCCCATAAATAACAACAGAAATAGAAATAAATAAATGAATCGAGAGTTTTTTTTTTTTTTTTTGCAATTAAAGGCCCACAGGTTATATTTATACTGACTGTAGTTCTCTACTACATGAATCTGTTCCTACATTTTAAGAAGTGATTCATTTCTTATTATCGTATCTCACACCACACCATGCATTTTGCATGGTGAATTTATTCATCTATTTCTTTGAGAACCCTCCAAAATCACAAAAATATTATATCTACCATCAACAAACACTTCCATTCACTTTTCAAAAAAAAAAAAAAAACAACACTTACATTCATACCCTTGAAAAATCTCAAATTATGATGTAGACCTAAATAAATGTGATATTAACTCTACTCTATTACTTTTTCATTTTTTTTTAGCAATCTCAAGAGTTCACATCATCCAAATTATCTTAAGTCGTTTAATTATAAAAATTATTTCGACCCGAACAAAAGTATTTCATGTACATATGTGTATATGCGGGTTTTGTTGATCACATAAACTACATGCTGTCACATCATTGAAACCATAAATTGTATTGTTAGATGAGATTGCAAATCAATTTATGAACTCACAACCTCAAGGTGATTCATACTTAATGTGTGTGTGTATATTTTAAAAAGGTAGTTTTCTGTGTGACGAATATATACTGCATATTAAAAACATAAATCAATGACATACATTTTTTTAGTTATAAAAAAATTCTTCTAGCTAGTGATGTCTTAACAAATTAAATATTAAGCTAAAGTTTGCTAGCTCAGGCGTTAGAAGCCCTTGAACTTTGAAAAGAGATTTTAAGTTGCAAGTCTCTCAACTCATTAATGGTAAATTTAAATTTAATAAATATCAAATAACAAACAACAGACACTACAAAGGAGCATTTCCCTAATCTACGATGACAATATATCACCCTCCAACAATAATACATATAATCCAACAAGTGGAGGTAAACATAGGTGTCATTAATGCAACAGGACAGCAAAATATAACTATCATATATACTGTCTTCACATAATCCTCTATAAAACAAGAAATTAATCTAAAGGGGTGATGCACATAAACAAAATTTATGTCAGTCGTCACATAATCTTCAATGAGACCTATTTCCCTTTTATGCATTAACAAATTCCAACTTCTTCTCAAACTTCTCTACCTCCAACTCAAACAACTCTCACTCTTCTCCCCTTGAATCCCTCCCATGAGAATTCTCCCTCCCATAACGAGGCTTCTTCATCTTCACTTGAAGGTTCTCAACCCTCAAGTGTGGATCCTCCTCCCCCTCCCTCTTCGGCTCCTATACCTCTGCGTCCCTCTCATCCAATGGTGACTCGAACTCGTGATAACACACAAAGAACACGACAATTCCCCGATCATGTTGCATATACAACCACAAAACATCCCATTTCAGCTTCTCTCTCCGAACGAGAAAGTGAACCAACTTGTTTTACTCAAGCCAACAAAGACCCCAGGTGACGTGCTGCTATAGAAACCGAGTGTAATGCACTTCTTATAAATAGAACTTGGATTATTGTTCCTTCTCATTCTTCCCAAAATCTAGTTGGTTGCAAGTGGGTGTTCAAGGTAAAGAGAAATGCGGATGAATCAATAGAGAGGTACAAGGCGCGACTAGTAGCAAAGGGGTATCCCCAAAAAGAAGGGATTGATTATACATAGACCTTTAATCCAGTGGTTAAACCAACTACCATTCGGATTGTTCTTACACTTGCTCTATCAAAAGGGTGGCAAGTAGGACAACTTGATATTAACAACGCGTTTCTCAACGGGCATCTTGAAGAAACCGTATTCATGCAACAATCTCACGGCTTTGTAGATGAATCAAGGCCAAATCACGTATGTCTCCTCAAGAATACTCTCTATGGCCTCAAACAAGCACCACGTGCTTGGTTCACAAAACTAAAGAGTACTCTTGTCGACCTTGGCTTTTGAATTGTAGGCTTAGATTGTAGAGTAGAAGATGGTGGATTAATGATAAGATACACATGAACTCACTACTCTAACAACCCTTTAGTTTTACAAGAGCATGAACATGCTTCTTTTTTGAAGTTATAGAACGAATGCACATTAAATTCTTTATCTTAAATTCAGTCGGGTTGAGATATGGAGTACCAGTATTTTGGAGCGCCCGCAACGCTCGATTACAAAAGATATGATGAAATTACAAAAATGTATTTTTGTAAACACAAAAGGTATAGTAAAATTACAAAAAATTATATTTTCAAAAGGATATATTTGTAAATACAAAAGGTATATTCAAGTACAAATATATATGTGTACATCTAAAACTGTACGGTGGACGTTTTTAGACACTTCAAAAACCAAGCACTCCGAATAATTCCTCAACTCAAGAAAGAGGCACCTTGTCCTAAACTAAAAGCAAAAAAGTGATTTTTTTTATATCATTTTTTTCGAAAATAAACCAACAAATTACTCCTTTCAAAATAATGTGATATCTACCATTTCCGTCATTACTAGTGGCAGAACAGATGCACAGTTCTCAGGAAATTTGAAAAAATTGAAAATCCACATGTTCCGCCACTAGGGCGAAACAATATCTGTTCCGCCACTAGTAGTGGCAGAAATGGTAGTTATCCCATTATTTTCAAAACAATGACAAGTATTGATTTATTTTTTAAAAAAATGTCATATAAAAAAAAAATCCAAAAAAGTAGCCAACATATATATGTAAATTGAAATTCAGTATTGGGCTTCAGCTGTCATACACATATTGGGCCCTAACCAACCAACCTGTTTACTTTATTCCCAAAGAAGCTGAACATTTCGTTTCTTATTTTCGAATCCCCAGAACCCAAAATCGCATCGTGACTTTCTCTTCTCTTCTCTTCCCTTCTATCATTCACTCACTCCACTCACACTCTTCACACAATCTCTATATCTCGTCCATGGCCAGCAGTGGGCAGACTCCGAGGCGGGCTCGGCCGGGGCCGTGGCCGCCCGGGCCGTCTAACAACACTAACCAGCCTCTCTCCTGGGCCAAGCGCACCGGCTTCAAAGGCCGGCTCTCCGGCGAGTCCAATGCAAGCTCCGCGCCCAACTCCGGCCAGATTTCACTCCCTCGGCCTCAGGAGGCAAATGCAAATGTAACTCCGCCGTCAAGAGATCTGGAGGCCGGCCGGCCCGCCACCGGGAACTCTCTTCCTCCGCCTCCTCTTACTCCTCCGTCCGGCAATGCAAATGCCAACAACGGTAATGGTGGTAGTGTGAGTAAAGAAAGAGGAATCCAGCCTCAAGTGAGAAACCAGAGGCCCAATCAGCAAGCTTCACGTCATCATCTCCCTCAAGTGCGAGAAGATCACGATGACGATAACGATTTGCCGGAGCGAAACTCTCGTATAAACTACCGACTCTCAGATTCTCCCGGCCTTGGTTAGCTTATTACATTCCATAATGTAATTATTTCCTTTTATTTCGGTTTAATTACTTTGCTTTTTTGGGTTTTTCAGTTGGAATCATGGTTTACGGAATTCAACACTACATTTCCATGATGGGCTCTTTGATCCTAATTCCACTCGTCATCGTTCCAGCAATGGGCGGCTCAAATGTAAGTGGTTAATTACTTAATTAATTCATCACTTAATTGGATTGAATTAAATTCGAGTTAATAATCAATTGATGAATAAACTGACAGGAAGATACAGCAGCAGTAGTTTCAACCGTTATGTTTGTGACAGGTGTCACAACGCTATTGCACACATTTTTTGGAACGAGATTGCCGTTAATACAAGGCCCGTCTTTTATATATCTCGCTCCAGTTCTCGCTTTAATCAACTCTCCTGAGTTCCAAGCTCTCAATCAAAACGTACGTTTTTTTTGTGTTTTTTTTTTCTCTTTTTGGATATATTTTGTGTTTTTAATATTAGTGTGATGATTTTGTAGAGTTTCAAGCATATAATGAAAGAGTTGCAAGGAGCTTTTATTATATCGGCTGTGTTTCAAGCTCTCATGGGTTATACTGGATTTATGTCACTCTTTCTTAGGTGCTTTTTTTCTTCCCTTTTTGCCCTTGTAATTAATTTCATCTTTGTCCTTTTAAAATACCAAAATATCATACATGCCCTCTATAAATGGAAATATCTTAAATTTCCTTCCAAAGTAGTATCTTATTTTGAAGTTTCGGAAGGCAAATATGATATTTTAGAATTTCAAAGGGGTATGTATATAATTCTCCCTTTAATTTGTGTAAATTTATTACTTGATTATGTTTTTTTTTTTTTTTTTTTTTTTTTAGGTTAATTAATCCTGTGGTAGTGTCTCCAACAATAGCAGCAGTTGGACTTTCCTTTTTCAGTTACGGATTCACAAAAGTTGGCTCATGCATTGAATTAGGCGTTTTGCAGATTCTTCTTCTTGTTCTTTTCTCACTTGTAAGTATTCTTTTTAAATGTCAAAATTAAATACTTTGTTTCGTTTTCACTGTTAAAATAATTTTTTTCCTTATTATTATTCTCTTTATTGGATGTACTTATTGTTATTTTTTCATGTACTTGTTGTTATTATTTTATTTATTATCATTTTTGAAATTTCTCTGTTGTCATTTTTTAAATTAATTTCTTCTTGATTATTATTATTACTATTATTATTATTATTATTATTATTATTATTATTATTATTATTATTCAGAATTAGGGTTTAGGGTTTAGGGTTTAAGGATTAGGGTTTTGAGATCAACTTTTTCGTTCTTTATCATTATTTGAAATTAACTTTTTTTCTTTCCTTTCGTATTACAGTATCTTCGGAAAATAAAGCTCTTCGGATACCGAGCATTCCTAATATACGCGGTAACCAAGCATTATTCAATCTCCTCTTTCTACACAAAAATAAAAAACAAAAAGTCAAAACCTAATCAAAATTTCAAATTTCAGGTCCCGTTAGGTTTAGGAATAAATTGGTCTCTCTCATTTCTCCTAACCGAAACCAACTTATTGAAAATTTGCAAAAAGGCCCCAACATTATGCCGATATTTGAAAAAAGTCCATACATTTATTGAAAATTGCAAAAAAAAAAACCTACATTATTTCCAAATTTTCAATAATTTAAGGGCTTTTTTACAATTTCGGCATAATGTAGGGGCGTTTTTGCAATTTCGGCATAATGTAGGGGCGTTTTTGCAATTTCGGCATAATGTAGGGGCGTTTTTGCAATTTCGTCATAATGTAGGGGTGTATTTGCAATTTCGGCATAATGTAGTGGCTTTTCTTTGCAAATTTCTCTATCTAATATTTACTATAAAAAGTCAACCTCAGCATCTTCAAAACTTCTAAATTTCAGGTTCCTTTAGGTTTAGGAATAAATTGGTCACTCTCATTTCTCCTAACCGAAACGAACTTATTGAAAATGCGCAAAAAGGCCCCACCTTATGCCGAAATTTGAAAAAAGCCCCTACATTATTGAAAATTGCAAAAAGCTCCTATGTTATTTTCAATAATCTATTTTTTTTTTTTTTTTTTTTTGGGAATTTCGGCATAATATAGCTGCTTTTTCGCAATTTCGGCATAATGCAGGAGCTTTTTTATATTTACTATAAAAAGTCAAACAAAGTCAACCTAATCAAAATTTCCAAATTTCAGGTTCCTTTAGGGCTATCAATTACATGGTCTCATCTCATTTCTCCTGAACGAAACCAACTTATTGAAAATTTGCAAAAAGGCCCCAAAAGTATGCCAAAATTTGAAAAAAAAAACCCTACATTACTTGAAAATTAAAAAAAATGCATTATTGCCAAATTTTCAATAATGTAGGGTCTTTTTCGCAATTTCAGCATAATGTAGGGGCGTTTTTGCAATTTCAGCATAATGTAGTGGCTTTTTACAAAAAGTCAAACAAGTCAACCTAATCAAAATTTCCAAATTTCAGGTTCCTTTAGGGCTAGCAATAACTTGGTCTCTCTCATTTCTCCTGACCGAAACCAACGTTTACAGCTACAAAAACTGCGATCCAAACACTCCGCAATCCAACAACATATCGGAATTCTGCAGGAAACATGTGGAGAGAACGAAGGGCTGTCGCGCCGACACATCGCGCGCTTTGAGATCCGCGCCGTGGGTCAGATTCCCGTACCCGTTTCAGTGGGGCACGCCGGTTTTTAACTGGAAGATGGGTGTAGTGTTGTGTGTGGCTTCCTTGGTTTCGACTGTCGATTCGGTAATGATTTTTGTAGTAAATTTGCGGAAAAGTACCTTCATTATGATGAAATTCGAAAGATAGTCCCTGCAGTTGGTTATATTCTGTCTAGCGGGATTAGATCAATACAACTAAATATTTTATTAATCGTTTTTAACTGGAAGATGGGTTTTGTTTTGTGTGTGGCTTCCTTGGTTTCGACTGTCGATTCGGTAATGATTTTTGTAGTAAATTTGCGGAAAAGTCCATTTGTTGCGCCTAGATTGTGAAAAGTTGCAAAAAAACCCCTCCATTTTTCAAAAATTCAAAAAATAGTATCTACATAGGGTTTCAGTGGGCATGCCGGTTTGTAATTGGAAGATGGGTGTAGTGTTGTGTGTGGCTTCCTTGGTTTCGATTGTCGATTCGGTAATGATTTTTGTAATAAATTTGCGGAAAAGCCCGTGTGTTATTGGAAATTGCGAAAAACCCCCTCTATTATTAAAAAATTCAAAAAAATAGTAACTACATGGGGGATTAGATTTTAGATTGACACAACTAAGTCTCTCTATTTATCCCTTGGTGTTAGATTTTTTTTATTTTTGAAGAATAGAGGGGTGTCTTCTTTTGCAATTTTACATAATGTAGGGGCTTCTTTTGCAATATAGGCATAACAAAGGGGCTTTTTGGCAAATTTCCTTCGATTTTTTTAGTTCTGTGTGTGGCTTCTTCCTTGGAAGATGGGTTTCATGTTGTGTGTGGTTTTGTTGGTTTGTACTGTCGATTCGGTAATGATTTTTATAGTAAATTTGCAAAAAAGCCCTTCCATTCTTCAAAAATTCAAAAATAGTCCCTACATGGGATTTTAGATCAACGCAGGTGTCTTCTTTTGCAATTTTACATAATGCAGGGGATTTTTGCAATATAGGCATAAAAAAAGGGGCTTTTTCTCACAAATTTGCAAAAAAGACCATATGTTGTGCCTAAATTGCGAGAAGGCAATGAAAACCGCCCCTCTATCTAGTCTAATTAGTGAATTAATTAATTAGATTTTTGTACTTTTGAAGAATTGAGGGTTGTCTTTTGTTGCAATTTTACAGAATGTAGGGGCTTTTTTGAAATATAGGCATAACAAAGGGGCTTTTTTGCAATTTCGGTGGTTTCGACCGTTGATTCTGTAATAATGATAATTTGATTGTTTGTTTTATGTTTAGGAAAATTTGCTAAAAAGCCCACATATTATGTTAAAATTGGAAAAAATAAACCCTCTATTCTTCCAAAATTCAAAAAGGTAAATTACTCCCTAATCCCTAAAGTTAAGTTGTCTTCTCTCTAGTGGGATTAGATCAATGCAACTAAGTCTTTTAATTAATCGTTCTAAATGTTTAAATACATCCACTAGCGTTCGATTTTTTTCAAATTTTTGAAGAATAGATGTTTTTTATTTTGCAATTTTACAGAATACGTGGGCTCTTTGGTAAATTTAGGGCTATTTTTGTAGCTTTCCTCTATGAAACCGATTAATAATATTGCTTTTTTTAGGTCGGTTCTTATCACGCGTCATCACTATTCGTGGCATCGAGGCCTCCAACGGCTGGAATAGTGAGCCGCGGAATAGGAATAGAAGGAATAAGCACTTTATTCTCCGCTTTATGGGGAACCGGAATCGGTTATTCCACTCTAACCGAAAACATCCACACAATCGCCGTGACCAAAATGGGAAACCCTAAACCGATTCAATTCGGTGCGGTAATTCTCATTTTAATTTCATTTATTGGTAAAATCGGCGGATTTATCGCCTCAATTCCCGATGTATTAGTTGGCGGTTTACTTTGCTTTATGTGGGCTATGTTAGCTTCGATTGGATTTTCTAATTTGAGGTATAGTGCTAGTGGAAGCTCTCGGAATAGTTTTATCGTTGGCTTGGCTCTGTTTTTGTCTTTATCTATTCCTGCATATTTTCAGCATTACGGAATTGTTAACAATGGGAATTTATCGGTGCCGAGTTATTTTGAGGCGTATGTTGTGGCATCTCACGGTCCGATCGAGACGAGATTTAAAGAGGTGAATTATGTGTTGAATATTTTATTGTCGTTAAATATGGTGATTGCGTTTTTGGTGGCGGTGATTTTGGATTGTACGGTGCCGGGAAGTAGGTTAGAGAGAGGGGTTTATGTTTGGTCGGATTTAGAGAGAGAAAGAGAGATGGATGAATTGAAGGAGTATGAGCTTCCGTTTAAGATTGGGAGGTTTTTTAGGTGGGTCAAGTGGGTCGGGGTTTAGGGTTTAGGGTTGAGATTTTTGTGGGGTTTTAGAGTTGAGGGTTTTGAGGAAGGTTTTAGGGTATTTTTGGTGCGAGTTGTGGGTGCTTGTAAAAATGAGTTAAGTTGATTGATTGGAGGTTATTTTAGGTTTGTTTCTATTTTCCACGCCCGTGTGTAACGATGTTTATTTGTTTCGTTCTTTCTTTCTTTTTTTTGGTTTTAGTTATGGTAGGTATAATATAAGTAGTATTCTTTTAGCATGAATTGGAAGAATTTGATGGGTTTCTTTATGTAGTTATTATTTTTGGTGGGAACTGAGAAATATATAATTAGGTAGCAGTAGCTCTGACTGGCTCGTTATGGTTTAGAAGCAGTGCAACTTTTACATTAGTTCATCAATTTATATTTTAGAGTATACATTAATGTAGTGCCCATGCTCATTGCACCTTTATCAAATCAATTTGAATCAGAAAGATTCATTTCAATTTACCTTTTTATCATGTCAAACAATAATAACAATAACAATAATAATCATAAATTTATAATAATAATAATAATAATAATAATAATAATAAACTCAAATATTTCAACAAACTCTTCTTTTATTGTTAGTTCAAAAAACAACTTCACAAGGCCCAAACTCACTTGCCACTGCTTCCTCTTTCCTTCTTCCCGACCCAAAAAACAGAAAGAAAGAAAGAAAGAAAGAAAGAACAGAAGATCGAGATAGAGAAGAAGAAGAAGAAGAAGAAGAAGATGCCGAGACCGGGGCCGAGACCATACGAGTGCGTACGGCGAGCTTGGCACAGCGACCGCCACCAGCCGGCCCGCGCTTCCCTCATCCACCACCTCTTCCGGTCACCCTTTGCTTCTCCCCCTTCAAATCAAATCCAATCACTCATTCATGCTTTGCTTCCATTCATAATTTCACTCAAATCAAATCAAATCACTCGTTCATTCTTCGCTTCCATTCATAATTTCACTCAAATCAAATCCAGGCACTCATTCATTCTTCGCTTCCATTCATAATTTCACTAACTAAATCGCCTATTCATTCATTCCATTCATAATTTCACTAACTAAATCGCCCATTCATTCATTCATTCACTCATTCATTCAATTCATAATTTCACCATCTACTCACAGGATGGTGAACCAAGTGCACAGCCCGTCGACGCTCAAGAACCAAGAATGGCAGGAGAAACTCCCTTTCGTAGTACTCAAGGCAGAAGAGATCCTCTACTCTAAGGCCAATTCTGAATCAGAGTACATGGACCTAAATACCCTTTGGGAGAGAGCTAATGACGCCATTGACACTATAATTAGGAAAGACGAGGCCTCAGAAAATGGAGATCTCCTGTATCCTTGCATCGAAGGTAAATTCAATACTATCACTCCTTGTTGTTGAATAAATGAAGAGGAACTCGCAAAAAGGCCCCTGCGTTGTGATGAAATTGCAAAAAAGGTCTTTGGTTGTTGGAAATTGCAAAGAGTCCTGCATTATTTGCCGAAATTGCAAAAACTCTCTACTGTTAGTTATGTGTACTGTAGGTATTTGAAAAACATAACTAGAGAAAGATAGATATTAATTAAACTTTCAGAAATATTTTTTCTAATAATTTGAGTAGGAGATTAAAATTGTTAGTTTGGAACAAACAATAATTTTTTTTTTTTTTTTTTTTTGCAATTTCGGCAATAATGCAGTTTTTTTTTTTTTTTTTTTTTTTTGCAATTTCGGCAATAATGCAGTTTTTTTTTTTTTTTTTTTTTGCAATTTCCAACAACGCAGCGCCTTTTTCCCAATTTCATCACAATGCGAGGGCTTTTTTGCAAATTTCCCACAAACCAATTAACATATCCTTTTTTTGTGGGTGATTCAATTTCAGCGACGCTAATACTTGGTTGCGTTCCAAGAAGAGCATCGAGAAGTCAAAGATACAACAATCCAGGTTCTTATCTCAGTCCGAACGAACCACTTGAAAATAACAACATATCAAACTCTCAACACTCAATTTTACCGATTCGCAATTCCACATGCAATTTGAATCGAAGCCCGGTTCAAATCCTATCGAAACCGAATCCAAGCTCAATTGTTTACTATCAACCTCCAGCTTTGAACCGAACAGAAAATATCATGGCCAACAAAGAAGAAGAAGAGTATAAAAAGTCATCAAATTCAATTAAGGGGTTTGATTGTGATTTGTCGTTAAGATTGGGAATAGCGAGACCTAATTGGTTTGGTGGACCGGGTCCATTGGATAGTTCGTGCTCTGAGGATTTGGAGGATGCGGGGTCGACGAGCTCTTGTGCGTGATTTTAGGGTTTAGGGTTTATTGTGTTGGTTACTAGAATTGAAATGGGGGTTTACACTTTAAAGTAGTTGTATATTGTCCATTTTTGTTACCTACAAGTTTCTACGAATTGAATGTGTTTTGGATAATGGTTTGTGAGCTTCTTTTAATGTTAATGTGACGTTTGAAGATTTCAGTTGTCAATTATTGGTGTATTATTGAATTGTTATTTGTGAGTTATCTCCTGCATTTATTTCTTTATGTAAGTTGCTCTCTGTTGCTATTTGCATTAAAGTACTAATACTTAATTAAAGCATTCAGTGAACATTAAAAAGCTTTGTGGAGGCATTGTTATTAGCTTTGATAAGTAAAAGGAGAAGTCGGTTTAATTGCTATTTGCATACACATTTTTCTCTTCTTATTGAGTTGTTATTCATTGAATTGTTAGATAAATTGTTCTGATATTCAAAGATATCATAAATGAGTTTGTACTACAAATGAATCTCTAATGAAACATTAACTTGCTAATCTCGAATGATGCATGGGAATCTCAACCCTTTGTTGCTAATCCGTTCAAGCGATTCCATAATAATGTCATTTCGTGCTTTAATCCTCTCTTGTTCGGCCGTCCAAATCCTCTGCTCGAGCTCGAACTGTTCGGCCTTCTCTCTCCGTTTTAGTTCCTCCTTATAAATTCTCTCTCCTTCTAGTTGATCTACTGTCTTCAAAATCTTATCGACCCATGCCTTTTGCACCTCCACCAACCTTCTTGTCTCCATTTCCATCAATTCCCTTTGTAAAACCAAGTCTTGATCTTCAAACTCATCTTCGCTCGATGAACTATCACATTCCGTTGAGTACGACGAGCTAAAGCTGAGGCTATGGTAAAATGAAGGGTCGGCTTTAAGGGCATTTTGTGCTTGTTTTGAATTGGTAGTTGCATTAAATGGATCTGTAAAAATAAACGAGTCATTATAATTGTCTCGATCGCCATAAAGGGCGTCGAGCTGTTTGAAGAACCGATAGTGACAGCCATCTTGACTCGCTTCTTTGCCTTGTTTGGTCTTCTTGTAGTACTTGTACAAATTCTCCAGCTTCTCTCTGCATTTCTTCCCGCTCCTCTTATACCCGTATTCCTCTTCCATAATCCTGTTGTTATAAATCCAACAATGGTTTTGTATGAAATTCTAGTACGAGTAATTCAATAATTAAATTGTAATATAAGACATAATGGTAGTGAGACATAGAACCGATAAATTAAACGGTGAAGAAATACCGAGAGAGTTCGTCCCAAAGAGGACCTTTTTGTGGAGATAGTCTGAAACTAGAGTCCATTCGAACCCTTATCTCCAAAAGCGCGAGTGCTTCTTGTCTTGGCCATCTCCCTCCTTTCTCGTCTTTCTCCTCGACTGTCAACATGCATTTTGCTCGATCATCATCATATGAAGAATTGGTTGCAAATGTGGTGTTAAGATGAGGCGGCTCATCGATGAAATTCATCATGAATGCATGAGATGAATTTGGGAAAAGATGGTAAAACTAGAGATGAAGAGAGATTAAAACAAGGAGGCGAAAGACTCGGATCTGGTCTCTTAGCTTCGTAATTTTGTTTACTGAAAAAATGAAATGTAACAGTTTAGACATGACAATGTTGTGTATAGTACGAGGGTAGGGTGACGTGGAGTGTACATGTAGTAATAGTTTTGACTGGTGGACAGTGTATATCTTGTGTGATGTGACTCCCATGCAATATTCTAGGGATCTGGTATTGGGTGTTTAAGAATGATTTTTGGCCAAAAAATTTGAAAGGTATTATGTAGCGATATAAGTAAAATATATATAGAACACAAAAATGTATAATAAATCAACATGCCAAGAAAGTAGAGTTTATTCGATAGCACTGGCACGCCCATCGTCATACTCTTGTATGTTACGAAACAAAAGTACCATTTATATATTATTTTCATTTTCTTTTACCCCAAAATCCTTTCTTGACACACAATATGAGGTCCCTAGCATCAACATGTTATTTGTCATGATACTGATTACTGCAGTGAATATGATAGTAATAATAAGATTAGAGACAAGATGTCATGATCATACTGAAAAGAATATGATAGTAATAATAATAAGATCAAAGACATGACAACCAACCAGGTGGGGGCGGTGAAGTGTCCTTCAAGGCAGGGTCATGTTTCATTCATTATGATTTATGACCCCTGTTTTTGGAGTTTTATCATTCATTTCATACACAAGTCTGGACATGCAAGACCACATAAACAAACCATCACACATTTTCTCAGCATGCAATAAGTCCATTTTTTATTGAAAAGGCTATAATTTGTTGCATTGTAAATCAATTCTATTCCCAATTGTTCTATAGTTCACTCATCCAAGTACTTCACAACTAATTCTCAAAAAAAAAAAAAAAAAAAAAAAAAACAATTCAACCACAAGACATCTGTACAAAACTAGGCTCTTATTCCACAACTAACAAAAATGCAACCCCAATCAATCTGCCAAACACACAAGATAAACACACACACACACACACGCACAAGCACAAACTTACATGAAAAACCAACAATTTTCACCAAAAGCGCATAAAAAAACACAATGAGCATATTTCACAACATGTCCATATCATTAAAAGAACAATCACCACCATATAAGAAAAGCCGGTCTCCTGCCGGAATTCCTCTCCTTAAATCCTCATAAAATCTCGAATTAGATCCAAATCCAAACTGATTATTACTATCATTATTACTACTAGTGCTACTAAAACTATCATGTAAAGCCAATTGTGCATTACGCGAATCGAAATATTCTTCATTTGAAAATCGACTCATCAAATCTTTCGAATACTCCAAATTAAGCACGCTATTTGAAACTTCTGAGCCTGGAAATGAATCGGTGGGTAATCTAAACAAACCATCAGAATTACCGATAGGAATATTAATGATATGTTGCGTATTTATATCTGTATCTGTATTTTGCTCTCCATGTTCAGTAATGGCTAGTATTTCTTGGTTTTTATATTCACGCGAGTTTTTCTTACTGAGATTTTCCCAAATCGAAATTTTCGCTCGTTTTAACGCTTCTAGAACATTTGATACTTTATCAACTGGCGGTTGATATAGTTGCAAAGCAAGCGGATTTGAATCATCATGATTTGAATGAGAGTCATTATTACTCTCATTATCATTTGAATGAGAGTCATTAATATTACTCTCATTTGAATCGTTATGATTTGAATGAGAGTCATTAATATTACTCTCGTTTGAATCGTTATGATTTGAATGAGAGTCGTTATTATTAGTCTCGTTTGAATCGTCACGAATTTGAACATCTGAAACCACCACGATTGCTTTTTCATAGCTTATTTCATAATCATAATCATGATCATGATCATATTTTTCAGTGATTGAGCCGTTGCTCGATAATATTTCAGAATTAAATTTCGGTTCCTCGATTTGTTCTGATTTTTCATCGATTTGATCCACAATTTCCTTCTTATCTTCACAACTATTTTCGTATGTACATTCCCTATTCTCCTATTATTAAAAAAAAAGAGAGAAAAAAATAATAATAATGAATCATCAGGCATTGTGATATATCATGTAACCAAACAGAATTATACAAAATTAATGAATAAGTCATTAAAGTTATAATTGCATACCATAATTTCCTTCGTATCTTCAGAACTATTTTCGTCCGTACATTCCTTATTCTCTAATTCAGTATTCTCCTATTATTTAAAAACATGATAGAAAAATCATGATAATAATAATATTTTCTACTAAATTAATTAACTACTCATTAAATATGAAACTGCATACCATAACTTCCTTCTTATCTTCACAACTTTTTTCTTCTATACATTCCTTATTCTCTGATTCAGCATCCTCCTGTTATTTAATAAAATAAAATAAAATCATCAGAATACATTATACAAAATAAATCAATTAATTAAATCATTTAAAATCAAATTACATACCACACTGGATGAATTGCGATTTTCATTATAAATCTTTTCCCACTCTCTCTGAGCATTTTCTTCCTCTTCAAACCGACCAATCAGATTCGCCTGCTCTTCCAAAGCTCTCTCCATTTCTTCCTCTTCATTTTCATTTTCATTTTCATTTTCATTTTCATTATTATTTTCATTATTATTACTATCAGTAGAACACTTGCTATTTTCTCCCTCTTCCTGATCCGCCCCCAAACTGAAAAAAAATACATAATTCGACTAATCATGCATCAAAACATAGGAAAATAATAAAATATTAAGGTATAAATGCATGGTTAGTGTGTCCTTGTACTTTAATTGGATAGCAATTTGGTCCTTGTACTATTGATTTAAGCTTTTTGGTCCCTGTACTTTATACAATTGTTCAAATCAGCTCTAATTCAAGGACTAATTTTGCATGTTTTCATAAAGTACAGGTACCAAAAAGTTTAAATCAACAGTACAGGGACTAAATTGCAATCCAATTAAAGTACAAGGACTAAACTACATTTATCCCAAATATTAAACAATTAAAATAATACCTAGGTTTAATTTTGCGACAAGATTTGCCAAGCTGATACTTAGGCGAAGGATCAGGACTCATAAAATAAAACACACGTCTTTGCCTTTGCTTAAGTTGCTTTAATTTATTATTATTTTTCTTATGAGAATCAGGACTTTTACTCCGTCTTTTCCACGACAAACTGCCAGCTGGCGGTGTCTCATTCGCCAGCTCAGACTCTGACAGCTCATCCGCCACCTCAGCTTTCTCTTTCAAGTCACATTCTTTTGAAACTGGACTAATGTTAAGATCTTCATCTTGATCTGAGCTTGAATCGATCAATTCAGGTTCAGTTAGATAGCCAAATCCTTGCGATTCGAGGATCGAAAGTACTTCTGTGGCGGCTTTTTCCGCGTTTTTTCTTTGATTTATCACGATTCTGAGTTGCTCTTCTAACTCTGCCACCTGTAATAAATCAATTTATTTACGTAAAAATACATAAATCGCGAGTAATGAGAGTTGAATTGAAGGTTAAATTACTCTTTTGGCGAGTTGGTCGGCTCTCTCTCTAGATGCTCTCGAGACGGATCGCTCTGAAAGGAGTCTCGCTCGAAGGAAATCGATAGTCATTGCTGTTGAATCAGCAGCCATTTCTGCTTCTCCTTGTTAAAAAGCCCCCAAATTTGAGCTATTGCATCGAACATGAAACATACAACACAAGTTAAAATCAAGCATAATTCTTTAATTTCACTCATTTCTGTTGTGATTGATAGGAAAAAAATTGCAGTGTATTAGGCCCGATTTAAGCTAAAAATGAGCATGCATTGTGCAAAAGACGAGATCCAAAAATCTTCAATGAAAATAGAAAATAAATGAACGTTTTTTAAGAAGCAAATCAGGAGAAAGGAAATCATTATCTTTTGAATATGTAAAAAAAATACAGATTGTAAAAAAATATATATATATATAACATACATTTGGATGGGGATTTTAGCCCTCTCCAAACTTTCTCAAAAAAAAAAAAAAAAAAAAAAAAAGAGAGGCGATCGATCTCACTCTCAAAAATGAAAAATAAAGATTATACCTATTTTAAGTCTGCAAAGAAGAAGAAGAAGAAGGAAACGGCCTCTCTTTTCTATTGTGTTTCAGTCTTCTCACTCTCTTCTTCTCTCTTGCGTTGCTAGTGTTTCTGTGTCTTTGACTATTGAGGCTGTTCGACTTTGTAATCTCGTAAATAATAATATCAATACTTATTGATATAATAATATTAATTACCAGCATTTATTTCAGTTAGGAATCTTAAGATCTGGCATGGAGAAGGGGTAAATGCATTAAATGGTGCATAATTAATATATTTTATTCTTCATTCCTCTTGTCATTTATTTTACTTTTTCCTTATTTCTATTTTACCTCTCATTTTAATTCAATATAAAACAAAAGAAACTCCAGAAAAAGATTTTTTTTTCAAAAAGCTCCCAACTTCTCTAAATATTTTAACAAATCCCTTACTAAATTTTCATAGAGCTCTTATAAAGTTGATTAATTTTTTTTCCTGTATAAATGTTAAATTTAACTAGTACATCCAATATATAATTTTTGGACAATAATACTCTCATCAAAATTATTTCATTTTTTAATTCAAACCAAGATAATAAATTAAAAAGATAACTATATTTTACATTTTATATCATAGTAAGTAAAGAAATAAAGAAGAAATGACATTGTATATAAAATAATTATTGTATAATTTAGGGAAATTTTTCAAAAACCCCCGAACTTTTCTGAATATTGTCAAAAACCCCTTATCTTTTTAGATTCCTTCAAAAACCCCCTATCTTTTTAGCCTTCTTCAAAAAACCCCTAACTTTTTTGAAAATTATCAATAACCCCCTCTAATTTAGTTATATTTTTTAAAATGGCAATATTACCCCTATCATTTTAGTATATTTTTATTTTTTAAGTGATATTATTATTTTCAATATTCCAACTTATATTGAAAAAATTATATATTTTACAAAAATGTACAAAAAAAAAAAAAAATTAATTGAAATATTTTTTTAAATATAATTTGGAGTAAAATGGTAATACACCCATAATCCTACAAAAAATATAGGAAATTTGCAAAAAAACCCTGTATTATGTCTAAAATACAAAAATATTTTTAAATATAATTGGAAAAAAAACATTATGAAAAATATTTTTTTTGAAAAAAAATTGTTCCGAAAAATATTTTTTTTGAAAAAAAAATATTTCAGGATAATATTTTTTTAACAATTTTTTTATAAAATACTTTTTATTTTTTTATAAAAGTATTCTTTTCTTAAAATATACATTTAAAAATATTTTTTTAAAACTTAAAATCTTTAATTTTTTTTTTAAAAAATTTTAATATTTTTTAAGAAAAGAATATTTTTATAAAAAGAATATTTTTCAATAAACAAATTGTTAAATAAATATTTTTCCGAAACACAAAAGTTTTTGTGAAACAATTTTTTTCAAAAAAAATATTTTTCAAAATGTTTTTTTTCCAATTATATTTAAAAATATTTTTGTATTTTAGACATAATACAGGGATTTTTTTGCAAATTTCCTATATTTTTTGTAGGATTATGGGTGTATTGCCATTTTACTCCAAATTATATTTAAAAAAATATTCCAATTAATTTTTTTATTTTTTTGTATATTTTTGTAAAATATATAATTTTTTCAATATAAGTTGGAATATTGAAAATAATAATATCACTTAAAAAATAAAAATAAACTATACTAAAATGAGAGGGGTAAAATTATCATTTTAAAAAATATAACTAAATGAGAGGGGGTTATTGATAATTCAAAAAAGTTGGGGGGTTTTTGAAGAAGGCTAAAAAGATAGGGGGTTTTTGAAGGAATCTAAAAAAATGGGGGGTTTTTAATAATATTCAGAAAAGTTAGGTGATTTTTGAAAAATTTCCCTATAATTTACATAAAAAATAAGAGAGAAATATTTTATGTAAAATAGTATTCTAAAATGATGTATTCTAAATTCTATTCTAAAATAATATCAAGAAATATTGTCAAAATGATATTGTGATATATTGTGTCAAAAAATGTTAATTTTATTTTATTTATTATCTTTAATTGAATTAAAGTGTTATATTTTTTTGATATAATACGTAATATTTTTCAACATAATATTTTGACATATTATTTTATAATAATATATTAAATACAATTTTTTTCTCTTCGTTTTTATGTAAATTATAATTTATTTTACATCAAATATCATTTTCTTTCTTTTTCTTTCTTTCTTTCTTTCTTTCTTTATTTATTTATATATATTTTTTTTATACTTTAATTCCCTTGTGCTTATATTTAATTTATTTTTTTGGTATAAATTTGAATATAAAAGAAACTTGATGCGGATATTTTGTGCAAAAAGTATTTTCTGGATGGAATAATTAAATTTACACCTTCATGGGAATAAAAAAATATATAATCACTTTCAAAGATTTTTTAATATTTGAAAAAGTTAGGGAAGTTTAAAAAATTTACTTGTCTATACTTTGTAGTCTGCCTTGAAAAGTGCCCATTTACTTTGTATTGAGGTGCATAATAGAAATAAGCAAAAAATAGAGTAGATCACAGGTTTGATGAAGTGTAAATGAGTATAATATGCAGCAATAAATGATTTTGCGCTCAGTGCCTAAAAGCTGATGGAGAAGAGGGAGCGTAATGGAAAAATAAAATAAAATAAAATGCAGTACCACAGACTCGGTCCTCACAAGGAAAAAATGTGAATATACTACAAATGAGTAAAAATATTTAGTTGTATATACTAGACACTGATGACCTACAGGCTACAAATGAAATGAAATGGCCAGCTCATGCTGGAGCATTTCACATGATGGCTCTATCCGCTGTAGGCCAATGATCTATTTCGTTGTCCCATTATCACATCACATTACTCATTTTTATTATTTATAACATCAAATATTAAAACGGGGCAATGGTCCATGACAAAGAAGGTGGCCAGTATTTTTCAGGGGTTGCTTGTCAATTTTTTTGATTAAATATTTGTCAAAGTAGCAACTAATGCTATTTTGTTAATCATTATTGCACAACACCAACACGTGATTTATTGTTTTCTTAATCACTCTTTTATCTTATGCTATCAATATCATGAAATGAAACACACATAGCTTTCGCCTGTCCTAACAACCCAGTGGACTGAGTTAAAACAAAAAAACAAAAAAAGAGAGTAGAGAGACCTAACATGCAATCCCCATGATAACACATCATTAACCATTATCATGCCAAGCAATTACATCTATGACAACTAGAAAGCATGTGCCCAAACTTATAGATTCAAAAACCCATAAACCCAAAACCCAAGACACTGATAATAAATTGACACTGATAATAAATTACTAATCAGAACTGATACGCAGCTAACACAACAACCACTCTTAAGTGTCTCGAATTAACCCTGAAAGTAATAAATAAGAAATCTTAGAATGAAGCGAGGAAGTTAAATATTTACACTTTCGGGGTTCATTCAGGGTACGATTGCATGATTCCTAGATTTCGTTTTCTCAAATCAGCATCAACCAAATCACACAAATTAAAATCAACCCGTCAAATTAGTATCAAAACAACCAAATCCCACAAACTAATTACGCTCATATTCTTCAAACAACAATACAATTTATCAAACAAAAACAACCACCCATAACAACTAAATCGCCACTAGCGCACCCATGACACCCACAATGCACACACTCAAATGCTTCGGCACTCTACAAACACATCGTCAATAAATTATTCTCTCGTCTGCATGCACCTTACACAACACAACCTCTCCAGCGTAGCCCTGTTCGAGACAGAACTCATAGAGCTCCTTGGAGATTTCCGTCCGACGAGAAAGAGAACTCCAATGAGCTTTAAAAGTTATGCCTCGACCAGGGCTATGCTGATAGCAATTAGATTGCCAAGCGGAAGAAGCCGGGGCACGAGCTGCTACGCTGTTTGAGAGATCACAATATACTACATAAGAAATCAACACAACCAAAAAATCACACAAAAATCTAGGAATCATGCAATCAGATCTCGAATTAATCCCGAAATGTAAATAACAACACAAGTCATCATCACAACAAGTCTTAGCACAACGATACTGCAATTTATCAAACCAAACCAAACCAAGCCAAACCAAACGAAATCAATCGCCGCTAGCACAACCGTGGCACCCGCAATGCACGCACTCGATCACCTTCTCCTCCCTCAAATGCTTCGGAACCCTACAAACGCAAGTCGTCATGAAATTATGATCTCTCGTCTGCATGCACCTCAAACAGCAAAGCCTCTCGTACCCAGGCTTCTTCCACTTGGCTATCAAGTTCTTGTCGGCGTAGCCCTGGTCGAGGCAGAACTCGTAGAGCTCTTTCGAGATTTCTTTACGGCGGTAGTAGAGGTCGTAGATGTAGCGACTTTTTTGGTGGTTGATGTGGAAAATCGGCCAGAGCGCTTCGCACTTGCGCTTGCCGTCGTGCGGGTCGTTTTCAGCTGGATAATAATCGTAAGGAATTAAAAACATGTTAAAGAAAAACTATTTTTGGCTTTTCGTTTTCCAAACACCCTGAATTTGAAAGTTCTAGAAAAACACGTTGACTTTTATTTTTGAAAGAATAATAATATTTAAACAATATAAAATAATTATAAATAAAATGGCCAGAGGGAATGTCGTGCGGGTTGTTTTCAGCTGTATAACTATTGTAAGGAATTAGAAAAAAAAAGACCTAGAATTTATCAAATTTATGAAAATTCCGTAGGGTTGGAATGTTAAAAAACAACTATTTTTAGCTTTTCGTTTTCCAAACACCCTGAATTTGAAAGTTTTAGAAAAACACGTTGACTATTATTTTTGAAAGAATAATAATATCTAAATAATATAAAATACTTATAAATAAAATGGCCAGAGCGCTTCGCATTTGCATTTTCTGTCGTGCGGGTCGTTTTCGGCTGCATAGAATAAGAATTTATTGAGATTTTTTTTTTCTAAAAAAGCTATATTTTTACCCACAAAAAAAAACTTTTGGAATATTAGAAGAAAACCCTACTATTAGTTTTTCATTTTCCGATCAAAAAGAAAATAATATTTGAATAATCACACTTGGGCTTCTCATCATGCGGGTCATTTCAGCTGCTCAAAATATTAATTTATTGAGATTTTTTTCCAAAAAAAAAACTATATTTTCATCTGCTAAAGAAATAACTTTATTGAGATTCTTTTTCCCCAAAGAAAAAATATTTTTTTTTATTAAATTTATGTTAGAAGAAAACCCTAGTTTTAGCTTTTCATTTTCCAAACCCTCAAGATCTATAAATAATCTGAACTTTTAAATTTTAACTTTTATTTTCAAAAAGAAAAATAATATTAATTTATAAATAATGATAAATAAAACGGCCAAAGGACCTCGTATTTGCGCTTTCTGCCATGGGGGTCATTTTTGGCTGCATGATGTAAATAAAATTGTATTGAATTTGTTTCAATAACACCCTATAGTTTATTTAATTTGTAAAAAAAGAAAAAATAGAACTCTACTTTTGACCTTTTTTTTATTTTTCAAAAACTCCAAAATTTGAAGATCTCGAAATGCGACTTAACTTTAACTCTTGTTTTAGAAAAAAGCCTTAATGATATTCAATCAGTACATAGATAATGAGAAATATTTTAAGTTTGGAAATAAAAGGTTAATACTAGTTTTTCTTTGTATTTTAAAAGCCATGCAGTTTTTTGAAAAATGGAAAGTTTAAAATAGAGGGTTTTTTTAATGCTCCAGAAAAAGCTAGAGGGGTTTCAGAATGAAAAAGAAAACGAAAAGAAAAATAAAATAAATAAAATAAAGGAGAAAAAAAGAGGATTTATTTATTACCTTCTCTCATTTTGGCATCTAATTCACGGAGAGTGGGATCAATTAGCTCCCAACCTTCCGGATACTTCACTCGGCTCGTCTTTATCTTTGGCATTTCTTCTATAAAAGAAAAAAAAAAGATAACTATAAATAGACACTATTTTAAAAAAACAATATTTCAGGTTCAATTGAATCAGATAATCAAGCCAAAAAATGATACGCAGACAATTCAATCTAGATTTTATACATATGATATCATATTTTAAAAAATAATAGTGAAAAAAGAATGAATATTTCAGGTTCAATTGAATCAGATAATCAAGCCAAACAATGATACGCAGACAATTCAATCTAGATTTTATACATATGATATCATCAGTATCCAATTCATTGCCCTAATTATCACAAACTCGAACTATTTGCACCTCTTTTAAAGCCTGATTAGCTTTCTTCAGAGTTGTTATTCACCCAATCCCACCTGAATTTGAGCTAATGGCAATTGTATATAACACTATCACGCAATTATTTGGAAGATTAAACGTTTTCTTTTCCTGTTTGAAATAATTACCTATTTATTCCGTTTGAAATAATTAAACCCTAAACCTATGACCAAACACATCATCGAAACAAATCGAAAGCAATTCGGCACCAATCATCCACCCAATTGATTAAAATCAAC
The DNA here is from genome assembly GCA_024447665.1 of Juncus inflexus. Lineage (NCBI taxonomy): Eukaryota > Viridiplantae > Streptophyta > Magnoliopsida > Poales > Juncaceae > Juncus > Juncus inflexus. Next base: position 878,229 of record JAJHPC010000013.1, on the reverse strand, counting down.
TAACCCTAGATAGATCGGCCCAAATTGAGAATCTAATCCCGAAGCAAAAGTTAGGGTTTCGAGAAAGGAAAGAGGAGAACTAACCTCGTTATATCGCTTTCCTTTACTTCGAAACGATACGAGAGTAAAGAAGTATTAAAGAGAAGATTGAGAAAGAAATCGGAACCAAATTTCTCCAATGCTTTGTTTCGAACAAGACTCAGGTCTCGAGAGAATAAACTTATTTTAAGGGTGTGTTCCAATAAATTGATTTGATGCAAAAAATTATTTTATTTGCTCCCAAGTTTTATTTAGGTAGGATGGAAAGTGATGAGTTTGTCTTTCTAATATGAAAATTCTAATATTAAAATAGCTCATTTTTGTTGCCTGTAAATTTGAACAACAAATATTTTCTCTCTTTAATTAAATTATTTAATACCAAAAATGTATTTTATAACATTAGTTGTATTATTTATTAAAAAAGACATTTATATCTTTTTTCAGTGACAAAATATTTATTCTTTAATAATTTTTTTAAAACTCACATAATAATTATTATGACTTGTCATGTCATTTCTCATTCCCTCGTTTCTCTTCTCCTTCCCTCTCTCCCCTAACAAAAGACTCGGACGACACCCTAGAATGAAACTTCTCTTGCATAATTTCAGTAAATTGAAGTCGGAAGACATATTTTATTTCTTGAGTAAGTTGAAGCCCAAACCATATATTTATATTTGGGGTAAATGGAAGCCCAAATTATATTTGTTTTTTCTGATTTTTAGTGCAAGACCAAACCGTATTCATTTTTTTTTTTTTTTTGTTGAGTAAATTAGCCCAAATCAGATTTGAGAAAATTGAAATCCAAACTTTATTTTATTCTTTTGACTAAATTGAAGCCCAAACTATATTTTATTTTTGAGTGAATTGAAGCCCAAAATATATTTTATTCAAATTGAAGCCCAAAGAATATTTTAGTTTGAGTAAATTGAAGCCCAAACCATATTTTATTTTTTGAGTAAATTCAAGCCCCAACCATATTTAATTTTTGTAAGTAATTGAAGCCCAAAATATATTTTATTTTTCTGAATAAGTTGAAACCCAAACCGTAATTTATTCTTGCAGTGAAATTGAATCCAAAACCATATTTTTTTTCTTTTTTGAGTAAATAGAAGCCCAAATCATATTTATCTTTTTAGTAAATTGCAGACCAAACCGTCTTTTTATCTTTTTGGAGTAAACTGAAAGCCCAAAGCATATTTTATGTTTTCAGTAAATTAAAACCCAAATCATACTTTATTTTTATGAATAAAGTGAAGCCCCAAACATATTTTTTATTTTTTTAGTAAATTGACGCCCAAACTATATATTATTTTTTCAATAACTTTGAATCCCAAACCATATTTTATTTTTGAGTTAATTGAATTGAAACCCAAATTATATTTTATTTTCTCAGTACATTGAAGCCCAAACCATATTTAATTTCTTTAGTAAATTAAGCCCAACATATATTTAATTTTTTGAATTATTGAAGCCCAAGCCGTATCTTATTTTCTCTAGAACCCTAAACTATATTATTTTTTGAGTAAATTGAAGCCCAACCCATATGTTATTTTTCTAAACAAATCGATATATTATTTTTTTGAGTCAATTGAAGCCCAATCATATTTTATATATTCGAGTAAATTGAGATTTTTTTTATATACTAATTTTTTCAAAAATAAACTAATACTTACCACTGTTTTGAAAATAAGAAGCTAACTATCATTTCCGTCACTATCAGTGACGCAACATGTAAATTTTATAATTTTTCAAAAACGGGATAATTTGTGAAAAAATGTGAAAATTTCGGTGGAACATTGTTGATTTGCACTAATTAATTATGTTTAGTTAGTTAAATGAGAAATTTTTGAAAAAACTGAAAATTTACAATGTTTCACACATCTGTTTCGCTACGGATAGTGACGGAAACGAGAGATTAGTGGTTCGGTTTATTTGCGATGAAAATGGCATAAAGAAAAACAAAGCGTAAATTGAAGCTGACTCAATAAGCACGAAGCGATAGAGACTCCGTCGTTGAAGGAGATGCGAGAGAGAAGATGTGGAAGGATCTCAGGCAAAGAGAAGCCGGCTCCCTCCGCCCTCACTCCTTCTCCCGCCGCCTCTTCTCCGGCCGCGTCGCCGCGCTGGAGCTCTCCAACCGCACGGACTTCCTCTCTCCCCACCTCGCCTCCGTCAACTCCCTCCAAGTAACTACATTCCTTTCTCTCAATTGGATTTTATAGCAGTTTTGGTAGAATATAATTGGATAAAAATATTTTGGATTTGCTCAACTCATTAAAAAAAAAAACATTTTACATTTGGAGGAAGGGGGATTTTCATTTTATCAAGCCCCCTCTAAATTTCCTCAAAAAATTAAAAAAAAATTCACTTTTCAATTTCTCAATTTTCAACTCAGATAGATTCGACAGAAGGACGGTACTTACTTTCCGGCGCTTCTGACGGATCAGTAGCTGTATTTGACATACAATGTCCTTCAAATTACGAAGGAGGAATAATCGCGAAGCACCGTAAATTATTTTCCATCGATAAAAGAAATAAAGATGCGCATAAATTCGCTGTTTCAAGTGCGATTTGGTATCCGATCGACACGGGACTGTTTATCACCGCTTCTTTTGATCGGTTCGTCAAAGTCTGGGATACCAACGAAACTCAAGTAATTTTTACCAACTTTTTTTTTTTTGCAAAAAAGCCCTTAAATTATGCCTAAATTGCAAAAAAGCCCTTACATTGTCGAAAATTGCAGAAATGCCTGAATCTGTCATTTCTAAATTAATCATGATTAAATCAAACGGTTTTAAAGAAAAGTAACGCTAGAGACTGTGATAAGTTTGCAAAAAAGCCCCTACGTTATCGAAAATTGTAAAAAAAGCCCCTCTATTGCTATGAACTTTAAAATACATTATAATACCGTTTGATTCCATCTTATTGTGCCTTTCAACTCATTAGGTAGTGATGGAATTCAAAATGCCGGGAAAAGTTTACGGAGCGGCCATGTCCGGGATTTCGACGACCCACGCTTTGATCGCGGCCGGAAATGCGGACACGTTAGTCCGGTTGTGTGATATTTCGTCCGGCGCTTTCACTCACACTCTCTCAGGCCACCGCGGTAAATAAATAATTAATTAATAATAAGTAAATAAATAATAAGTCAATAAATAATAAGTCAATAAATAAATAATAATAAGTCAATAAATAAATAATAAGTAAATAATTAAATTAAATTAATTAATTAATACTAAATAAATAAATAATAGATAATAAACAAATAAATAATAAGTAAATAATAATAAATATATAAATAATATGTAAATAATAAATAAATATATAAATAATAAGTAAATAAACTAATAAAGTAATTAATTAATAAATAATAAGTGCGGATGTTTTGGTCCGGTTATGTGATATTTCGTCTGGGGCTTTCACTCACACCCTCTGCACATATTACATTAAGTTATTTATGCAATTTAGTCCCTGGAATTTAGTCGGATCGTGATTTAGTCCTTGTACTGTTGATTTGACATGTTTGGTCCGTGTAATTTATAAAAAACGTGCACTAGTTAATTTAGTCCCTGAGTCAAAGACTTAACCACATGTCAAATCAATAGTACAGGGACTAAATTGCAGTCCAATTAAAGTACAGGGACTAAATTGCAGTCCAATTAAAGTACAGGGGCTAATGGTGTGCATTTATCCCTTTGTTTTTTGGTATGTTGAAGTTTCAGATGAATTAATGGCGGTTGAGTGGTTATAAATTAATGGGATAAATGCACTGTTGGTCCCTGTACTTTCATTGCACTGCAATTTAGTCCCTGAACTATTAATCTGACATTTTCGGTCCTTTTACTCTATGAAAGAAAATAAACTATGCATAATGCGCACAATCCTAAATAGAGACTAAGCATGTCAGATCAATAGTACAGGGACCGAGACGCAATCATTTATCCCTTTATTAAATTGAAAACTCAAAATTCGATTTTTTTTATTTTTTATTGATTTTTGTAGACGGAGTGATGACGGTTGAGTGGTCAAATTCGAACGAATTTGTATTAATGAGTGGCGGTTTAGACGGTTCAATCAGATTTTGGGATATCAGAAGAGCCGGTTGCTTTCTTGTTCTTGACCAGTCAAACTCTCAGCTCGGCCGGCGAGCCCCTTTACTCAACAACTTGGTATTTTTATAAAAAAGCCCCTGAATTGTTTAAAATCGCGAAAAAGTCCCTGGATTGTTGAAAATTGCAAAAAAAAAAGAAAGAAAAGAGAACTCTGTTGTTCGAAAATTCAAAGAATAGGACAGCCCTGACCGATAAAATTTGAATTTGTATGACGGTAAGGGCTTTTTTTTGGATTTTTGAAGAGTAGAGGGACTTTTTTGCAATTTTTGAAGAAAAGAGGGGCTCTTTGCGATTTAGGCATAATTAATTTTTTATTGCTGCAAATTTCCCGCTCCGGCATTTTTGGTTCTTCAATCTATATAATTTGCGAAACAAAATGGTATATTATTTAGAAAGCCCCTACAGTATGCTTAAATTGCAAAAAGGCCCTACATTATTGAAAATTGTGGAAAGAACCTCTATTCTTCAAAAATTCAATGAATGTTTACTTTGGGTCCTTCGATCTATATAATCTCTATATTAATGAGTGAATATTTAATTTGTGCCGTTTTGAGTAGGAATCGTCGGTGAGTCAGCGTGCCACATCATCATCAAAACCTAAAAAAGGGAAATCTTTGAGTAATTCAAAAAACCTAAATATTTCATCGAGCCAAAACAGAGCGATTGCTCATTATGGTGCTGTAACTGGACTCCGTGCGACTCCAGACGGAATGTATCTTCTAAGCTCAGGCAAAAATTTAAAAATAATATTTTTTAATTCTGTTATTTTAGTAAATTTTGCAAAAATAAAGCCCCTGCATTATTGGAAATCGCAAAAAAGTCCCTCTATTTTTTTAATTATTTTATTTCATTTAATCTCATATATTACAAAACACTTACGACACCAATGGATACATTGAAGTACTAAATAGAACAACGGAGGGGCTTTTTTGCCATTTCCAATACTGTAGGGGCTCTTTTGCAAATTTCCCTCCATTTCATCCCATTTAATTTAAAATTTTTTTTTTTTTTTCATACAGGGTCGGATTCGCGATTAAGATTGTGGGATATTGAATCGGGCCAAAACACTTTGGTAAATTACGAGTCAGTCCGGCTCCAAAATAACAAATCGATTCAGTTTGATGTTTCTTCTGATTCTTCACTTGTCTTTATACCTTGCATGAATTCCATCAAGGTACCTTTCAAATTTTTTTTATTTGGGGAATTTGCAAAAAAGGCCCTGCAATGTTGGAAATTGCGAAAAAACCCTGTACTATTGCTTAAATTGTAAAAAAGTTGTTACCGTTAGTTTGAAGTTAACACCGTTAGTTTTAATAGTTTAATCACTTGAATAATATTTTTCAAATATTAATTAATGTTTTTCTGAAATAAAATGTTCATTAATATTTTATGAATATTTTTCAAGTAATTAAACTATTAAACCTAATGGTGTTAACTTCAATCTAACAGTAGGGGCTTTTTGACAATAATGCAGGGCCTTTTCGCAATTTCCAACAATACAAGGGCTTTTTTGCAAATTTCCCATTATTTATTTGATATTTACCTCTTAGTTTTGTTGTTAATTGATTACTTTTTTGTTTTGTAGGTTTATGATATGTGGTCTGGTAAGTTAGTACGGACATTTAGGGGCCATTATGAGTTAGTTAATTGTTGTTATTTTGACTCAAATACTCAGGTTGGTTTTTGTTTATTTTTTAAAGATTTTTTTAGTAATTTCTAACTTTTTAATATTTTTTAATGCAAAAATTAATAATGTAATATGTGCAGGAATTGTACACAGGAGGAAACGACAGACAAATTTTGGTTTGGTCCCCGTCTTTTCCTTCTACTACCCAATTGGTAAAATTACATTATGTATTATTATGTAATTTATATAAAAATTGGTTATAAATTGTTATTTTAGTAAAAATGTTATTTTATTTTGTAGGAAGAAATGGACAGCAGAGGCCGAGTTATTTCAACTGATCAAGATAATTGGAGTGATTGAAATATTTTAATTTAATGTAGGGTTTTTTCTTTCAAATTGATTTAAAATAGGATATTTTATTGTATATAAATTTTTTGTTGATCTTTTGTAAATAGTTGTAATGATCATCTTCATTTTGTTAGCACAAAGATACATTAGAAATGGAGCTTGGTGTTATAAAATTGAACTATACATGGTCATTAAGAGTTTTATTTTAATGTATTACCTAGCATCAAATTTGAGTAATTTGTGAAATCGTGCTTTATTTGTCTATCTAGTTTTGTATTATTATTATTTTTTTATTTGAATGAATTCTTTGAGTTCTAGAAAAGCTAGATGACATACATTGCTACGCATAAATAATAAATCTGTGTCTATGTCAATGTGCATGTTTTTGAAAAAAAAATAGTTTTTATCATTCTTTTGAATTTCTTTTTACTTTATAAAAGGGAGAATTATAAAATGTACTGTTTCTAAAATGAGTATCATCTAAATTTTTCATAAACAAAATATAATTAATTTTTATCATTCTTTTGAGTTTCTTTTTGCTTTATAAAAGGGAAAATCCTAAAATGTACTGCTTATAAAATGAGAATCACATATTTAAATATTTTGACAAGTTTTTCATATATTTTTTTTCTGATCCAATCTAAAATTATATAATACTTTTGGGGGTGAAATTTAGTTATTATTTAGGGAAATTGGAAAGCCGGGGGCACCGTAGTGATCATGTAGCAACGGATTGAAATTATATATTGTTTTCTCATATTTCTATATACGCTATATACTGTTTTCATTTTTTTAAATATATATTGTTTACCGAATGAATTTTTATATACTGTTTGTTTTCAGTTTATATGTTTGTATATACTGTTTTTATTTTTTTAATATATATACTGTTTTCAGTTTTTATATATTGTCGCTACACGGTCACTACAGTAACATCGTACAATATCAACTCCCTATTATTTATGTGTCAACTTATTTGCCACAGCATGGAAAAATTTAGATTAGGCAAAACAAAACATCATATTTTAACACAATCTTGCCATTTTCAGTCCACACGCCTTATTCAGCTCTCTCATCTCCTAAAAATTCCCTCCGTTCAATCTCTCTCTCTCTCCGTTCATCCCCGAATTAAATTGTAGGTTTGCAAATCCGACCAAAATTCTCCAAATATGAAAGAAAAAGTCATGAATAATCCTGAGACAATTATGGCTAATGAGAATCAAGTTCAACCACTCCAAGATGAACTATCAATCCCTAAGTTACTTTTTTTTAATTAATATTCTTAAATATAGATTGCATGAAATTAGTCATTCCGTTCAAACATTTTGGAGGCCAAAAGCTGCAAATTTAGGATTGTTCAGTTCTAAATAATTGTTCTCGTTTTTTTCTTTCAATTGGCTCCATTTTTTTATAATGAAAACCTTTTAGTAATCTATCTTTCATTTCATGTAAACTCTTTTATTAATCTCATATATTTTTTTTCATTTTCCAATGTTACCGCCTTGTATTTCAAAGGATATTAAAGAATCTATATTTCCTGGATGTATTTTTCGTCTCGTGGCGTTCGTGTATCTCTTAATTTCACTAGTGCATGAAAAAGAATCGAACTTGAAAAAGTTGGCAATAATATTGTTGTGTAGCTCCGCTTTGGTAGATTTGTGCTTGTTCTTTTATTCTTTTTTTCGGGAAATCGAGCGAGTTTTGATGAAATTAATGTTGGCGGTGCAAATATATTCTTTTATGATTGTGTATGGATTATTCCAAGCCTATCCATAATGATACACATGAAGACTCATGATTCGTTCGTAAAACTCACGACTTGGATTTTTGTTGCATGTTTTATATTATCTGCTATCTACTATACGTGTGTGCATGTTTTTGACAGGGTAAAAATTCATTCAATATTACATTTAATATTTGTGTTTTAGTTACTTTTTTGGAGAGAAAATTATAATTGGTTGAACTGATATTTTGTGTTTCATCCCCGATTTAGTAAGAACCGTGAAATTTGTTAATCATGGTATTGAGAACTATGTACATGTTTCATACCCGAGCATCATATCAAAAAAATTCAGAGTATTGAGAACAATTAACAAAAACATATGTGATCAATTTATAAATAATCCATAACATTTTAACAACTAAAAAGATAAAAGAAATAAGAAAAACAACGATAATATTTTGAAGAAACATTTTCTTATGCATAGGATACATATTTTTTCCATATATATAATATCATATTTTCTTTTTAAACATCATGTTAAATATAATTATTATTTTTTATTTTTTCTAAAAATAATCTTCTATAACTAAATCTTATGTAGTATCAACTAAAATCTATGAAGTAATTATGTTGCATTTTATTTTGTCTAATCTTATTTATCTAAGTCTCGATACTTGATTTTTTTCTAATATAATATGTCAAGAGATAACAAAGATAAGAAAACAAAAGAGAATAAAAAAAATGATGATTTTTTAATCTTAGAAGTTTTAATGCAAACATAAATTGAGATCATAAATGAATTCTCCAAGTTATTTAGTGGATTATTATTTTTTACTTTTTATGAGTTTATTTTTCATACGTAAATTTATTTGTATAGAGTTATTTGTCCTTATGAAATTAGATGCGATATAGAAAATATTTTAAAATGAATAAAATATCTTATGATATAATTCAAAATAAACATATCGAACTTAACATAGTTATTATATATTATTTATGTATTATGAATTTATTTCAAACTTTTATTATTTTATAGTTACACTTTATATATTATAGATTGAAATAAATATTAAAATTGAAATATTCGCAAGAGTATTATCTTAGTATAACTGACGGATCAAAGGACTCGTCAGTTTGTCAGGTTGTTTGAGATGGATTCTGATGATTTTGTGTGGTGCAGAACTCATATATATATATATATAAAATGATTGGAAATTTTTTTTATTTGATAGTTTGACCAATGCTATATTCATATTTTTGTTCTATATGGTTGATAGATATTTTTTTGTTTGTGAAAGTATAACTATGTGATAATAATTATGCTCAGCTGATTGTTTGGCTAAATCAGCTTAAAAATGATACAATCTTAATTTTCCTGGAAAATAATATCAAAATGTCTATTTTCGGTTAGAAGTCATACAGTGATGATATATTTTTTGGATTGTTATCTTATCTTTTGTTATTAATTTAATAATTGCTGATGATATTATAAATATACAGATTATTGCGTATCATATATGAAATTAAATTCTTTCATTGGTGCAGTCAATTAGTCAAATGAGGTTTGGTGACTTTAGTTTAATGAGTATTTTGTAGAGAAAAAGAAGATAAAATATTTTTCTCAGCTTATTAATTGGTTCTCATGAGTTTTGAAGTTTGAAAGTTCATTTGGAACATTGGACTTTCAAAATCTGATACCTGCTAAACTTTAAATTTGTCTGTTATTCTGTATCTGAATAAGCCTTACAAGTTATAGTTACTCATCCTTAACATTTTTTTCCAAGTTAATGGTTACTAATATATTATAGTCACTAGATTGGAGACCTCTCTATATGGTATTATAAGAGAACAAGGAGAAAATTTCAAAGAGATTAACACATGCATAATTTTCAGTTACATTGATTAATGTGGGTTTTGTTTTTACGATATTTTGAGAGCCAAAGACCCTGATTATATTAGTTTTACAAGGATATTTATTTGCAAGGTTGAAGTTTAATTGGGACTAGAAGAGAAGAGGCCGTGGACCCTCAAGATTTTAATAGAATTATATATAATACTAGTGTTTTACTAAAGAAAATTTCTAAATACATATTTCTATGTATTATGCTCAACTGATTGTTATACTAAATTAACTTAAAAATGATTCAACCTTAATTGTCCTAAAAATAATATCAAAATTTGCTCAAAATTAAGAATATGAGGAAAACATGCACAAAATTAAAATTCAGGAGGCAAGTTGAACATTTTGGAACAGTTCAGAGGGCAAAAGTAATTTTCTTTTTTTTTATTGGAACGAATTCTATGAGTTCTAGAAAAGCTATATGACATATAGTTTTGGTCCGGTTGTGCGATATCTCGTCTGACGCTCTCACTCACACCCTCTCCGGCCATCGCTGTAATCAACTAATTAAGTTGATTGATTAAATTGATTAATGTGATTTAAATAAATGCAATGTTATTTAGTCCATGTACTATAGTTGGATTTGATTGATTAAATTGATTAATGTGATTAAATCAACAGATTGGAAATGCTTGTTCCATGTACTTTTAGGAAAACATGCACTAGTTAGTCCTTGAGTTAAAGTACATGGACTAAATTGCAATCCAATTATTCTACATGGATCAACTAATGATGCATTTATCTATTGCTTAATTAATTACATTAATTAATGAGATAAATGCACCGTTAGTACTGTAGTTAAGGACTGGCCATTCACAATTCTATAAAATACAAGGACCAAGCATGTCAAATCAATAATACAGAGACTAAATAGCAATCCAACTAAAGCATAAGGACTAAGTAACGGTGCATTTATTCCTTAATCAATTCTCCTTTCTCATACAAATGAACCGTTAGTCCATGTACATTAATTGGATTACATTTTAGTCCCTCGTACTTGGTTGGATTACTATTGAGTCCCTGTACTATTTAATTTGACATCAGAAGAGCCGGCTGTATCCTCGTGCTTGACCAGTCTCACTCTCAACTCGGCCGGCGACCCGCCTTGCTCAACAAGATGGTAATTTATCTAAAAACCCTGAATTATTTAAAGAAAGTATTTTATCGTATTTAAATTTTTTTGTTTATCTTTTATAAATAGTTGTGAGTTCAGCTTCATTTTTCTTTTTTTGAGCACAAGATCCATTAAGAAATTTATTTTTATGTATTACCTAGCATCAAACTTGAGTAATTTGTGAAATTGTGCTTTATTCATATCTGTTTAGTTTTGTATCATTTTCTTTATTTGAATGAATTATGTAAGTTCTAGAAAAGCTAAACGACATAAATATGTGTATCAACATGTTTTTTTTAATTGTATATAATAAGTTTTTGTCATTTGTTTTTTGAATTTCTTTTTGCTTTATAAAAGGGAAAATTCTAAAATGTACTATTTTTTTGTAAATTAAAAGACTGGTGGGGGTGAATTTGTTACTATTTATAAAATATTTAACTTAAAAGGGCCCAATTAGTAGGCAAAACATCTAATTCATTTCATAAATAATTAATGCAAGAAAGGCTTCATTGAATCTTGCTATTTTCTATCCACGCTTTATTTAGTTCTAGTTATTTGCTCTCTAATCTGTCCATAATTCACTCCCCTTTTCCTCTCTCTCTCACACACACTCTCTGTTCATCCCAGATGAAATTGTAGGTCTGCAATTCCGACCAAAATTCTTCAAAAAAGAAAGAAAAATTCCATCAAAACAATGGCCAATGAGCAGCACCCACTGGAATTGCGAATTTCTAAGGTACACTTTTTAATTGATTGTCTTAAATCTAAATTGCTCACAATTAATCAATCCAAAGATTTGATTCTAAATTGCTCATGACCAATAAGATTTTAACTGACGATTGCGAAAAATCATATTTTTTGACTGAGTGGTCCGATTTATTATTCCACCTTTTCAAGAACCTAATCCAAACAGAATTTAGGAACCCAAAAGCTATTACAAATATATTTAGTAATTGATCTTTCTTTTCATTAAAGTCGTTTACTAATCTCATCTTTTTTTTTCTTTTTTGATGTACCCATTTCAAAGGATATTAAAGAATCTACATTTAACCGTCTCGCAGCACACATTTATCTGTTGATTTCACTCCTGCTTGAAAAAGAAATCAAAGAATCAAACTTGCTAAAGTTGGGAAAGGTTTTGGCATTCAGCTCCATTTTGTTAGAATTATGTTCAATAATTTTTTCTGCTTTTTGGGAAATTGAGCGATCTTTGAAAAAATTGATCGTAATATATTCGTTTGTGAATATATGGATTATTCTAAATCTATTCGTAATGATGCACATGAAGCCTCATGATTCGTTAGATAACATCACATGTTGGATCTTTCTCACATGTTTAATATTATCTGCTATCTATTTTACATGCGTTCATGTTTGTAACAAGGTAACTTATTCATTCGGTTTTTGCAGTTAACATTTTCTTCTAGTTTTCTTGAAAGAAAATGACATAAAGTTTCAAAGATTTTATTTATTTATGTAGGAGCCTTTTTCATATTTCAGGAGAAAGAAGAAAGTTTCGACCAACTCAAATAGAAATAAACCTTCTTTTTTTGCGGTATTGTGATAATAAATTATGTAATTATAGTTTGATTTGTATGACTAATCTTCATTTCAATATTTTTCTTCATTTTTCTGACATTATTTTTTTCATTTCAAAACAGAATCCAAAAATTTTGTACATTGAACCATCCCATTTCGCAACAATAAGCTGGCTCTTCATTCTAAGTAATGTTCAAGTCGCAGCTGATAAACCGTCAATATTTCGTACATTCAGCATATTCCTATGCCTTATTTCTGGCTTGGCGATATTTAACGGATATTTTTACACTCTACGTGGATTTGGCCGAATTTCAAAGAGATTATCACATGCATTTTTGTGGTTTCCACTTTTTAATGGGGTGTTTTATCTAATTCTACTTCTGAGTACTCATACTTCACATTCTTCTGAAATTTTTTTCGGAATTTTTGGCTCACCTATCGTGTTAATGGGTATTTATATTCTATGCTTGCTCATCTTTGACAAGGTAAATAATTGATTAATTAGTTTTATGATGTATTTTGGATCAAGTAATTAATTACTTAATTTTGGTTTTTTAAAATGGATTAGTTATGTGCTAAGATTATTGTTTTTTCATGAAGGATCCCTTATCATATTTTAAAAAGAAGAAGGATATAAATGACGGATCAAAGGAGCCTTCAGTTTGTGAGGTTGTTTGAGATGGACCGACTCGACAGTATAAGATTCTGTGTGGTGCATATCTTAAATGAATATATGATTTAGATGATTGGAATTTTTCATTTTGATAGTTTTTCTTTAGTAAATTATTTTTCTATAAGGTTGATCAAGTTTTTTTGCTTTGTAGAGGCATAACTATGTGATAATAATTGCTCAACTGATTGTTAGACTTAAAAATGATGCAACCTTAATTGTCCTGAAAAATAATATTAAATGTCTTATTTTCGGTTAGAAGTCGTACAATGATGATCTTTTTGTTGTTATCTTATATATTTTATTATTAATTTAGTAATTGCTGATGAGATTATAGGTATATAGATTGTTGCCTATCATATGAAAACGAAATTCTTTTGTTGGTGCAGTCAAATGAATTTGCATTAATTGTTATATGAAATTGGTATGAGTATCAATTTTTTAATTGTTATTTTAGTATATATTATATTGTATATAAATTCCTTGTTTATCTTTTATAAATAGTTGTGATGTTCAGCTTCATTTTTTCCTTTGTTGAGCACAAGATCCATCAAGAATTTTATTTTCATGTATTACCTAGCATCAAATTTGAGTAATTTGTGAAATTGTGCTTTATTCATATCTATTAATTTGTATAATTTTTTTATTAGAATGAATTCTGGTAGTTCTAGTAAAGCTCAATGACATATTGTATCGCATAGATTTGTGTATTGCATGTTTTTTTAAGTTAATTAGTTTTTATCATTTGTCTTTTGAATATCTTTTTGGTTTATAAAAGGGAAACTTCTAAAATATATACTGCTTATAAAAGATAGATGTTCAAGTTTTAATGTACTATTTTTTTTTTTTTTTTTTTTGCAAACCAAAAGAGCAAAGTTTAAATTATGTTATGTACATATTATGACATTTTTTATATATTTTTGTTTGTTCTTATCCAATCTAAAATTATATTATACTTGTGTGGGTAATAAATTTTAGTTACTATTTATTGTGGGTAAAATTAAGGGCCAAGTGTGTTCGGTGAATAGGGAATATCTCTATATTTCATTTTATTCCAAGTGTGTTCGGTGAACCCAATAGAATAACATAGTCAGTTTAAAAATATAAATATTGTTGATGACCAAAATACCCCTCTTATTTTTCTATATATAATTTCAGCCATCCATTTTTACCAACTTAAAAGAAAGAAATATAAAATATACATTTTTATACGTGAAAAGAATAAATTGTATTTGGGTTAGCTTAGTTTTTCCTAGGCTAACTCTTTAGGCATCCCGCCTAATTTTATGTATTTTTATGTACTTTGAACTATTTTTTCTTATGGAGTTGATACTACACAATGGATATTGTAGCGACAGTATATAAAAACTGAAAACAGTATATCAAATATATGAGCTGAAAAAAAATAATATATAAAAATTCATTCGATAAAACAATATATATTTTTAAAAAAATGAAAACAGTATATACAAACATATAAACTGAAAACAAACATTATATAAAAATTCACTCGGTAAACAGTATATATATTTAAAAAAATGAAAACGGTATATAATGTATATAAAAATGCGAGAAAATAGTATATAATTTGAATCCGTCGCTATAGGGTCGTTACAATACTCCCGGCGTGATTTCCAATTTTTTTTTTCTTAATGACAATTTATCCTCAGAGTGTGGGTTAACCAAGAAAAAAAAGAATAAATAGTAAGAAAAATACAATAAATATTCACTTACAAATTTAAACAAGAAAAAATAATTTACCAACCTCTCAATAGGCCACATCACCTCAATTCTTTTATCCTTTGGATTAAATAATATGATTACATCTACACCATTGATTTTTTTGCTTAATCTGATTTCTTGTGACATTATTTATATATCATGCTAACATGTACAATAATAATTGATGATTTTCTTGTTTGCTATTCTATGCCTGATTAGGTGAGAACGGTTAAAACTATTTTTTATCGTTAGATTTGAATCAAATGGTTCTAATGAACCACTACATACTTCTATTCAAATATTAATACAAAAAGAAATGAAGAGTTCATTTATTAACAATATTTAGTTTTTTTCTTCTTTAAAGAAATAATAATTCATAATAAAACATTATATTTCTAACCTTAAAATCTTCAAACATAAATTTGTTTGAATGTTTTCTTTATTTTGAATTCCATATTGCTATGGTTCCAATTTAATTTTTTTTCTCGGCGAAATATGCAAAAATAAATTATACAATAGAATATTCTCATATGGAAAATATATCTTTACATAATTAGATTTAAACAATTGGATATTTAAAATATAATGCAATAAATTATTATTTTTAATCAATAAATTATAATTCAAACATTTAGATAAATTAACCCCACCATATTATTTTCATCTACTTTTGAGTGTTCTCATTGAAGCATGCCATCAAATTTCTATGGGTCGTCCGATCGAAAAATTTCTCAAATTTTATAATCTAAGTTGTCAAGTTTCTTGATATTTTATGACAATATGTGTGTGATTATTAATACATAATCATATAATTTATTAGATTACTTTTTTTTATATTATATATTAAGAAATACATTACATTAATTAATATATTACACGCTTCAATAATAGTTATGTGATTCATTTGTTCATAAAGTATATAGTTATTGCACATCAGTTTAGTAGTTGAATAAGATCAACGAGGAGAAAATTAATGGTGATATCATTTTAAGAAAATAATTCATGTTATATTTTCTTATATTAGAACATAAAAAAAAATTCTTTATAGAAAACATTATATTTTTTTTTCTTCAAGCATAATGTTAAATATATATATTTTTTTTCTCTTTTTGCCAAAAAAATAAAACGTCTTTGATTAGATCTTTTGATACTTCTACTAAAATCTTTGAAATAAATTGTCTTATTTTTTTTTCGAGCATCATCTAAGGTTGATTATAAATTATGTATTTTTCTAAATGTAATATATCAAAAGACAACAACATAACTTCAAAGAACAACTGAAAATACACTTAAATTGAGATTATAAAGATTAATTCATAGTGCCTTATTACAAAATTAATTTTTTTTCAATTAATTTCTTATTTATTTAATTAATTTATAATAACATAATTTATTATATAAAGTTACCCGTCATTACGAAATTAGATATGATAAAACATCCCATAATTTAGCACAAAATTATAACTAAAATATATTAAACTTACTCTACATAATTTTTTTATATTTTTTGTGTGTTATGAATTAATTTAAATGTTAATGTAATTTTATAATTTTTTTGGAAAGTTACGGAGAGTTTGTATAATTTTTATAATTGTAGGTTTATTTATTATATATCAAAACAAATAAAAAATGAAAATATTTCAGCATAGCATGAGTATACAGTTAATTTACTTATTTTCTTAAGTATTTAACTATTTATATTATCATCACTTTAGAACAGAAACATAAATTAATGATAGGAACATTACATTTATAGAAGAGAATAAACTAAATAGAAAATTAAATAAGATGATACATAAGAAAAACTAATATTACCAATTTTCTTAAAATATTAATTCATAATCTCATGGTCGATTTTTTTTAGTTGTCAAAATTATGTACAGTATATATACACAAAAAGTGAATAAAATTTTTACATGTTATTGATAAAACTCAGTACATAAATTAATATAATATGATTATAAACAACATAAAAATATTTTGATGTAATTGTTTCATGATCGAAGATATAGCACGAAATATTAATCTAATTGTATGCTAAAATGAAAATATTCGCAGCGTAGTGTAAACATTATCCTGGTAGTCATCAATTTATAAAGTACATGTTCTCTCCATAAGCAAGTATCAATATATTATATGTAGCAATTTTTTTAACTAGTAGAATTCTCGCTCGGCTTCGAATTCACTAGATATATTTTTATTCAAATGTATGACGCATGATTCGTTATACAAATGTGACTTTTGAAAACACAATGTTATATATGTGTGAAATATATATATTTTGAAACATGATTTGAGATTTTTAAAATGAATCCAAATTAAATTATAATATAATTTTTTAGACTAATTAAATTCTTAGTGAATCAATATTATATTCTTGTGAGAGTAATTATTTCGCTATTCCGCACTATTTTAACTGAATTGGTGATTATAAGGACTGGTGGATCTACAGATAATGAATCTATCCATTCACAAGTACAAATGATCCAACAACCAATAATAATCTGATCTTTCATTCTTAATGACTACATCACAGCCTTCGATTTATAACAACTTAAATCCTCACCGTTCAATCCTATATAAATATCTCTAACTAATCATAAGCCCAAAAAAGCTGAAAATATTTAAAAATATATTTTGCCTACGCCTTTAAATATATAAATATTTAAATATATATATTGTCAAAAAAAAACTGAAAATATTTAAATTTAAAGGGCACAATTAATAGGCAAAACATCCACGCCTTATTTAGTTTTAGTTATTTGCTTTCTAATCTCTCCATAAATCCCCACCATTCTCTCACTCTCACTCTCACTCACTCACTCACTCTGTTCATCCCCAAACGAAATTCTAGATTTTCAATTTCAACCGAAAAATCCATCAATCATCCTGAGATAATGGCCAATGAAACTCAACCAAACCAATTGCAAATTTCTAAGGTACCTTTTTTTAATTGATGGTCTTAAATCTAAATTGCACAAAACTAATCAATGCTACATTTTTTTAATTGATGGTCTTAAATCTAAATTGCACAAAAAATAATCAATCTGTTTGAGTAGATTTTATTCAGAATGATCAATCTGATTTTAGCCAAGGATTGTGAAAAATCTGATCTTTTTGACAGAAAGATCCAATTTTTTATCCGATCTTTTCATGCAAAAAGTATTTGCTTAATTATCTTTTCAGGCAAAAAGTTACAGATTGATAAGTTCTTATGAATCGTTCTTGTTTTCTTCAATTGGCTTATTTATTATAACAAATACTGTTTAGTAATTAATCTTTCTTTCTTTTTTAAATCATTTACTAATCTCATCTTCTTTTGCTCATTTCAAAGGATATTAAACAATCTACATATACACGACTCATACCACACATTTATCTGTTCGTTTATCTCCTGCTTGAAAAAGAAAAGGAATCAATCTTGCTAAAATTGGGACTTGTTTTAGCATTCAGCTCCATTTTGATAGAATTGCGTTCAATCTTTTATCCTGATTCTTGGGAAACTCAGCGAGTTTTGAAGAAATTTATCTTTGCGGGCCTAATATATTCTTTTGTGAATATATGGATTGTTCTAAATCTATTCGTAATGATGCACATGAAACCTCATGATTTGTTAGATAACATCATATGTTGGATTTTTCTCAGATGTTTTATATTATGCGCTATGTACTTTACATGCGTTCATGTCTTTGACAAGGTAAATTATTCATTTTTTTTATTTTATTATTTTTGCATTTAACATTTTCTTTTAGTTTTCTTGAAAGAAAATGACATAAAGATTGAAGGATGTTTTTTTTGTTTATTTATGCAGGAGCCTTTTTCGTATTTCAGGAGAAATAGGAACATTTCGACCAACTCAAACAGAAATAGATCTTCTTTTTTTGCGGTATTGCGATAATAAATTACATAACTGTACTTTGATTTCTATTACTAATCTTCATTTCATGTATTTTTCTTCATTGCTCTGACATTATTTTGTTCATTTCAAAACAGAATCCAGAAGTAATATACTTTGAACCATCTCATTTCGCAATGCTAAGCTGGGCCTTCATTCGAAATATTGTTCAAGTTGCGGCTGATAAACCGTCAATATTTCGTACATTAAGCATATTTCTATGCTTTATTTCTGGATTGGTGATATTTATCGGATATTTTTACACTTTACGTGGATTTGACCGAATTTCAAAGAGATTATCACATGCTTTGATTTGGTTTCCAATTTTTACTGTGGCTTTTTCTCTCATTCCAGTTTTTAGATCAAAAGGTCCTGATTATACTGAAAGAGCACGGTCTTTTGAATTTATTTTCGGATTTTTTGCAGTGCCTATGGTGTTAATGGCCATTTATATCATATGCTTGCTCATCTTAGACAAGGTAAATAATTAATTAATTAGTTTTATGCTGTATTTTGAATCAATTAATTAATTAGATAGTTTTGGTTTCTTTTAAATGGATTAGTTATGTAATAAGATTTTTTTTTTTAATGCAGGATCCTTTGTCATATTTTAAAAAAGAGAAGGATATAAATGACGGCTCAATGGACTCTTCAGTTTGTCACGTTGTTTGAGATGGATTGACTCGACAATATAAGATCTGATGATTTTGTGTGGTGCAGATCTTAAATAAATATATGATTAGATGATTGGGATTTTTTTTTTTTTTTGACAGTTTGAGCAATGCTACATTTATAGTTTTTTGTTCTATAAGGTTCATCGGTTTTTTTGGTTTGTATGTGATAATAATTGTCCTTAAAAATAATATAAAAATATCTAATTTCGGTTAGAAGTCATACAATGATGAAATTTATTTTTTGAATTGCTATCTTATATTTTGAAATTAATTTAGAAATTGTTGATGAGATTGTAAGTAAAGATTATAAGTAAACAGATTGTTGCCTATCATATGGAATGAAATTCTTTTGTTGGTGCAGTCAAATGAGGTTACTTGACTTTAATATAAGTTACATAATGATATTTTGTAGAGAAAGAAAGATAAAATGTCTTCTCAGCTTATTATATGGTTCTATGAGATTTGAATTCTGAGAGAGATGATTGCTAAAATCAGTTGTCAAAAATATAATTGCACTCAGACTACTTTCAAAAATACACAAAAAAAAAAGAGTTTATCTAATTGGCATTGATCAATGCCCTAATTTTCATTTCAAGATGACCAAGAAACTTGACAATAATTCTACATGGTGTACAATGCATATCACAACTGAGTATTGCTAATTAAGGAGTCATGCTTCCTGGTCATGCAGCTTATCATTTTTTTTATTATTTAAAACAGCTTATCATTTTTATTTTTATTTCCGTACCATCATCAATTTCGCTAACTATCTTATAGATATTTTTTTTATTTTTTATATCATTTAGGAATTGTTTGCTGACCGTAACAACACAGACAAGTTCATTTCCATTAAGATTCATATTTTTTAAACGATTTTCTTGTTGTTTATGTTCAACTCTGAATAAATTAATTTTAGTTTTTTTTTTTTGTTTGCAACTAATAATATGACGCATTTATCCTTCTCATTTCCGTGTCTTAATCCCGTTCTCTCTCTGTCTCTTCTCTCAATCTCCCTTCATCCCCAAATTTTATTTTAGGTTTTGCAATTCCAACCAAACTTTCTCCAAAAGATGAAAGCGAAATTCATGGTCAATGAGAATCAAGCGCTCCAAGAAGAACTGTCAATATCTGAGGTACTTTTTTTTAATTAATGTTCTTAAATCCAGATTGTACCGATTAATATTGCTCTTGTTTTCTTCCTGTTGGCTCCATTATTTTATAATAAATAGAAGACTATTTAGTAATCTATCTTTCTTTTATTTTAAACCCATTCACTAATGTCAAGCATGCTTTTTTTCCGGCTTTATCACGTCGCATTACAGGATATAGAATCGCGTTTCGAAAATCTGATACGTCTAGTAGAGCTCGTTTATCTTTTATATTCACTCGAGCATGAAAAATATTCGAATGTGTTAATATTGGCACTAATTTAGGGGTTTACCTCCATGTTGGTCGAATCATGGTTGTTTTGTTTCTATACTTTTTATAAAATCCATCGAGTTTCGAAGAAATTGATCTTTGCGGTGCAAATATATTCTTTTATGAATATATGGATTATTCTAGTTTCTAGATCTAATTGTATTGATGCACATAGAGCCTAAAGATTTATTCACAAAAATCACGAGTTGGATCTTTCTCACATATTTGATATTATCTGCTATCTACTTTACATGCGTGCATGTTTTTCAAAAGGTAAATTGTTCATTTTTTACATCAATATTTGTGTTTAATTGCGTTTTGGAGAGACAATATGATAAAATATTTAATGATTTTTTATATATGTAGGAGCCACTTTCATACTTCAAGAGAAATAAGGACATTTCAGACAATTCAGAGAAAAACCCTTTTTCTTATTTTGCGGTATTGTGATAATATATTATATAATTTAATTTCTATGATTCTATATTTTTTTAAACTAATTTCTATGATTCTATGAATAATATTACTTTTTTTTTCTGATATTATTTTTCCCCTATCTTTTCATTTCGAAACAGAATCTAGACATTCCAAACATGGAACCCTATCTTTTCATACTAACAAGCTCGATTCACATTCAATTAATTGTTAATGTCGTGGTTCAAAAACCGACAATATTTCGTACATTGTCCCTATTTCCATGCCTTATTTCCGGTTTGGCATTATTTAACGGATATTTTTACACTTTGCGTGGATTTGACCGAATTTCCAAGAGATTAAATCATGCATTGTTTATAATTCCGGTTTTTATTGCGGGTATTGCTCCACTTTTTTATATGAGGGCTACAGACCCTGATTATACTTCTATTCCACGCTTCTTTGATATTTTTTGTGGAATTTGTGAGTTGCCTCTTATATCAGTTGCACTTCCTATTATATATTCGATCATCTTTGACAAGGTAAAATAATTAGTAAAAATTTAGATTTTTCAATATGGGTATGTTATGTGCTGAGATTAAAATTTTGTTATGCAGAAACCCTTTTCATACTTCAGGAGAGAGAAGAATGTTTCTGACGGTGGCTCGAGTTATTCTTCAGTTTGTTGTGAGGATGTTTCAGATGATTCGAGTCGACTGATCAAGAGAACTTAACTATAAGTTTTTGGAGTCATGTTTAAACTATGAACTTAACTATGATTCGAGTCGAGTTATTAAGTTTGACAAATAGAAAATGAAATTTGTGTCGTTTTAAACTTACGTTTCAGAGTGATGTGTAATATGATTATAAAGATTGCGGTTTGTGAATTCTTACATCATGATGAACAGTGTTGATTGTAAATTCTTACATGTATTTGATTGTATGTAAATATCTCCTGTGCATATTTTGGTTTACACTTTATAAATAGTTGTTTATATAGTTTTTTCTGATCCAATCTAAAACCATATTTGTGGGTAAATTTTAGTTATTGTTTGTGTTAAGTTATGCCACAAACAGAAAATTTGGATTTGGAAAACAACTCTTATTAATTTCATAAATTGTATTTTTTTTTTTTTTTTTTTGAGATTCAACCCATATTCGATGGATTGATAGACTTTACTAAATATGTGTTAAATAATATTTTGTTTGCTTGAATTTGAACTCATGATCACCTATTATACATGCAATATGAACTCATTTTATATATTGTTAATGCACTATTTTTTTTTCAAATTTAGCATCCTCAAAATCCTTGGATTTCTGTTTTTGTTAGCCTCTTAATGAGCCTTTGAGTTATAGCATTGAAATGCTTAAAAAGTCTATATATAACATTAACATTTTCTAGAAAGAAACTAATAATTGTGGCATTTTCTTTATCAATAATGCATCATTTTGAAGTTTTTGTTTCTTTTTCATTTAAGAGAAAATTCAAAACTAACGTGAAAAAATCCAATCCATGAAATAACAAATCTCATAGTAAATGAAAACTACTCGAAATATTCTCTAAATTAGCAAGCACAACAGAAATAAAATAAAAATCTTATACAATAAAAAGGTTTAATTAAGAGGTCTCAACCAAATTTTCTTCTTGAGAATCGCCCTTTGTTTGACTCTCACTCAAATCCTTCTCAGCCTTCCTTTTCTTTTCCGCCTCTCTTTTTCCCGCATTTTTCTTTCTGAATTCTGATCAATCAAACAAGAAAAACAACAAATTTAGACCCAAAAAATAAACTAATTTGCAGTATAAACAAATTCAAATTGAATTGAACTGAGAAATGAGAAATGAGAAAACCAACCTTCTAAAGAAGCTCTAAGAGGTTCAACAAATTCAGGAAATTCAATTTCATCGAGGGCTTTCAGTACATCATCTGCATTAATCGTCTGCCTCTTCGATTCCTTGCATATATCATTCGCCCTAATCACATCCCACAATCAAAATCCCCAATCATCAATCCCAAAAAACAGAAACCAATATCAAATTTTACAAAAATCAGCACAATTGACGCAACAAAATCGAAGGATCGATCGAGGGATTCGATCACTTACGTGGCGGAAAGATAATGGATGAAGATCCGAGCGCCTTCTCCAAAGGCAGCCAACGCATCCTTGTTCACGCTGATTTCTCCCTCGTCCTCTCCGCCCAGCTCCGACAGCTTCTCCTTCACCAGTCGCCGCACAATAGCCCGAGGCAAGTCCTCCACCGCCGCCTCCGGCGTCGGCGCCGCCGGCTTCGGAGGTGCTGACGTCGACGCCTTCACCGCCGTATCGGGGACTGCCGGAGCCGAACCTCCTTCCTCCGCCGCTTCTCCTCCCTTCTTCGCCATCTCTCTCTCTCTCGTAAAACCCTCGCGCGAAACTGAAAATGGAAGATGGAGGTTTGTGTTTTATTTTTCGCGGGTTAATTTTGGGAGGGATTGTTGCGTATAGGCCCCAAATTTATTTGTATTTTCGAAAGAAGCCCTGAATAGACATGGGCCGTGTGTTATTCTTTAATATTTTTTTGTGTTAATATACTTTTTTTAAAGAAAACTTTTTCAAAAACATCCTAACTTTTCAGAATATTATCAAAAACCTCTATCTTCTTATATTCCTTCAAAAAATTACTAACTTTTTAGCCTCTCTCGGAAAATCCCTAACTTTTTTGAATTGTCTACTTCATTTAGTTATATTTTTTTAAATTGACAATTTTACCCCTTATTTTAGTACAGTTTTAATAAAACTGTACTAAAATGATAGGGATAAATTGTTATTTTAAAAAATGTAACTAAATAAGAATAAATATTGATAATTTTTAAAAAGTTAGAGGGTTTTGAAGACGGTTAAAAAGATAAGAATTTTTTTAAGGAATCTAAAAAGATAAGAGGTTTGATAATATTCAGAAATTTTTTTATTTTTTTGAAAAGTTACGAGAGCTTGGTGTCTCCCGCGTAATTCTATTAATCAATGTCCAATTCAGTTATAGACAATATTCAGAAAAGTTAGGGGATTTTGAAAATTTTCTCTTTTTTAAATGTTAATATATGTTTTTTTGTTGTTAATAAATTCATGTAATGCGAAATTGCCAACACAGTATTACTGGTTAAGTTAATGTCATGCATCATATCGTGTTGAAAGTAAATGAATGGACTTGTCACCCATGGAAAGCAACTCATACAATGACATATCTGATATCACAGTTCACACATTAATTTCCAATTAACAAGTTTATCCTCACATTAATTTCTCCATTAACCTTGGTTAATTTAATTTTAGCAGTTCTTCAAATCTTATAGATGAAATCAACTATTAACCTCGGTTAATTTCAGCAGTTCTTCACATGTTATAGATGAAATTAACTATTAACCTTGGTTAATTTAATTTCAGCAGTTCTTCACATTTTATAGATGAATGAAAATGAAATTAACTTTTTTTAAAGTTCGTACTGAAAACAGAAACATACGGCAATATTCTTACTGTACATTTTCATCGTGTAGCGAGGACCAAGTCAACTAACTTTTGTACTAACATCACGGGATCCAATAAACCCCCGGCTCAGCATACACCGGTTCCGCCAAAACAGTTATCCCGTTTAAATTGTTCCATGTCTAGGCGTAGACCGTGTCCACGCAAGTTTCTCTTTAAATTCTCTTCATGTCCTGCACCCACTGGCTCATCGTACACCGGGTGTACTGATACACCTGTTCCGTTCGAAGTGTGGTTATAGACCGTGTCCAGGCAAGTTTCTGTTTAATATCTTCTTCTTCTTCTACACCCACACTCACGCAAAACAAATCCTCTTTCTTTCTTTCTTTCTTTCTCCATTTCGTTCACAGTTGCTTCTGTAATCGCTGATGGAAGTGGAACGGGCGGAGATACCCAATACCCGATTTGACCTGCGGAACGACCCGGATCTCCCGCCGGAGTCGATAGTGATACCAATTTCGGAGGATTCGTCCTGGCCTGAGCTGAGTCCGGTCTACGATCGAGAAGACTCGACGAAAGGAAGCACGAATCCGAAATCTCACTCGAATCCTTTTCCTTGGTCGAAATCCAGATCTGGGTCTGTTAGAGTTGCGGCCACGAATCTGAATCCGACTGCGTCTACGCCGATTATCAGCCTCCCGACCAAGATCCAGCGGCCGGGGTTCATTTACTGCCGCCGCCCGCCGCCCATCTTCCCGAAATGGCGCAATAGCGGGTCGAAGAAATCTGGGTTGCCTGAATGCGAACCGGGTTCGCCCAAGGTGTCTTGTATCGGGAAGGTTCTGTCCGAGAGGGAGAGGGAGAAGCGGCGGAGGAAGAAAGAGGAGCGAAAGGACAAAGAAATCGATAACAATAAAGCTGGATGCTGGAATGGGTTTTCTTCCATCTTGCACTGCGTCCGCGGTGGTAGCAGCAGGCCGACAGAAGAGTGTAGAAGGAACTTGGAGGATGTTCGGCCATCACCTGTTACGACGGAAGTCCGGCCATCACCGGAGAAGTCGGAGATAGAGGTGGAGGAGGTGGTGGTGGTGCCTCCGGCGATCGGAGCAATGAAGAAGTTCTCTTCAGGGCGGAGGGCGGCGCAGTGGGGCGATGACGTGGTAGAAGCCAGCGCTTGACACGTGGGATGATGATATGGTCTGACATCCGGGTCCCACAGTTATGATGTCAGACGTCTGTGATTGGTTGCTTGCTTGCTTTGTTTGTTCCAACGTGGCGCAAGGTTTGAATTTCTTGGTTTGTCTGTTTGGATTTTGGTTGGGGTTAGTCTAGAGTTTACTTGTTTCTTAATTTGAATTTCGAATTTCAAATTTCTTCGTTAGGTTTACTTTGTTTTCTTTTTCTTTTTTTTTTTTTTTTTTTTTTTTTGGTTTTTGGGGGGGTGGGGTGTTGTAAAAAATTGTTTTGTACAAAAGTGGAAATTTTCTCAAAGATTGTGTGTTGTGCTTTTGAGAAGTAATTAATGGAGAGTTGCTTGTAATTCGTTGTATTGAATAAAAATTGCAAAATATAATTATCTGCATCTAAATTCAAACACAGGTGAACTAATTTTTTATTTCTTGTTCCATTGATCCTATAATAGAACTTGGTTGTTAATTAGCTTAGCAAAAATACACCTACTAAACAATTGGGACTTGGAGATAAGAATTACACATATTCCTTGGATATTCAATTAAATTTCACAAATTTATGGTTTATTTCATAATAAATTAGAATTTATTTCGAAATAAATTGGGACAATGATACATTGACTTGCTTGCATCTTCTTATTATTCCACAAGCATGGGTCTTTTTTCAAGCATGTTAATATTCAGCAATCCACAAATGATTTCTTCACCGCATTTAGTAAGTTCCAGTCTTTTTGTAAAAATTTCTTTTTAATGTAAGTCTAAGTAAATAAATTGCCTACATTTCAAAAAAAAAATTAAGTTTCAGTCTTTATATTATAAGTTTATAGTTCATCCGCAAATGATTTCTTCACCGCATTTAATAAGTTCCAGTCTTCTTATAAATATTTTTGTAAAAAAAAATTTTTAATGCAAGTCTACGTATGCAAATTGACTATCTTTAAAAAAAAATTAAGTTCAGGTCTTTATATTATAATAAGTTCATACAGTTTAGTATTGGGCGGAAATCATGACTCTGATATGTTGACCCATATGTCAGTATAACTATTATTAGGCCCAGTATTATATGACAAAAAGAGTCTATATATCTCAAATTATGATATCAATCTTACAATAAAGATATATCATATATGTCAGTCACACCAATCGCTATATATAACAAGCCCAAATTAAAAGTCTGATATTGGGGACCCACATGGCAGTGTAACCAATCGTTAAATATAAAGTATATGTAAAACTCTATCTGATCTTTCTTCTTCGTTGATCTGATTCATCCATCAATGGCGTCAAAGCGACTCGCAAAATCTCTGCCATCTTTAATCGCCAAACACAAAAACCTTCTTAACCCTTCTTCTTCTCCTTCTTCTTCTTCTCCTTCTCCTTCTCTCCCCTCCATTACTCTCTCTTCCCTCCCTCTTCCCCCTTCTCACATCCTCTCCCTCGACCACTACCTCTCTCTCCACTTCCCTTCCCTCTCCTCTCTAACTCCATCAACTTTCTCTCATTTCCTACGTAGAAAAATAAGGTACCACTCTGTTTTTTCGCAATATGATTTTCACCTCTTTCTTTGGGCTTCTAACTCTCTCTCTTCTTTCCGGCACGACCACCATTCTCACCTCTGCATTTCTCAGTCTCTCTCCTTCTCTTCACGACTGACCCATCTCCGTCTCTTTCTCTCTCATGTGAAATTGCATCCGTGCCCATGTACGGATTCCTCTATTTTTTCGTGTCCTTATCTTGAGCAGATTTACCGCGCTGCCATTCTCGCATTTTGTCGAGCTGGCTGGTTGAATGATGCTGACGTGGCATTTCATGAGCTTTCTCGCTCGGTTGATGGGAAGTTAAGTAGCTCGATGTATAATGTACTTTTGCATGGTTTTGTGAAACAGGGGAAGCATGATAATGCGCTTCAACTGTTCGATAAAATGACCAACAGAGATTTTGTTCAACCAGATAGTTATACGTTTAATATTATGATAAATAGCTTTTGTATAAAGGGTGAAATTGATTTGGCATTGAATTGGTTGAGGAAAATGAGAGAGATGAAATGTGAGCCTAATATTGTTAGTTTTAATACTATAATAAGAGGATTCTTTAGAAGACAGAGGTTTAAGGAGGGTTTAAGAGTTGCATTTGAGATGCTTGATTTTGGTACCAAATTTTCAATTTCTACTTGTGAGATTTTAATATATGGGTTGTGTAAAAACGGAAGAGTTAATGAAGCCGCCGATTTATTAGTTGAATTATTAGAAAAAGATTATATACCAAAAGAAGGTTTTGATTGTTTTGTATTAATGGAGTCTTTGTGTAAAAATGATGTAATGAAAGCACTCAAAGTGTTCGATGAAATGTCTGAAAGAAGAGGTGGTTCGTCTTTTAGTGAAATTAGTTACATTACTTTAATAGAGGGTTTAAGAAAATATAATAAATTAAACGAGGCTTGTAGAGTAATGGAAACAATGATTAAAGAGGGGCTTTTAATTGATAATATCACATGTAATTGTTTATTTGAGGATCTTTGTAATTTCGGGAAAACAATGGAGGCTAATAAATTGAGATTATTGGCTAAAGAAAAGGGTTTTGAGGGTGATGGAACGACATTTTGTATAATTTTGAGGGGTTTTGTGAAAGAAGGGAGAAAAAAAGAAGGGGAATTGGTTTTGGATGAGATGTTGGATGCGGGATTTATTCCCAATATTACGACTTATAATCGGTTCTTGGATTCATTGCAAAAATAGAATTTGCTGAAGATATAGAAAAGAGGTACATGGATGTGATATGCTATTTTTATGTGTTTGTATATTGTTTGTATCTGTTATATTCTTTTTATGTGTTGAGAAAGAAAAGTGTCTTGAGTTTAGGCCTTCCTTAAGAAACAACCAAAAAAGGGAAAGAAAAGAAATGGTTTGTTGAGGAATGATGGTTTTGTGAAAAAATTGAAATTGAAATTGATGTATTGCTCAACTACAAAATGAAACTGTATTCTTTTACAAATTTGTAAAAAAAATACTGTGTTTTTTCAAAGTTAAAAAAAAATACAGTACTCGACTTTTGCTTTATTCAAAGAATCCACTTCTAATTTTTTATTTTCCAAAAATTTATCTCTTTATTTGAAAATTCCCCTATATAGTTTTCAAATAATGTATAAATAATGATGAATTCTAAATAAAAATATTTTTCCAATTGTGCGTCTGTATATTATTTCTCAATTACTTCTAAGTATTTAAATTTCTCAAATGGGTCATTAAAGAAATGAATAAATTTAGTTGAAATTTTCTTTGAAAAGGAAATAAAGAAACATTTTATAATCTAACTTCTTCCAAAAAAATATATAGACCAAAAGGAGTGGGTCTTGGAGTTTGAAATCTAGAAATCTTTAAAAACGTAATGCTTTTAAAATGGATTTGGAAATACATCAGTGATAAAAAAGGACTACCATGAAAGCAGCTAGTAAGCAATTGAAGTTTAGGAGAGGAAAGTTGTAAAAATAAGAAAATTTCTTATTTCTGTAGAGAAATTAAAAAACACACACACACACGTACCTTTCTTTTTAGGGGGAATTTCATATTTATCCTTCTGAAAACTCTAAATATCGTATTGACTCTTCCAAAATTAAAATATCATATTTGCCCTTCCAAATTTTAGGATATATCAAATTTACCCATCTAAAGCTCATGAAATATCATATTTGCCCATGTTGTCAGTTTGCCGTTAAGTTTTTAAGGTTAATTATGATTTAATATTGTTAATAAGAGTTTAAATTAATAATAGTAAATTTTAGAACTAAAATCCCATTCTCTTCATCTCTGAATGACATTAATTTCTTTCCTTCGTCCTTTCTTCTCATCTTTTTTTTCCCCCAAAAGACATCAATTGCTCTCTCCTGATTAAGAATCTTGAGTATATTTCTCTTTCCTTTCTCAATACAATTTCTTTATGCCATATTTTCTTATGTCTTAGAGAAGTTAATGGTTGTGGTAATAAAGAGAGTGATAAGATGACATTAGTGAAAAAAGAAAGAAAAATAGGTGGATTTGAAGGAGGAGAAAAATCAAAGGAGGAAGAGACATGATTGAGATAATAGGAGATGAGAGAGGGTTAGATATGAGATGAAGTCTTTTTAGTATCAAGAGAAAGTATTTCGTCTTTTCATTCTTTCTAATTCAAAAAAAAATCAGCAATTAAAATACAAATACTCATCATCTCCAGGGACTGTGAATACTGGATGCTCTGAGAAATTTATAAAGAGGAAAAATAAAAACATACATTATATTATAGGAAAAAGGGACTTTTTTTTTAAAATGGCCAAAAAAAAAAAATTAATTAAGGGAATGGCCAAGTTTTAAAAATAATTGCAAAACTAGCCATTTCGCCCAGTAGTTTCGCCCAGTCACGGGGCGAAACAGAGCGCAATCCACAAGGGGCGAAATTTTTTTTTTCCCACTTAGTAACGGTTTTTATAAAAGAACCGTTACTAAATGAAGATTTAGTAACGTTTTTTCATAAAAACCGTTACTAAGTTAAAAAATTTCCCGATTTAGTACGGTACTTAGTACCGGTTTCTCTGAAAGAACCGTTACTAAATGTAAGTTTAGTAACGGTTTTTTATAAAAATCGTTACTAAGGTAAAAAATGGAAATAAGATTTAACTTAGTAACGGTTTTAATTAAAAAACCGTTACTAAATCTACATTTAGTAACGGTTCTTACAGAAAAACCGTTACGATGTGCCGTACTAAATCTGGAAATTTTTTAACTTAGTAACGGTTGTTACGAAAAAACCGTTACTAAATTTACATTTAGTAACGGTTGTTTCATAAGAACCGGTACTAAGTGCCGTACTAATTAGGGAAATTTCTTTAAGTTAGTAACGGTTTTTAGAAACAACCGTTACTAAAGCTTACATTTAGTAACGGTTCATTTGTAAAAACCGTTACTAAGCGGAAATTTCGCCCGTAATGGATTGCGCTTGTTTCAAGTTGTGTTTCGCCCGACGGCTGGGCAAAATGGCTACTTTTGCAATTATTTTTAAAACTTGGCCATTCCCTTAATTGATTTTTTTTTTTGGCCATTTCAAAAAAAAAGTCGGAAAAAGGATATGACTTCAGAGAAAATGATTAGGGAGGAGATTGAAAGAGATGAATAGAGAGTATAATGGTCATTTCGTGTATATAGTGTTAACTTTAACGGTATAATTAACATTTGGGCAAATTTAATATCTTTCAATTTTGGGAGGGCAAATATGATATTTCTAATTTTGGAAGGGTAAATAACTAAATATGATATTTAGAGTTTTTAGGAGGGTAAATATGAAATTCCACCTTCTTTTTAACCAGCACTGAGTTTAAGAGATGGGAGAAAAGCTAATCTCTGGCATAATAATTGAGGAGCAGGAATATTGTGCCAGAAATTAACCCACATATAGAGGCGTTGGGTTTGGATTTCATCAAGGAGCCACGTAGACGTAGGCCCCAATTGTGAGCCATTTATATGTGAGATGTAGTTGTTTATAGGTCTTTTATTATTTTTTATCTTTTTTATTTTTTGAAAATTTAACTATGAAAGAGATAACATGTAGTATTTTGATTTGTTTTTATGGTGTTTTCCATTATGTTATGGATCAAATGAGAACCGTCATTTCATATGCACAGGGAAATGACAATTCCCCTTAGTAAAAAAAAATATATTTTTCTTGCAATTCATGATTATTAGTTTTGCTCACATTTTAAGTCAATGACTTGCATTAAATTTTACTCCTTGAAAGATGACCGGTAAATACTTTAAGTTGTAACCTCAACTTTTATATTTTATTATTCTAATATGTTTTGCTAATATATAGGATAAACAGTTAAAATAAGATGAGAGAAACTAAGATTTCAGCCTTTGATGAGTGCAAATTCATTCTACATATACTGAGGATTAATGTATAAAAACTATGTTGATAGAGTCTTGCAAACTCACAATTTAGTTCATATGCGTGCAATGTTAGAATATGTGACCACGATTTAAATTTGGATCTATGTATCATTTTATTTATGATTTCTAACATTATATTTGGATTTGTAAAATTTAATTTGTTTGTCCTCATGCTATAATTTTTGTTGATTATATTCATAAGAAATTTTTTATTCTGTTTAATTTTAATAATCAATGTAATCCATTTAATGGTTAAAGTAAATAACAAGATTTTAAGAACCCGCAGCATAGCGCGGAAAATAACCTAGTTCAATTCATTATACACTCATCTTAAAGATTCAAGAGGCACAATGGAACAGTTTAAGACTATTCAAGCCTTACAGGAGGTTTTTAAAGAGAGAGTAGCTTATAAACCTCAACAAGAGCTTCTCAGCGTGCAGCATCTCTTAGATATATGTAATATCTTTTTTTTTCTCTTTGGTGATCAAGGCAGACTATGTCGGCTCTATTTATATCCATAGTCAAGTAACATATGAATTTAAGACAATTACTCACAGTTTAGATAGAGGTTATTTATAATTCATGACAGAATATTACAAGATTATGGTAATGGATGCAGGAGTAACCTATAATTAATGGCTATTAAAATTGTATAGTAGCTCATCAAATGTTACAAAATGTCGACTTGACCATCACGGCTATTAAAACGTTTTTACCCGTATGAGTGAATTTTGTCCTAAGATGTATTTCCTTCACGTGCGAGATACGAAAATCACCCCAAAATACTACGGATTATATCTCTTTTTAGACTCACGTCCATGGAGGAGATTTATAGAGGTCTCCTTCAATACCCAACTCAAAATATCATATACATATATATATATTTATATAATATAATATTGAGATATATGGGGATTATTGAGAGTATATGTGTAAAATATTTATTTGTTTCTCATCCTTTCTCTTATCAGCCGTGTATTTATTTATAAGGGCTTGTATAACATATACAATTGATGTATATAATTAATGATGTGAGTTACAAATATATTGAATTTCAAAGCCGTGTAAATTACAATTCCATTTATTGGTAGTATAAAGGCCATAGGTACCCGACTTGGTCAAATCAAACAAATGGAGCAATAAACATATTTCAATCGAATAGGTAAATTATATTTTGAGTTTTCAACATATTTGTTCCAGCAAACACCTCACTGGACAGTCTTTCTTTATAGAGCATGTCTTGTCACCTCAATCTGGAACTCATAGTGTCTCAAAAAACACAGATCCTAATTACATGCAAGTATATGAATCTGTGAAAGAAGGAAGAGGAGGTGAAGATCTATGGTGTTTTTGTTTTGCATGTGGAGATAAAGGTGTAGGAGAGTTTTCACTAAAGTAAAGAGAAGCGGTAGAGATCTAGTAGAGGAGATTAAAGGGGGGTTGGAGCTCATTAGATCGGTAAATAAAGGAAGGAAAAGGAAACTTCAGTCATGGCGCCGCCAGGCGATAAGAGCAATGTAAGAGAGAGAGAAAGAGAGAGTTGTAAGAGAAGTCATCGGTCTGAATGACCAAAAATAAATATTTCTAGAACTCAGTATTTCATTTCTGTAATTTCTTAAATTAAGATTGCCTGGTTAGAAAAGATGGCTTAGATTTGTGTAAAAAAGATTTTTTGTAAATTTTACAAATATATATATATAAAAATATAATATATATTTGGAAGAGGGATAGCAAGTTCCCTCCAAATTTTCTAAATTTTTTTTTTTTTGAAAATAAAGTGACTAAACTTTCCATCTTAAATAATAATGATTCTTGGCCCACTCGGCCCACGCACTTTCTTGTTCAGCCTGATTACGTGTGTGTTTCTCTGTGTGTGGTGTGAGAGAGTAAGGTTGGTAGAGAGATTATTAGAAAGAAAAATTGATATGGTTGGCAAGGCGTCCATTTCAGTATATCACAGAACACACAGTTCAGAGAGTTGTTCATCTATACTTTTCCATACTCAACTAAACTATTGTTCATCTATAATTTTCCAAACTCCCAACTAAGCTAATATCTGACAATAGTATTTCTTAAAGAGACGAGAGAATGCTTATATTTTTTTCAAGCTGAATAAAACTATATGAAACAAATAAGCAGTACATGAATAAATCATAAAAAATAAAACTATAAATGTAAGTCTAAATTAGATAAATATTTATATAGTCTATGTTAATCATCCTATTGTATTGTATTCTCCCAACCAAATCGATCGACTTCACCGTATAGAAAATGTCTCGAGCTCTTCTGCCTGAAATATAAAAAAAAGTAAAACAATTAGATTTTCTTTTTCTTTTTTTAATAAACAAATTAAAAGTAATATTAGATAGGTGCCAAACTAGAGCTATAATAATCATCAGATTGCGACTTTTCTTTGTCATGTGATTAAGACTTCACACCTCCCTAAAATTAATTTCAAATTGAAATATCTCGTTTTTTTTATAAAAAAAAGTATTTTCTATTAACTATTTAAAAATCATAAATTTGAACTCCACAAATTTGATTATGGTGGTGGGTTTTTGTGTTCAATCTTCACTCAATTTGGTTTGAGTCAGAAAAGGAATATTGATCTTTCTTGGCACTTTTCCAAAAAGAAATTCTTCAATTCAATCACATGATTCCTCTCGAGAGAGAAATACACAGATTGAAACAAAAAACAGAAAAGGATGGCGGAATTTCGGTCAATTATGAGCCGCCCATCCATTCAATTTTAAGAAAAGTGATAATATTCCACCCTTTTTGCGAAAGATATAAATCGATGGGAAATATACCAACGGCCTAATACAACTTTATCTGATATAATATATCATATACCAACAAAGAAAAATGACAAATATGTAACTAACTTGTAGGATATGACTAGATATGACTTAATACCTAATTTATCAAATATACGAATGACAACAAAATATATATATATATATATATATATATATATATATATATATATATATATATATATATATATATATATATATATATATATATATATATATATATATAATTAAAAAGAAATTTTCTCAATTAATTACCTTAATAATGTAGGAACTCGCATCTAGTGAGAACTCTCCCGATAATATAAAATAATGTTAGTGTGAATATGAAATCCAATCATTGGTTGGTATAAATGTATATTTCTGTTTTGGGTGCAAAGAATAAAATGGGAATAAGTATGAATGAAGCCTTAGAAGAATATCAAAGCCGCTAGCAGAAGTATTCCGACCCTGTAAGAAATCTGCAAAAAGATAGAATGAAGATAGCCAATTAGATAAATTTTCCTATTTCTAAGATAAGCTCATTTTTTACTCTTCAGAAAAAAAAAGAAAAAAACAATATAAGCTCATATTTATTGTTTCCTTTTAGCAAGTTTGTCAACTTTTTTGAGCTGGACAAATTAACATTTTCACATATTTAGTCAATAAAGTTCACCAATTACATGCGGCGATAAGATTAATCATGTTTATAATTAAATAGATGACTAGGAGTGAGAGAGACATTTTTGTGGGAGGAAAATTGAACGACAGACAATTGGTGGAATCTGATCCTAATCTCTTTTTGTTTCAATGGGACCGTCCAATTTGAATGGACCCAAGGGGCCAATAGACATTAGGTTAGACTACCAAACTGATAAAAAAATAAACAAATTTAATTTTTAATTGACGAGAAATCCAACTTATACTAATCCATGACTTAATCATGAGTCATGACAATTCAGTCCAATTTAATATTTTCAACTTGAATTAAATCGAAAGCTACAATTAATTAGTTAATAAAAACTTACCATCAACTTTGAAGAAGAAGATAAATACGACGAAGTAAAATACGTGCTTTGCAACCCGATATTATAAACCGGAGTGGCGTCGGGATAATAAAGTCCGTAATTCCTCTCTGAAGTGGGGCCCGGTTTCTGATTCTCATTAAACAACGCAAAAACATAAACATCAATTGGTACATTCGGTTTAAGAGGCGTGCCTTGATTCATAGCGATTCGTTTCAATAAATTCGCATTATAAGCTTGAGCATTTTCTACAGTCGCGCCTGGTTCATCCTCATCCCCTTTCGAAGGCCAACCCGTTTCAGAAATCCGTACACTAATATCATTATGGCCCATTACTTTCATGGCGGCATAAACCGCATCCATTTGTGCATATAACATGTTATCATACGTTAAATTCGTGCTAGTATCAAGTTGACCAGCGTTTGGCTCAAATAAAACATAGGGTAGTGAAACAGTATTAGGGTCGCCTTTATATGCGAAAAATGGATAAGCATTTATGAGAAAAGGGGAGTTGGTTTCAGACTGGAAGGTTAATAAAGGTTGAATGTATTGTGCTAAATCTTCGCGAAAGGTTCCAGAAGAGGGAGGGAAACTATTTGCTAGAATTTCTAGAGAGTGCGCCGTCGAAACATTTACTTGCTTTTGTAGACCAAGTGTAGTTAAAGCTTGGTATACAGATTGCATCGCGGGAAGAAGATTTGCTTTCAGAGTCATATCAGTACCTGTATATATAACGCTCCGAGTTTAGTCATTAACAATGTAATTATTATACTACAAGTTTCCATATTTAATCCTTGTAATCTGATTTTCAACTTATTTCTCTCACTAACCTGGTTCAGAATTATAAATCCCGCATCATACAAGAACATGGAATTTCAAATTCCATGTCAAATGTTATGTAGCTCGTTCAATGTTTTAACGTGTTAACCCTGAAGTGGAATTCAAAATCTCATTTCTTTATATGATGCAGGATTTAGAACTTCCAACCCAAAAAGTGGGAGATACAAGTTGAAAATCAAATTTTTCCAAGTATTTGGAACATTGAAGAGGATAGATATTGAAACAACTTTTCTCACTTCATTTCATTCATAATTTAATAATTACCTGATAGAACTTCATTTCCAACCGTGATGCATGTAATTCGGGTTCCAGCTGAAATATAAGGTTGAACACTTTGAGCGATCCAAGCTTGAGCCATCGACGGGTTGGTCATGTTAGCAACCTTACCATTGTCAATCGCGATTATGAACTCAATTTCAGTGCCTGAAAAAGCACTCAACACACTCGGATCCGAATCGTATAACTTGACTCTCTTTACGTTGACCGATTGGAGAAGAGTCGCGACTTGTGAGTGAGGCGGAAGATTATTTGCAAGTTGTCCGTAATTTATTCCGAATTGTTGGCCAAGAGATACTTGCATCAATTGAGCTGTTGCAAAATTGAAAGAAATATGAGTTTCACTGTTACAGAAGTAATTTACCAAAATTTGAGGAATTGTGGGTTATGATTCATTTATTTGTCGCGAATTGAGAAACAATTGGAGGAGATACTAAGAAAGGTGATGATGGCTCTAGGAAGTATTAAACATGGTTGCTCTCAGAATTAAATACGAGGTAACAATGTTTCAAATACAAAGACAAATTAAAGTTTCACAAGATATTTTCAAATGTAAAAGAAAGTTTCAAATGAAACTGAGTATAAAACAGAGCATACAAACGAACTTTTTCTGAAAAGAAAACACACACAAACCTGAAATGAGCACCAAAAACAGCAGAGAAAAGACTCTCCCCATTTCTATATCTCTCTCCCTCTCTTTCTCTCTCTTGTGTGTATAATTCTTCTTCCTCTTTTCTCTCTCTTGAATGAGAGAATGGAAAGAGAGATTACAACGCGTGTCTTATTCATTCATGGTGAGGCATACACATGCCTAATATAACAACGAAAAAATTTGAGGTCACCTTTCTAATGGACACGTGCCAGTAATCCTTTCCAAGTTATTATTTCCTTCTTTCTTTTTCCTCACACTCTTTCTATTTCTTACGGTTTCCGTTTTGGATTTCTTTTCCCACACACATTTGCTAAAGAATTGGAAATTTTTCACAAACTCATAAATTTTTTCTGAATATTGTAAATAATTACTTAGATACACTCTCAAAATTTCTATAAAATGGACTGAATTTGTTGTTCTGTTATTTACCCTTGTGATATTTCACTCCCTATTCTGTTATTTAAGTAAAAATGATATTATCTAAAATAATAGTTTCATTTATGGTTTAAAAAAATTTAATCCAGTTTCAAGGAATTTTTTGAAATGATATAATAATTTTTCATCAATAAGATTTGACAAAGCACAAACAAACGACTGGATATAAAAATCAATGAATGATTTTTCAATACATATTTAGAAACAGAAGATAAAAAAAACCATTCATTAATTTTCATATTTCAGTCGTGTTTGTGCTTTGCCAAATTGATTTGTTTATCTAGTTTTATTGATTTTCCATAATATTAAGAAAATCTAGGATTTTTTGAAAAATATCTCCTAAAAAAGTAATCAAATAGTCAACGCTGTTTTCTAAAATTTCCACTTTCCAATGTAAAATATCAAGCCGCCAAAATCAATGAATTATAATCGTAATATTAATATTTAAATAAACACGGTGTACTAAATCATTATATTGATTATATACGCGGTGTACTTGTACAGCACACAGGTCGGCAATTAACAAGTTTTGTTTTTCTTTCTTGCCTACGCCCAAAAAACAAAGTTTTTTTTATTTGTTTTTGCAACATTGGAAATTGTTTATATTGAATTTTTTAATATAAAAGGTACATAAGATGGTAAAATAATAAAAGTAACAGTAATAGTTATAATAATAATAAATAATTATAATACTAAAATAATAATAATGATAATAATAATTAATAATTATAGTAATAATAGTGTTAACAATAAATAACAACAATAATAATATAATATAATATAATATATAAGTTGATGTATTTTGTATTTTGTAATCCCAAAATTTTAAGTGTATTAAAAAATTCCTCAATTTGAGCTCTCAAATCCAAAGATTCATTAAAATACCTCAAATCAACCAGAGAAAATAAAATCATGTATTTAGAAATATAATCCCCTAAAATATACCAATTCAAACATGCCCTTAAAGTAAATTATTTGAAAAATAGATGAAAAAGTATATAATCATTCTATGATGACAAAATAATTATTTCTAAAAATTTTACAAGCTATTCGGTGAAAATATAGATGATAGTTTTTTGAAGGAAATACTATTTTACACGATTATTTGAAAATCTGAAAACTTCAAAGATTTTTTTTAAATATTCAGAGAAGTGTTTTTTTTTTTTTTGTTTTGTTTCTCTGTTATATTTAATGAAAAACTAAGTGCAAATGGTAAATGGAGAGACTTTTTTTGTGACAATGCTCCTAGGCTAAAGTTTGCTCACTCTTGGACAGGCTTTTCCGATGGATTATGTTTCCCATAAAAGAATGATGAATTGATGATTAATGAGATGCAGTGCAGCAATTCATTTGATCTTTCACATATATTTTGTTCACACTTTGTTAATTAAACATAAGCGTTTAATTTGCGCGTAAAAATCTTTTGGGCTGCGTTTGATAGATTATGTTTGAAGGGAATTGCTATTGTCTGGCAGCAATTTGATGAGTATAGAGATACTAAATGCATGATTATCTTATAATGTCAAGTTAAAGAATTTTCTTATTTATTTCTATAAGATGAATCTCAGCGAATCTTCTTTGTTATCTTGATCTTTTACTATTCTAATGAGAGAAAGTCAAAAAATGAAGAATTAAAAAAATTCTGCAAAAAAAAAATTTCTGAAATTCATGAAAACAAATATATGTATAAACATTTCATATGTCATAATGAAAAAATAGAATAATATTTTGTCTAAGATTGCATCTAAACTTTTTAACGAAATTTCTTAATTCTTTTCTTTGACTTATTATTTTGAAAAATAACATAATATTTTTTTATTGAAAAGATATATTAAGAAAACATAAATATGCACAAATGAAAAAAAGCAGTAAATGAACAAAAGCAAAAATTTTATGTGCTTCTAGGTTATGATGCTAATTTCATTATTCATTTATATTAATTTATGTTATAATTTACCTTGATGTATTCGTTCATTACTATTTCTATTTTGGTTCAAAT
The DNA here is from genome assembly GCA_024447665.1 of Juncus inflexus. Taxonomy (NCBI): domain Eukaryota; kingdom Viridiplantae; phylum Streptophyta; class Magnoliopsida; order Poales; family Juncaceae; genus Juncus; species Juncus inflexus. The sequence goes on along the minus strand of JAJHPC010000013.1, from coordinate 838,450 downwards.
ACTAAATATTAAATTTTTATGACAAAATAATATTAATTCGGAGGTCATAAATCAATTATGTACTTTTGTAATTTTTTTTGTTTCAAAAATATTGAAATAAATAGAAAATATGAAAATATATAATTATATTTATTATTTTATTCAAGAGTCATGACATGAGGAAGAGAAAAAGAAAAAGACAAGTATTTTATTTGGAAATCACCCATGATCTTGAAAAAGGCAAGTGTTTTGATAATACATCATTAAGATGAACAAAATAATCAATTGTTATTTTTAATGCATGCACTCATCAAATTGGGGCCTATAATATCAATTCCTATGTTTGAATATTTGATGTTTCCAGTAAATGAAGAATGATTAATGAAGCGCAGTAATTCTAATTCATCTCCTCTTGTCCACACTTCATTAATTAAATAAGCACCATGCATTTAATCTACCCATAAAAATCCTTTTTCAACATTAAAATATCACTTTCTTGTGTAAATTTTTGACTTAAATTCAACATGAGGATGTAAAACCAATTTGGAGAGTTTATTATCCACTTAGAGGCGGCTAATTATTAATCATGTGGGGTATAATTATAAACGATTTCTTGAGGTTTTAGTTAACTTCAAAAATGTGGGGAAAGATTAGTATAATATAGTTTATGCCTTATCTATCTATCTACATTATTATTATTATTATTTTTAGAATTAGCGTCTAATGGAAGGTGAACTAATCATAGCTACATTGTATATCTATATTATACCTTATCTATCTAGATTAGAGATTGCTTTTTGACAAACTTGTGTTCAAATTGAATGAATTATTAAAAATGTATGATTATTTTATATGATCATATTATACATTATATCCTACTGATTTAGGGACGGAGCTTAATAGAGATTGGGACGAGCCATTACTCACTCAAGATTTTGACGAACTAATATATATCAGTAATGTTTCAATGAAAAAAATTAAAATATATTTTTTTTATGCATTTTTTCTTTCCAAAAATTTTATACAATATTAATAAGCAGGAAAAAATTTTTATAGCCCCATAAATTCGGTCAATCTCCTACATGTAGTGATTACTATTTTGTATATGTATTATGGACTCACCAATTTGCTTTTGCATTTTTGCATGGCCATACAAAATATATCAATATATAAAGGTCAAGACGAACACGTGTGAGTTGAAAGCTGCCTCGTGCCCACACGCAGACAAAAAAGGATAGTTGAGCAACCCCCGCTTATGTATTTAACCACGTCAGCCATTGACCCAACAAACTAATTGGGCGTAATCTGATTATTTTATCTTTTTTTTTTCTAATTTATGGACAAATTGAAAAAAAGATAAATCATTAATTGAGAACAATGTTATCAGAATCGGATTGGACTATGAGATCATCGGTTCACCAGTCGAACCGATGCGTCCGGTGTAATGACAATTTTTCATAATAATGATTTACAAATTAAATTAAATAATTTTATATGTAATTAAATAATTTTATATGTACCATATAAAATTTCGAAACAAATATTTCAAATATTAATCACTTTATTAATATCCACATAAATTCAAAGATAATTTAAGAAAATTATTCAAACACCACATAATACATAAAATTGAATAATAAACTACTAATAAAATCTAGCACCTTAAAAACACATATAAAAAAATATTAGTAAACTAAGGACAACAAATAAATAAAAGAGAGTGAGAGGAAAGAATCTTGTAGAGAGAAAAGAAAAGAAAAACACGGAGAAACCCATGAGAAAGAAATAAAAGAACTTGGTTCAGTAAAAAACTGAGTTAAAAAATCGGTTTGATTTACGATTTTTTTTCATAAAATCGGCCGGTTCAATCCAATTAAACGGTTACATGCATTTCCGATCTAATAGACGGACAAATTTCATAATTAAATTTGAAAAAGTTAATCTCTAAACAATCTTACAAAAGAGAAATGTTATATTATATATATATATATATATATATATATATATATATATATATATATATATATATATATATATATATATATATATATATTGTTTTTTGTCGTCGCGTCTATGTTTCAGATCTCAGAAGCCCTCATCTGTCGTTCTGCCGTCGTCGCGTGCTGAGGTGAAAGTCGCCGGTTGGAGATTCGTCGTGTCGTCGTCGCGCACAAAAGTGTCGTGCAGATGTTTTTCTTGTTTTGAATTTTCTATATAATTTTAAACTTGGATTAAGTAATGACTAGGATTAAATGCTAGGATTAAACTAGGATATAATTCAAAACTAGAATTAAACTATTATCTAATTTTCTATATGCAGCTACATATATAATTTTAAACTAGGATTAAGTAATTACTAAAACATATGTTGTGATTTTTAAAGTTCATTAACTTTTCTAAATTTAATTAAGATTGTTAGAGCCTTTTTCAATTTGAGGTGCATTGAATTCCAGTTCTGCTTTTGGCAACGCCTCCCAACTATTTCGCAACGCCTCCAAACTGCTTTTGGCAGTATTTATTGTACATGCTTTTCAATTTGCCCTCTGGCACTACAAAGTGAACGCTCGCCGTTATTTGCACACACTCTCTAAACATTGACAGAAAAAACAAGTATTAATTTAATAACCCATCCCGATTATTAATTTCGTCAATTTTTTTTTTGACTTACTGTAGTTGAGACTCGGTGTAGTCCGTGTGGCGAATCAGTGTATCGGTCCAGAGCGGAGTCTTTTGCAGAGTAGATCTCGCTGCATAAACAGCTGATGCGGCGACCAAAAAAGCCGGAAATTTCACAGTGGAATAATTCAGACAAAACAGTATATATATAGCAATATATAATTCATACAAAAAACAGTATATATTTCAGTATAAAGATGTGATATAACAATATATATATGTGTTATATAGATATGATATAACAATATATAATTCAGACAAAACAAAGATATATATATCAATATATAATTCGAGACCAAAATAATATATATATATATATATATATATATATATATATATATATATATATATATATATATATATATGTGTGTGTGTGTGTGTGTGTGTGTTGTTGTTATAGATACAAGATAACAACATATATAAATGATATAACAATATGTAATTCAGACAAAACATTATATATATCGTTGTCGTGTCGGAGAAGGAAGGTGCGACGGGAAGAAAATATAGGAGGCGCCGGCGGGGTGTGGGATCACGGGCCCACAAATACGTCGTGCAGCACGACGTGTTTGTGACCGTCATGCGCGGGTCGTTATCAGACCCCGTCATGATTTCCAATTTCCAAAAATAAAATAATAATAATAACATTGATCTCAACTATGAGAAGACAAAAGGAGGTTATATATGGTTACCATTTAAACAAATATCACAATATCATACCTTGTATTGTTTGCAAAAAATAATATACATATAAATTATGAAATTTAAGGAGAACGAAAATGATAAGGGAATTGTTTAGAAAGAAGAAGGGGGAAACAAAAGTAAAACCTCAATGTGATATAGATTCTCATAATGCTGCTGAATCATATATTTGATAAGAAAATGACTAATTACTGACTACCATGAGTGAGATCAATTGAGGTGGACATATTTTGAATGTTTCTGCATATGCATCAGGTTTAGAAATTGACATATTTTACATGTTTCCTCATATCCAATGGTGCCAGATGACTTTTCTAAACAAAAGAATTAACATGAAAGATCAAAATCAAAAGTGTAAACCTTATTTTCCAAAATGGTTAAAATGTAAATTATTTTCTAATGACTATTCATTATATTTTTATATTGACTAAGCCCAAACAAGATTTTCACTAAACATTGGGCTGAAACATGCAATATCATATTTTTACAGGCCTATTGCACAATTTCTCCAAGTCCCATATTATTACATTGGGCTCTAAAATATGCAATTTCAAACTTTCACCGGCCTGTTTATTGCACAAATTTCATTATTTAATCAACCAAAATAAATTCTTAAATCCATTATTTAGCCACTCAAAACACACACCAACAAACCACAAAACACAAAACAAACACTCCTTAATTAATCAAACAAAACATCCAAATCAAACAAACTCTAATAAAGTTCTTCCTCTTGGTGAGTACGAATCACACAATCAGCTTTCGGATACCAAAATGCAAGTCAAAACATTTCATTATTTAACCAACCATAATCAAATTATTAAATCCATTATTCAACCACTCAAACTACACCCCAACAAATCACATAACACAAAACAAACACTCCCTAATAACGTAATAATCAACCCACAAAACCCTCAAAAACAAATCTAATTAATAAAGCTCTTCCTCTTGGTGTGTATAAATCACGCAATCCGCTTTCGGTTTCGAAATGCAAGTCAAAACATATCCTTTCTCCATCATTCCATCATCCAAAAATGAGCCCTCTGATTGGTCCACCTCACCAGATTCCATTTTTCCCGCACAAGTGGAGCACGAGCCGGCTCGGCACGAGAACGGCAAGTCGATTCCCGCTTCTTCAGCCGAATCGAGAATGTACGAGCCTTCTTGAGCCTCGAATTCGTGCTCTGTTCCTTCCGGATCGATGAGCTTGATTTTGTACGCGGCCGTGCGTGTAGCGAGTCGGTTTGTTGAGAGTTTGGGGACCGATTGGAGGGATTTGGGGAAGGAGAGGGAGAGAGAAAGTGAGGGTGGAGTGGTTGGAGTGAGGGGTTTGAGTAAGTTGGATTGAGAGAGAGTGAAAGTTGACATCTTTGTGGATCTGAGCGTGAGATTGAAAGAAAATGGAAACGGTTAGTTAATTGATTTGATTGATTAAGAAAGAATTGTGAGAGTTAATTAAGAAAGTTAAGTTTGGTTGCAGACTGAGTTTCAATTTCAACAACATGAAGTCATAATACCAGATGCTTGATTCGAACTAAAGATCAAACATTTTTTTCAAGTAAATGTTTATGAATCATTTCAGCTATCAAATAGCCACGATTTTGAACTCTTTTAATGTAGATTCATAGATCATGGAGTTAACAACAAGAGATTCAAATCTAACCTAAATGCATCACTACCCATCAACACCATGATTAAGCCTTAATACAATAACAATAACAATAATAATAATAATAACCTAACTAATCAACCCAAACATGAGAAAATACCAAAACAAAATCCACCTCTTAACTGACCCAGATCAGAAGAAAGAAAGAAAAAAACACAATACCTCTTGAAACAACGAAGACGAAGATTCAATATTCAACCACAAATTGAATTGAATTGAATCAGGAGCTTATTATATATATATATATATATATATATATATATATATATATATATACAGATCAAAGATCAAAGAAGAGTTAAAATTAAATTAGTCTGGCTACTTATGAGATCGAAAGGTCGAGATCAAAGAAAAGGACACGACCGATCGCCCTGCTAAAAGTCTGAGATATAATTACCAAAATGCCCTCAGAGAGGGAGTTTTATTCAATTGATTGGGAGAGAATTGGAGGGTAGTTTGGTCATTTGAGAAGAGGAGGGTTGAGTCCAAACGTCTTTTGGCGAGCTCAATAATACTGTATTAAGTTATTATTATGAAGAAAAATATATATTTTTTTTAATTTATGAAAATATATTTAATGCGAGATTGTATTAAGTTATTAACTCAATTATTTGAATGCTTATAAATCAGCTTTTCTCGAATTCTTTTGGCGAGTATTATTGAGAAGGGAGTTGATACTGCGTAACGGTACTCTAGCGATCATGTAGAGACGGTATATAAAAACTGAAAAAAAATATATAAATTGAAAACAAACTGTATATAAAAAATTCATTCGGTAAAACAATATATATTTTAAAAAATAAAAACATATAAACTGAAAATAAACCGTATATAAAAATTCATTCGGTAAATAATATATATTTAAAAAAATGAAAACAGTATATAGCGTATATCGAAACGTGAGAAAACAGTATATAATTTCAAATCATCACTACATGGTTATTACAGTACATCCATCGTGATTTCTCATTTCCCTATTGAGAAAACGTTGCATAGGCAATATTCAATAATATGTCCTTTCGTCAATTTTCTCATAACTTAATTAGTTTAAAACTAATGCATGAACTGAAAAGTACTTCATTTTTTATTTGCGAAACGCCATTATTTAAACACACTAAAACATAGAAATCACACATTTTTATATTTTTCTCAAAAAGCCAGTATCTGAAGTGTAATTAAACATGAACCTGATATTTGAATGCAACTATATGCATATCATTAGTTTTTTTTCAATGTTTTCTCAAAACTCCATCAATTCAAAGTTATTACTTGCGATTGTCAATGTTTGTCAAAGTTCTATTACGTGAGGAACTAATTTATGTAAAAATTAAAATATTCAACATCACAATTTAAAGCAAAACTCAATTATTTTGAGCGCTAATACATTTAAGTTACATTTTTTTTCTTTACACTAATTTTGAAGCCTAACATTAATTGAATACACACTCTTTTACTTTTTAACAAACCTCATTAATTGAATACTAATACATACAAAATATTTACTTTTTCAGTTTTTTTTAACATAACTCCATTTAGTGACAAATTAATGCAAAGTACTTGGATTTTATAATTTTCTCATAGCAAGATTAGTTGAAAACTAATACATCACAAGATAATTGAAAAGAGAATCAGAAATAATAATTCATCCATGGAGAAAATAAAAAATGTACAATTACAAATTCTATAATTTAGCACAAATACAAATTCTAAAATGCACAACTCTACTACAATACACAACGTCTATATATTACATTATACCAAATTTTGAATATTGTACAATTATATTATAATAAGTATAGTACAACAACATATCAATATAAATGTATTTTTCCTTCGAAATTGCAAACTTCCAAATTTCAATTGCATAGAATTAAAAAATAATACATGCAATAGGCTTTGGGATAATTATATATCGAATCAAACAACTTTGATGATAAATACCAATAGGCCTGAAAAAACACAACAGTTTATTTAAATTAACAACAAAAGAATAAAAAATAAAAATAAAAACGACAAAAAAAGAACTTACATAAAATTGCAACTGAAGCTAATGGGATGCGATACTACAAAAAACAAAAAATAAGAACAAAATTATTAAAAAAATAAAATAAATTGATAAAATAAAATAAATAAAAAATCAATATATTATTACCTTTTCAGCAATTGGCGTGTTTGTAATTAAAGGAGATAATTTTATTTCATCACCATTTAATATTTCACCGTCTTTTCGTCTTTTTGTGAAGCTCTCATTACCTCTATTACTTGGCCAAAATCTCCTCAAAATATTCCAATTTGGTCTAATTATTCCCCCATTATTATTATTTTTATGATAATATTTCGCATCATAATTTCCCATTTCCAAATCATTTGAACTACTTTCAAATCCATTATTCGTTTCCAAAATTTCCTCCTTTATTTCCACAATTTCTTCATGATTATTAGCATTTGAATCCATAAATCTTCTCATTATATCATTTTCATTAATGTCATTTCTTACAAGCGGGTCCCTATTATTAGAAAGAAACGAAGCAAGACTATCTATTTCTTGCTCATTTTTCGAATTCAAAATTTCTGAACTCTGACCTAATTCCCCAAAATTTGAGTTGTTTAAATTCTTTTCCACTTGAATAATTTGCTCTCTTATCGCTTGAATAAATTGATTGAATTTCAAAATCGCATTTTTTCTTGAATTTGAATTGTCTGATAATGAAGCAAAATCAACAGCCCTTGCAAAATCCTCTAACTATTACAAAAATATAAATTAAATAAAAACTTTATTATTATAATAATATAACCAAATTAAATGACACTTCAATTACTTTTTTAATAAATAATAATACGTACTTGCCATCTGGTAGTTTCCAAAGAAGTAGATAAATCTCTCTTGTGATACTTTATAGAAGAAACAAGATTCGAGTTTTGATTTTGCATGAGCTTCTCTTCGTGCAACAATGAGCGGTAAACTGAATCCATCCTGCAAAAAAATTCACCCAAAATTGAAAACCAATTTCCAATTAATCATTTGCACGATTGAATTCAGCAGCAATTCAATAGTAGAATTCACATTTCGCCCCAGATTGAATGATTGGACAGCGTAAAATTACACGAAAAATCAAAATAAAAAAAAATGAAAGAGAATAAGACCTGTCGGCTGAATCTTGAACAATTTCAGCAGCGGAAAACAAGGGATCCGCCTCCCATCTTGCATAACTTTCTCCCATTACAAGTAAGATCCTTTCTTTGCAATTTCAATCCAATTAATCAAACTAACTAGACCACAATCGAATTAATCAATCAATCAATCAACACGCTTAATTTCTCTGTTCAAAAACAGAGAAATTACGAGCTTAGAAAGATTGGAGGAGGAAGGAAGGAATTTGCTTTTGGTAAAAAATGGAAAGGAACTGAAGAAGTTTAGATTCGTGGTTTCTTAATCATTTGTTTGCTTCTTTTGAAGTTTGCATACTTTGAAATCCTAGAACTCAAATCCGATGGAATTGAAATTCGGATTATGACATAAAATCACGATTTGAAATCTGATATCATACATTAATTCTATTCTAATCCGTAATCTAATTTTCAAATTAATAAAGCTAGGACAAACCAAGATATAAATTCACCCATTCAAATAACAAAAAGAGAGATATATTCATAACATATACTGTAACACCTAACTAATTAATAACACATACTGTAACACCTAACTAAAGGAACATAGGATTGTCTAATTTGATGGTTCTTTAACTATCCATGAATATCATGAATCATAAGAATATACAAACAGTGATCTCATATCATATACCTGTTCAAACATGGCATTCCAATATCAAATCATCACAATATCAACATTGCAACTTTTCAATATTTCAATTGAAGGAAAACTAGAGCCAAAAATCAAATCACAAGCAAAAACAAGCTGTCAACAAGTAAATAAATACCACATAAAACAACATTATCCAAAACCAAACTAAGTACCAACCTGCTCAAAAATCCTCAAATCCACAGTAGCACACTAAACAAAACACCAATAAAAAACAAACAAGTTCTCAGTTCTCACTCTACTTAAATCAAAAAACAGACTTCTTATCTCTCTCAAAACCACAGTATCCCACACAAAACTACTTAAAACACTCTGTAAGGCTTTCCCATGGTGCTCTTGAGATACAAGCACCTCACATTCTGCCAGTTCTTCTTCAGAAGGGAAACTAGGAAATTAACTGACATCTGCACGTTCTGCTGGATCTGCTTTTCCTCCATCCCGCAGTTTCCTACAGCAACCCCCATGCACAGCACCTTCTTCAGCTGGAACTTGATCGTGGCCTTGGTCTCGTTCACTTTGGATTCCAGAGTCTCCATGTGAGTCACCAGGGTCGGGAACTTTCCTGCGGGATTCCAGAGGAATGAATTAGAACACAGGACTGACAATAGTTACGCATTTTTGTCAAAAAGAAAACTATCTTTTGTAGTATTTATAGGAACAATTAAGAGATGTTGAAATGTCTTGTGTAATAATTATAAGAAGGAAAGAATTGATCTTTTGAGTCACCGGGGTTGGAAACTTTCCTGTGGGATCAAAACAGAATCAGTTACCACTCAGGATTGACAATATTTACACATTTTTGTCAGAAAGAAAACTATCTTTTGTAGTATTTATAGAAAAAATAGTAAAAAAGAACAAATGAATTGTGTAATAATTATAAGAAGGAAAGATTTGATCTTTTGAGTCACCGGGGTTGGGAACTTTCCTGTGGGATTCAAAAGGAATCAATTATCAATGAGTTGAAATGTTACTTTACTAAACTTTAGTTTGATTATGTCATATTTAGGGTATCTAATGATAAATGTTACATGTGTAGACACACATTGTAAAAATTGGACTTTGTTGCGAAATTGGAAATATTTATAAATCACTAGATGTAATATGCAGCACTTGTATTCCAACTGTATACACATATTATTTATTTATTGATTAAAACATGCCAAACTGTGCAACGGATTTGTTAATGTTAACTTACACACAAGTATACTAATAATTATAGTGAAATAATAACAATAATAATAAGTATTTACTATAATAATAATAATAATAATAATAATAATAATAATAATAATAAATAAACATACCAGCTTTGTTAAGACCGGGTCCAAGGAGACGAGGAATCTGTTTGATGATCGACTCTGACGCAAGAAACGCGTGATATTTCTTCGCCAGCTTCTTCACAAGCTTCTTGTTCTTGTTCATCTTCTTCAACGATTCCACATCCATGTACTCCAATCCTATTTTCTCCGCCTAAATCCACAAAAATCAACCCAAAAAATTCAAAAAAATGCAAGAAAAATCAACCAGATCTGTTAAACTGAGACTGAATTGTTACCTCTTCGACGTGCTGAGCGTCACCGAGCATGCAGACCTTCATTTTGGGGCGAGGAATGTGAGGAAGCTTGACGGATCCGCTGAAACGTTTGTCCTTTTGAGGATCGTAGTTCTTGAGACCGATCTGGAGCTCGATCGTCTCAGTGAAGTTCCGCTTCTTCTCCCTCGAGTCGTTCATGATTCCGCCGATCGCCTCCCTCAAAGCCTCTCCTGTAAGCTTACTGCACAAATTTCGCAACAAAAATGTTAACAAAAACGAGCAAAACGAACAGATTATTAACAATTAACAAATGAATGAATGAATGATAGAAGTGGAGGTATCATAAGCTTACTGTACAAATTTCACAGCAAAAACATTAAGAAAAACTAGCAAAACAAACAGATTATTAACAAATGAATGAATTATACAAGTAGAGCTCTTGTAAGCTTGCTGTACAAATTTCACAGCAAAAATATTAACAAAAACTAGCAAGACAAACAGATTATTAACAAATGAATGAATGAATGAATGATAGAAGTAGAGTTATCATAAGCTAACTGTACAAATTTCTCAACAAAAACATTAACAAAATTTTACTAGCAAAACAAACAGATCATTAACAAACGAATGAATGAATAACACAAGCAGAGTTATCAAACATTACCTCATCTTTCCGGGATTCGAATCGACTCAGATGCTTCAGTCCTTCAAAGAAATCAACAAAAAGGGTCGATTTAGTTAACAAAAAAGATGAGAAAAAATTATCAGGAGGAGGAGGAGGAGATTGGATTTACCAGGCGGCGGCGCGAATGAGCAAAACCCTAACTGGGAGAAGAGAGAAGCGTTTCAGCCTTATATAGTTTCGTTATATACTGAGATTAGAAAAACCCTAGCTGCTAATAAATGGGCTGTATATTTCTATAGGCCTTTTTTTTAAGTTTTATTTCTAGGCCTTGACAAAAAAAAATAGTTATGGACAGTTTTTTTTTTTTAACTTTTATTTTCTAGGCCTTGATAAAAAAATAGTTATGGCCAAATTTTTTTTTAATTTTATTTCTAGGCCTTGATAAAAAAAATATTTATGGCCAGTTTTCTTTTACTTTTATTTGGAGGCCTTGATAAAAAAAATAGTTATGGCCAGTGTTTTTTTTTTTTGCTTTTATTTCTAGGCTTTGTGAAAAATAGTTATGGCCAGTTTTTTTTTAACTTTTATTTTCTAGGCTTTGTAAAAAATAGTTATGGCCAGTTTTTTTTTTTTTTACTTTTATTTCGAGGCCTTGATAAAAAAAATAGTTGTGTCTCAAAAAAGTATGGTAGTTGTTGTTCAATATTGGGCTGTATATTTCTATAAGCCTCTTTTTTAACTTTAGCTATGGCCAGTTTTTTAAGGTTTTGATTATATGGGCTCCTTTCATAACATTTTGTTCTATAGGCCTTGAGGGAAAAATAAATTAAAATAGTTGTGTCTCAAAAAACTATGGTAGTTGTTTTCTTCATTTTGATTTGTTTTGCTTCTAAAGATGTGGAATGGTAATATTCAAGTAGTAGTAAAAAATACTTAAACTTCCAAAATAGCAAGCATAAAATTTCAAGTAAAAAAATTTCTAATCTAGGCTTTACACAATGGAGACAAATATACATCACAGGCCCATATTATGTAATGAAATTATTGTTTTTTCAGAAATAAGAAAAAAAAAACATATACAAATGCAGCCCAATATATAAATCTGGTCTAAAAATAAGACTTTTTTTTAATATACCACTCTGTTAAAAATAATTCAGCAAATACCACTCATTTCAAAATAATGGGTTATCTATCATTTCGGTCACTACTAATGGCAAAACATGTGGATTTTCAGTTGTTTCAAAAATTCCTCATTTGGCTGGCTAAACATGATTAATTAGTGTAAAAAAACATTGTTCCGTCACAGGTACTCGCAGTGGCAGAACATGAACAATATTAATTTTTTTGCGTCTTTTTCCTGAGAAAAAATTAATTTTTTTCCTGTTCCGCCAGTGGCAGTAGCGGAACACATTTTTTCACTAATTACTCCATTTTCTAAAAATTATAAAATCCACATGTTCCGTCACATCCCATTATTTTAAAATGAGTTGTATTTGCTGATTTTTTTTTTAATAGGGTCGCACCAAAAAAAAAGTCAAAAAATCATATACAAATGCAGCCCAATATATAAATCTGGTCCAAAAATAAAAACACAAACCAGCCCAATATAGTTATGGTCCATTGTAGACCGAGTCCAGTCTCGTCTCTCTCATCTTTCGATTGTTACGGGTCGAATTTGACAGAGCAAAAACACGAAGAAGAAATTACGGGGAAAAAAGAGAAGAAATCATTCGAGAAATCGAGGGAATTGTAGTGAGATCACGTCTGATTTGATTCGAGAAGAGGTAAATTTTGTTCGAAATGCATTTGGGATGTTTTGAATTTTGTCAATGGATGCATCTGATCTGACAGATTTCAGTTTTTTGAAAAAAGGATTTATATTTCGAATTTACGAACGGAATGAACGAAATTTGCCACTTTTATTTGTCGAATTTCCAACCTATTCCAGTTTTTGGTAAATCATACTCTGATTCCTGACTTCATTCCACCTTCAATCATTTTCCCAATCTAAACCCAAAAACCCAAATCAAACATCCAAATTGAATAATCTAAACCCAAAAACCCAAATCAAACCTCCAAATTGAAATTCCCCGAACCAAATTCGGATTCAGATTCCCATTTCGAAACAATCGGCTCTCTCTTTCAAATCTCCGAATTCCGATTCAAACCGAGCCTCCAAGATGGATTCTTTGCCGGTAGAAGTGATCGGCAACATCCTTTCTCACCTCTCCTCCGCCAGAGACGTCCTCTCAGCCTCCGCCACCTGTCGCAAGTTCCTCTCGGCCTTCAAATCCCACCTCCTCTCTCTCTCCTTCACCTCTCGCTCCTTCCCTCTCTCTCTCTCCACTCGCCAGCTCGAAATCCTCATCACTCAAACAATCTTCCAAACAACTGGAGGCCTCCAGTCCCTCTCGATCTCGATCGACAGCTGTCACGAGTTCTCAGCCGCTCCTGTGATAGCATGGCTCATGTACACCAGATCCAGTTTGAAAACCCTAATTTACAACGCGAGAACAAACCCTAATGTGAATATACTGGAAAGAATCGGCCGGCAGAAACTCGAGAGGCTCGATTTGGATCATAATGTGATAACTGGAGTCGAGCCGAGTTATCAGAGATTTAATGCTTTGAAATGTTTATCTTTGCGCCATGTTATTATTTCGGCTCTTGATTTGAATTTGTTGGTTAAATCGTGTCCAAAGATTGAGTCTTTGACTTTAGACGGATTGGAAATTGTTACGGCCGATTCTCAATCCACCATGGATTTGGTCTCACAAACCCTAAAATATTTCTGCGCAAAATCGATCGGAGTGGATAAGATCCTTCTAGAAGCGGAAAATTTAGAAACCCTGTTTTTAAACGCGTTAAACCTCGATTTGTTCGAATTAATCGGAAAAGGAACTTTGAAAAGTTTAACGATCGATGATGTCAGCGTGACGCAATTAGAAATGGGCGATAATAGCACGTTGAATTTGGAAATTGTAGATGTGAGTAATTTTACGATAATTTGGCCTAAATTTTATCATACAATAAATCGGGCCGTAAATTTGAAAAAATTACGGATTTGGGGAGTAATTTTCGACGAAGAGGACGAAATTGTGGACTCAGAAGCAATTGCGGTTTCATTTCCCAATTTATTACATTTATCTCTAAGTTACGAACTTAGAGACGGATTGTTGAGCTATAGTTTGAGGGGCGATTCGAGATTGGAGAATGTGAATGTTTTGGAATTGGGTTGGAGCGTAATTAGTGAGCATTTTGGTCCTTGGGTTTTTGGGATGATTGAAAGATGCCCTAATTTGAAAAAATTGGTGATTCATGGGATTTTATCCGAGGCGAAAACGAGAGAGGAGAGACAAATGTTGGCCGCTTTTACGAGTTTTATTGTGAGGTTGATGAGACGATATGAACATGTTGATGTCATGTTTGAGTATGAATGAGTTTATAAACCCTAAATCCTAATTCGTTTTTGTTTTGTTACATTTTTTGAGATGAATGTTGGTGGGGTTTACGAGTTTTATTGTGAGGTTGATGAGAAGGTATGGACATGTTGATGTGATGTTTGTGTATGAATGAGTTTATTAACCCTAAACCCTAATTCGTGTTTGATTTGCTACATTTTTTTGAGATGAATGTTGGTGGATTTTATGAGTTCTATTGTGAGGTTGATGAGACGGTACGAACACGTTGATGTCATGTTTGAGTATGAATGAGTTTATTAACCCTAAACCCTAATTCTTGTTTGATTTGCTACATTTTTTTGAGACGAATGTTGGTGGGGTTTACGAGTTTTATTGTGAGGTTGATGAAACGGTACGAACATGTTGATGTCATGTTTGAGTATGAATGATTAGTGGTGATAAACCCTAAACCCTAACTCGTGCTCTATTTGGATGTGAGTGATGAGTAATTAATGAAGTTATGAACCCATGAGTGATTAGTGGTTTATAAATTGGTGGTGAGATTTTTTGAATTGATATGAAAAAGTTTGTAATTGTTAAATTAACATATAAAAGACTTCAAAAGTTTGTTACATTTTTTTTGAGATAAATATTGGTGGGTTTTATATTGTTTCTTGTTAGGTTGATGAGACGGTATGAAAATGTTATGTGATGTTTGAGAATGAGTGAGTGATTAGCACATGATAAAAAAAATTCAAATTAACCCGGAAATATTTTGAAATTGTTAAACTAGCTTTCTCATCTACTTTATTCTGAAATTAACCCAAAAGAGATTTTGAAAGTACTGAAATTTCTGAGTAGAATCTAAAAAAATTAAATAAAAAAAAAGAACTGAAATTTCAAAGTTCGATGAAAAAAATAACGAAAATTTTAAAGTCCGGTTCTTTTTTGCAATCAGGCTTTCAAAGTCTGGTATTTTATTTTGTTTTTTAAAAAGAAATATTGGACTTTGAAAGTTTGTTTTGAGTTATGAATAAAAAGTTGATGAGTGGTTTAGTTTGAGGGTTTTGAAGTTTTATTTTTTTGGGTTAGTGTAATAATCTTGCCTTAATAAATTGATAAGTTAATTTTTATTTATTTCCTTGATTCTATTTGAGTAAACCCATTTCAAGTTTTGGTGACATTTTTATTTTATCAGATTTGTTTTTTAATCTTTTTTTATTTCAAGTGGAAGTTGGAAAAGGTAAAATTCACTCTTGATACTTCTGTAAAGTTGACTCGATTATTTATGGTTTTTAATTAATGTGGTTAAAATTTTTAACCGTTTGTATTGACATTCTTTGTGGAAATTAAGTGTTTGGATATATTCCTAAATCCTTTCGGTGGTGAATATTTTTTTACATTTATTCGATCGTTTTTTTGGTTGTTAAGAGTGAATTCAAAAGGATAACCTTCAAAAAAAGAGTGAATTGAAAAGGAGATTATATGATCTCTAATTAAAGTATATCTATCTTATTAAATTAATAGAAAACTATAAAGTGTGGGAGTATAATTTATAATGCAAGTACTGATCAGGCCACCAAATATGCCTAATTTAGAGAGAGTAATGTAAAAAGAGAGAAAATAGAGAAAAATGTACAACCACCCCAAAAATCCAAGTATTTATTCAAACCAAATTTCTTTTATTGGGAAGAATCTTTTGTATTTTATGTTGCATAGTTTATGTTACATGACAAGGCACTGATGCTGACCCATTAACTCTTGGATAAATCTCCAACAAATCCATTTAAATTACTTTGAATAATTAAATTACTCCCCTTCCATTATTTATATAATTCAAGTTGCCTCCTTTTGTGGACTTTGATTATATGGTGATTTAGTTAATTATCTTGTACTTCTTTATTTTCATAATCATTATTTCATTTTGTATTCGAGGTGTTCATTTCATCATTTGGTTTGGTTTTATCGCTTCAGTTTGGTTTTGATTGGCGAATAGACAAATAAACTGATTCGACATAATTATATTTTTATGTTCTTAATTTATCATAATATAAACTTCAGGTGATTTTGTTAGTAGTAACATATTTTTTTTTCTTATCATAAGTAATATTTCATTATGAAAGCTTGCTAGTTTAAGTAGTGAAACATCTTGGAAGTTTGACGGATGTCTCAAGTTCAGAGTTCCGACAGATGTAATGTTATATAATGTATATTTTAAAAACTCTATCAACTGATGAAATATGAGTTTAATCTAAAAGAAATAATACTTATCTTCACTATATAGGAAATATAAAAATAATCTCCTAAATTTTTCGAATATTACAAATAATCTCCTATGATAAACTTTTCATTTACAAAAATCCCCTCCATCCACTTTTCCATCTAATAATTGGTTAATTTTGTTTAAAATTCCCATTTTACCCCCCCTAAAATAAAGGTTTTCCAAAAATAATTATTAACAAATATTTTTCTAAAAATATATTTCTGTAGAAATTATTTCTTAAAAAAAATTTCTAAAATTTTCTTAAAAATACTTCTAACAAAATAAAAAAAAATTCTATAAAAACTGATTTTAAGAAAATATAAAAATATATTTTATTAAAAATATTTTTTTCAAAAAAAAATTTTAGAGAGATATTTTTTGAGTTTTGATAAAATTTTAGGAAAATATTTTTTTTCAGAAAATCATTTTTGTAGAAAAAGTATTTTGTCAAAAAATTCTTAAAAATAATTTTTCTAAAAAACTATTTTATGAACTAAATATTTTATCTTAAATTTTTGTGGAAATTTTTTTCCTTAAATTTTTATCAAAAAAATATTTTTAATAAAAAAAGTTTCCGAAAAAATATTTTTAAGAAGAATCCGGATACGCACCGCCGCGTTATTTAGTGCCAGCGCCCCCATCCAACCACAGCACGCCACGTCACGCAAAAACGCTTCCTAGATATCACCCGTGCGCACGTCCCAGGTTTTTTTTTAAATATGATAAAATATTTTTTAAGAAATATTTTTTACATAAAATATTTTTTTAGAAAAATATTTGTGAGAAATTATTTTTGGAAAACATTTTATTATAGGGGGGTAAAATGAGAATTTCAAAAAAGTTAACCAATAATTAGATGAAAAAGTGGATAGAGGTGTTTTTTGTTAAATGAAAAGTTTGTCATAGGATTTTTTTCTTAAATCTGAAAATAGGGATATTTGTACTATTCAGATAATTTAGGGGGTTATTTGTAAATTTTCCTTTAATTTAAAAGTTTTGTTCTTGCAAAATATGAAATTTACAAGTTAATAAATTAGAGTTGGTGGATAGAGTATATAAAAAAGATGCAATGAATATAGTATTTAAACCGCCAGTAGTTGACAAAGGAAATAGTAGGAGAAGATAGACTTTATTTTGTTTTTGTTTTTGTTTTTGTTTTTGTTGTTTTCTATTCCAACCTTTTTTTTATGAAAAAAAGAAAGTTTGTGGGACTTTGCCATGTTTGTTTGGATATGTGATAACTAATATTTGATTTACATGTTAATAAAGTATATTATAGTGGTAAATCAAATTTTATCATGCCTGAAGCTTTGACAAATTATAAACTCCTATCTATCATGACAGTACTTAGTTATTATATGAAAAACAAAAACTCAGTCTAGAAATAAACATTATATTTCATTTATTTAGCCATTCAAAATAAAAAAATAATCCATGATTCAATTCTTTATATTATACATCTATAAAATATTTTACATATCTCTACAGCTCTACTACATAACTTACATATGAAATTTTGGAGAAAAAATGAGAGAAAAAAATTGGGGTGTTGTTATGATATGGACTGAAAATTGAATGCTAGTTTTGTTCAGTACTTGGCTGCCCAGAACAGAACCCAATCACAATTCCACAGTTTGTTACAGAACTTATTACATTACTAGTAGTCTTCTTTGCATTGTATTCTCTCACTCATTCTCTCACTTTCTCTCTCTTTTCTCTTTCTGATTTTTCTCTCTTCTCGTTCTAACACTTTTGAAAGAGGGCCACAACACAAACAAGACAACAAGACAAGATCTTCTCTCCTCTGTACAGCAGATACAATTCCAAAGAGATTTGAATTGCAACTGACAACAACTCCAGTTATACTGTACCACGCAAAACCCTAGAGAGAAGAGAGAGAAGAAAAAAAGAGAGAAATCAGTCCTTTGAATCCATTTTCTTTACATCTCTCTCTATCCTCTCTTTACACTTGAAAAGTTGAGATAGAAAGAAACACCCTTTTGTAGGATGATAATGATAGATAAGTCTATATAGACAGAGGACTTGAGTGGGAAAAGAAGAAGAAAAGAAAGGACTAAACTGAAAAAGTGAGCCAGCCAGCCATGGTGCAAGAAGGAGAAGAGAGTTCATGGATGGCTAATGAAAGAGTTGTATATTCTTCTACAAAGTTCTTGTAAGTATAATAATATATACTTCCTGTGTTTCTTAGTTAATTAATTTATCAACAGATAGATATTTTGAATGGATTAGCATGCACATATCCTTCTTTTAGGTTTAGTGTGCCTTTTCTTTCTCTCACAACTCTCATGCATTAATTAATTTGACTTTTCGATTCCACAGTGGGTTCTCTTCTTTCTTGCTCGCCTTTTTCACCCCCTCTTTCATCTTTACAACAAACTTTTCATTGGATTACACCTCTGCCCACAAATCTACATAAAAAAGCACAAACAAAAAGCTTATTGAAAAACAGAGGGGTTTACTTTAATCCCTATACTTATCCGTTCAAGAGATAAATTATTAGCAACTAATTAGTGAGTATCATCTTTTTTTATTGTTGTTTGATTCAGTGATCAGTCAGGCACAACCTACTTTGATGAATTGGAAGAGGCTCTTATCCATGGTGAGCCCTTAAAGACTATTCATGATGGTCCCATTAAAGGTACCAGTTAATCTCTCTCTCTCTCTCTCTCTCT
The DNA here is from genome assembly GCA_024447665.1 of Juncus inflexus. NCBI lineage: Eukaryota > Viridiplantae > Streptophyta > Magnoliopsida > Poales > Juncaceae > Juncus > Juncus inflexus. The sequence goes on along the minus strand of JAJHPC010000013.1, from coordinate 819,085 downwards.
CTCTTTCTCTCTCTAACAAGAAACAGACTACCAGAAAAAACTTTAGCCCACACTTCCACAGAAGACAGAACAGGTCTTTCCTTTTGGACTAAAGTGACCACATGCTAGCAAGTGCACATAAATGGTGTGATCCCCTAAACTTAGAAACAAACCTCTTTCTCTCCTCTCTCTCTCCCTCTAAGTCTCTCTTTCTCTCTCTTATTCAATTTTCATTCTACTGTGCTCAAACTGGTGAGGGGCCAAGAAAGGAATAAGTGCCTTTGTTAGATCAAGACTGAGTCTTCTTGGGTATTTAATTCCTTCTTCTTCTTCCTGTATACTGTGCACAATCAATTCACCCTCAACAGTACATCAATTAAAAAAATCATTTAACTATTAACCTTTTTGTAGCTTATTCTGAAGCAACCAGGCCCCCTACTCTTGACATCTTTCCTTCATGGCCAATAAGGCACTTCCACCTCACCCCTGTAAGCCCCTCTCTCTTCTCTCTCTCTCCCTCTCTCTTTCTCGTTTATTAATGGAGTTTTTTTTTCTTTTTTATTTGAAATGATGAAGGAACAGAGTAGTAGTGGGGAGTCAGGGTCAGTGAAGGACACAGTATCATTATCAGCCTCGGCTGAGACAGAGACGGAAGAAATAGGGACGGATCAGAGAGGACGGATCATGATGGCCATCAATGGAGATTGTACTACTAATAATAATACATCTTCTTCTTCCTTAAGGTCAACACAACCTACTATTCCCACCATTGATGACGTCTACAATCCTTCTGTTCCGCCAGGCCTTGATCATAAGGTACTCCTTCTTTTCAAAAACAAAGTTGCCACTTAGATTTAGCTAAGGTTTTTTTTTTTTGTTTGAGATTTAGATTTAGCTAAAAGGTTAAAATGGAAAGAAAGAGAGATTTTTTTTTTGTTCTTTTTGAATTTTTCCAAGGCTACTAATTGGATTTTAGTGTATGACAGAAGAAGAATGCTGCTGGTTCTACAAGGAAGGATGGCAAGCTACTAGATTCCAAGGTCTCTCTCTATCACACGCAGACACTATGGAAACAATGCATTAATAATGCTTATTTATATTTTCTTTCTTTATTATCAAAGCTAATAAATAATCATATTCATATCTAATTACTATTAGACTTTGCGACGCTTAGCGCAAAATAGAGAAGCAGCCAAGAAAAGTCGACTCAGAAAGAAGGTTCAACAAATTTTAAATTCTAATTTGTCCAAACTATAATAGATTTAAACTACAAATAGAATCGTATACATATAAATATCATTCTTTATCATGCCAGGCCTACGTGCAACAGCTCGAAACGAGTAGAATCCGTCTCCAGCAACTCGAACAAGACCTCCAAAGAGCTCGCACTCAGGTTCCAACAATTTCAAATTCATTGAAGTTTTCAAATATATATATTATTAACTTAATTAGTCATTTTTTAATTAATAATTATTTTTTATACATATGGTTTATATGATAGGGTCTACTTCTAGCAGGATGTGGTGGAACTGGTGACCTAAGTTCTGGTAATTAAATAACTAATACTCAAATCTCTAAAACATCAAATCTTTTTACAACATATACACCAAGAATATAAAAATGATGTGTAAGATATATCTATAATTTATATGTTTTATAATATAATTACATCCCATTTTTTCATGTCATATAATTTATATAATATAATAAATATTTATTTCTTTCTATATAGGGGCAGCTATGTTTGATATGGAATATGCAAGATGGTTAGAGGAAGAAGGGAGACACACGTTGGAGTTACGAGCCGGACTAGACGCTCATTTACTCGACGGAAATCTCGGAATTGTTGTGGATAAATGCATATTGCACTACGACACACATTTTCGCTTGAAGGCCGCCTTGGCTCAGACTGACGCTTTTCATCTCTTGACCGGTCTATGGACTACGCTCGCCGAACGCTGCTTCATGTGGATGGGTGGCTTTCGACCGTCTGACCTTATCAAGGTTCTCATGATTTTTAAGACTTAGTTTTCTTTCTATATAAGTTGATATATTGTTTTTATTACCTGATTTTCTTACATTCTTAATAGTAACTTTGTTTCACCATATATCTTTAACTAAAAGATTCCCGAAGTTTTATGCAGTGTGAGATCCATTTTAGAGTTATCTAATACAAACAATCCAACCCTAGAATCAATCCTGGACAATTTTGTATAACAGTCAGGTCTAGTATCTTAAATTTATGTTAAGAATGACTACTATACAAAACTGTCTGACAAATTCTATTGTTGGACTCTAGGTCTATAACATTATTGTTTGACTGTATTTCTTATGATGTCACCAAAACACTGTTAACAAAATACACTTTAATTGCTTTATTTGTATTCATCATTTTTGCGAGAGCAGATAGTGATGCCGCATTTAGATCCACTAACGGATCAGCAGATGATGGGTCTGTGCTCTCTGAAACAGTCATCTCAACAGGCAGAAGAAGCTCTCTCTCAAGGACTCGATGCGCTCCACCAATCACTGTCCAGCACTCTGTCAAGTGGGCCCCTCAGTCTCGACATGAGTCATGCTGATGTCAGCAACACTTACATGAGCCTCATGGCGGTTGCCCTTGACAAGATTTCAAGCCTCGAAGGATTCATCAGACAGGTTTGCCAAATTGTTTTAATACTTTGGAGTAAGCTCAAAAGTCCTAGTTTTGTTATCAATCAATTATATAAAATATTTATAAAATTACAAAAGAAAAAAAGAAAAAATCAAATAGCAAAAGAGAGCGGGGCGATATTGTAATTATTGCACTTTTTGTGTAATTATTATGTTCATTTTGAAGCTTAGAAGTTGAAGAATCTAATGATTAGAGACAATCTAATCAGAGAATCAAACAGTTAAGGGAAATGATCTCCTAACTGATATACACAAGGAAAACTATACTTTGCCTCTCATTTACCCATAAAAGAGTTTTATACATTATCATATGGTCATTATGGTATTTTCATGATGTTTTCATCATTATTTTAGTACATAGAGAGGTATTTTTATCGGGAGATGTATTCACCGGAGGATATATTTTAGATCCATATGAGATATATTTTCACACATGTGATATCATGATGATCTATATGATATTTTTACGAAAAATAAGAAGATATCATATATATGCTCTCTGTACACAATATGAATCATGAACAAATTCTATTGTTCTTAGAATTCTAACACGCAAGTATCCTAAAATATTAGTGTAATCTACACAAAAAGAAAAGAAGAAAATAAATGCGGAAAAATAATATATGAAAAGTTCTTTTTATGATGGCACCCTATCATTTTCTATATAAAGTGAGGACAGAGAATATTTGTTGTTCTTTATTGTCATACCAGTTATTCTCTTGCCCCTGTTTTGTATATATAGTATGTTAGCCTTTTTATTGATATTCTTTATGCCTTGTTTTGTTGGATGGTACTTGTACAGTGCTACATAGCGCCTACATACAGATCTACCTTATTTAATGCCTTTCAAACACTATAAATTCAAAGGTTTCAATCCATGAATAGTAGTTTAGAAAATGATTTCTCAAGAAAGACTTTTGAGAAAACGACACTTAACCTACACATTGTATTTTTTCTCAAGTTTTGAGGGACAACAAGCTATAAACTACTCATAAATCTTTCCATAGAAAGGGAAAGAGAAAATTTGATACATTTGTTTATCAACTGGATGATATATAAAATTAAAATTGCCCCCCTATCGTTTCTCATAATGGAATGATTGGTCAAGTCCATATCTCATGAAGCAACATATAATTGTACTATCTAGTTGCACCTATCAATTATTGCATCTATAAACCAAAAACAAGCATATCAACATTTCTTACAACAATTATTGTCGCTATTTATTAATTTAATAATGATTAAAAGTACAAATAAACAGCAACTTTTGTGGTTAAATTAATACAGGCTGATCATTTGAGACAACAAACATTACATCAGTTGCGACGGATATTAACAACACGGCAGGCCGCTAGATGTTTTCTCGCAATCGGAGAATATTTCCGCCGCCTCAGAACTCTCAGCTCTGTTTGGGCTACCCGTCCTCGCGAGTAATTCCCTTTCTCTAATTCACGGGTTGCCGAAAGATATAGATAATCTAAGATTCTTATTCTTGTTATAACTAATTAATTTGTTAATTATTCATTAAATTGTATCAAGTAATGATAGTATTTTTGTAATTGACAGGAACTTAATTGGGAGTGGCAGTACAAGTCCAAGTACCACAGTGACTCATGAATTACAGCCAATGCCATCTCAGCACAATCACTACTCAGGCTTTTAAAATTTGGAATAATTTTTATCTTATTTTGAAGAGGCAGATTATGTAATCCTACGAGTTATGTACTTAAAAAAAGTGACTTTTTTTTGTTAAAAAATGAAGATCATTAGGTTTTATTCTCTTTTTTTTTTTAAATGGATTTTGGCTTTTATCCTTGAAATGAGTCTTTCTATCTTACGTCTCTTGAAGATGTGAAGAGTTATGCTCTAATAATGTGATTCAAGAGGCATAGGATAGAGACATTATTGTGATATATATGTATGTTAGGTAACTTAAAAACTTGGGACAAAATATGAGTGTGTATATATATATATATATATATATATATATATATATATATATATATATATATATATATATATGAGTAATGCTAAATAGCATATGTATGCAAGAGGGAATGAAAAAACATACGGTCCAAAATACGTATTAAATCATCAAAAATTCAAATTTCAACCGTACGGATGGAATATACATGTTTTGTATATGTTGTAGATTGATTTTCACAAGAATCGGAATATTATATCATTGCCATCATCACATATCATCGAAATTTATAATTTTGATGATACGTGATGCCAATGATATAATATTCCGATTCTTGTGAAAATTAATCTACAACATATTCAAAACATGTATATTCCATCCGTACGGTTGAAATTTGAATTTTTGATGATTTAATACGTATTTTGGATCGTAAATTTTTCATCCCCTCTTGCATACGTATGCTATTTAGCATTACTCTCTCTCTCTCTCTCTCTCTCTCTCTCTCTCTCTCTATATATATATATATATATATAGGATGACTAAACAACTTATACAAGCAAAGTTCAGATTTTTGCTTGTGACCAAAATTCATCAAAAATTCAAATTTCAACCGTACGGATGGAATATATATGTTTTGAATATGTTGTAGATTAATTTTCACATGAATCGGAATATTATATCATTGCCATCATGTATCATCAAAATTCATCAAAATATATAAAATATTTTTGATGATACATGATGGCAATGATATAATATTCCAATTCTTGTGAAAATTAATCTACATCATATTCAAAACATATATATTCCATCCGTACGGTTGAAATTTGAATTTTTGATGATATATGTAGTATTTTGGTCACAAGCGAAATCCGAACTTTACTTGTACAAGTTATTTAGTCATTCTCTCTCTCTCACTCTCTCTCTCTCTCTCTCTCTCTATATATATATATATATATATATATATATATATATATGGTGTGGCAAAAAAACATACGTATGCACAACATACTTTTTTTTGCCACACCCAAAATATGTATTAAAAAAATAAAAATAAAAATTTCAACCGTACGGATGTAATATATGTTATGAATATATTGGAGATTAATTTTCACAAAAATCAGAAGATTATATCATTGCCATCATATATCATCAAAAATATGCAGCACTATTCAAAACATATATCGGAATAATAGTTTGATGATATATGATGACAATGATATATAATTCTGATTCCTTTGAAAATTAATCCACAACATATTCATAACATATATATTACATCCATACGGTTGAAATTTGAATTTTTACTTTTTATAACCACTTTACGGGTATTTTAAAAAAACGTATGTTCGAACATACATTTTTTTAAAATACCCGTAAAGTGGTTATTAAAATTAAAAATTCAAATTTTAACCGTATGGATGTAATATATATGTTATGAATATCTTGTGGATTAATTTTCACAGGAATCAGAATAATATATCATTGCCATCGTGTATCATCAAACTATTATTCCAATATATGTTTTGAATAGTGCTGCATATTTTCGATGATATATGATGACAATCAGGGACGGAATTAAGGGGGGGCAAGTAGGGGCCTAAGCCCCCCCTATAAATTTGAATTCTCAATATTAACCCTTCAGAATTTAATTATGGTCCTTCAAAAATTTATTTTACTCCTTTTTATGTCAATAGATTGAAGTTATTGAGTAAATAATAAAAACAATAAGGTTATAGAAGTAAATCCAAAAATGTTGTCCTTGAAAAGGTGAAGTATGCTCTAGCCTGCCAAAATTTAGTCTTCAAATTTCAAAATAGTAAATGTTGATTTTCTATTCCAAGTTAAAGAATATATTAACTATAGTTTATATAAATATTGCTCCACAATTCTATCCACTTCAAAAGAACCAAAAGTATTTTATTTACAAATTGTATAGATGAGTTTGAATTTAAAACCCGTATCTAATGCTATTTGTCAATAATATATATATATATATATATATATATATATATATATATATATATATATATATATCTATCTATATATATATATATATATCTGTTATTAGTTACATTCTATAAATATCAAAAAATTACACAAAAGCCTCCATCTTTAAGTTATTTGAAAAAAAATATTTTTTTTTAAAATATTTTACTTTTTTAAAAAGTCTAAAATCCAATATCTATTGACTCTATGGTAATTATGATTCAAAATGCATTTATCATATTATTTTAAAAATATCAATATATGTTTTTTTAGCGATTCTTATCCAATCACCGTTGTTTCCTATTTATATTAACGATCTCGTGAGAAAATAGTAATCATTATTTTATCAAATTTATTAGATTAAATTTTTATGGTAACTTATACTTAAAAGGAAAAAAAAAGCTTGCTTTTAATCATTAATTATATAATTTTTTTGGCGATTATGCATATGGTTCGGCCCCCCTTTATATCAATTCCTGGTTCCGTCCCTGATGACAATGATATAATATTCTGATTTTTATGAAAATTAATCTCCAACATATTCATAACATATATATTACATCCGTACGGTTGAAATTTTTATTTTTATTTTTTTAATACGTATTTTGGGTGTGTCAAAAAAAACGTATGTTGTGCATACGTATGTTTTATATATATATATATATATATATATATATATATCCAATTAAAACTTAGTGCTTGACAGGTTATTCCAAATGGCAAATGGATTCTACTTTTGCGGGATAGCGAAGACCAACTATTTTAATATTTCATTTATTTTATTTTGACTTATGTGGGTTCATCACATATTTAGTGGATAACTAAAGAAAATCAACAAGACCTAAAATAGAAAAAAAAATTAAGATGCATTTATTCTTTCAGTAGAATAAAATCATATAATATCACCACTAGATGATCTTTTAAAATACTCATATCACTAATATTATTCACACCATCTAACACTGATCTTAAACCTTAAACCCTAAACCCCAAAAGTTTTTTTCAACATAAACCCAAAGAAGACAACAAACAAAAGAACTTATAAAACCATAGCAATATTTAAAACCTTGCTATTATAACTCCCCTACTAATATTTTTCATGAGAAACAAATCTCTAAACACTTAACATTACATCACGAAATAAAACTGACCAATAAACAAATAAAACCAATTACTAATATTTTTTGCGAATAAAATCGGAAAGAATAACAGACGCGTCAGAATCTGAATTACCAGACCTTCTAGAAGAAGGAATTAAATGCTTGGACCAATCTTCCAAGCTTTTCCTATGCAAATTATTCATCTTAATAAAAGGCCTTTTTTCCTTGATCATTTTTTCGGCTTCTTTCCAATCGCCAGCTAGCCCTAATCCGACCAAAACCGCACACATCACACACACACTCCTTCCGTGCCCTAAAAAATAAAAAAAATTATAATACATTAATATGTGAATATTCAGTAAATTTACAAAGAAGAGAAATTTGCAGAAAAAAAGCCCCTGAATTGTGTCGAAAATGCAAAAAAAGGCCCTATATTATTGAAATTGCAAAAAGAGCCCTTCTTTCTTTAAAAATTTGAGGAAATGCGCTCTTTGTAACATTTTGATATTTTAATGAATGGATTTTTTTCTTTTTAAATTTAGGCAGAATTCAGGGGCTTTGCTAATTTCCCTATAAAATAATGTTTTTACCAAATGCACAATGGAAATAATAAATGGGCTTTTTTGGGCCCATTGTCTTTTAGCCCAATTAATCAAACAAAGAGAATATGCAAAAAAGCCCCTTTCTTATCAGGAATTGTAAAAAATTCGCCCAATTTTGAAGGAAATTGAAAAACCAGTCAATTAATTTCAGGGACTAGTTTTTGAATTTCCTTAAAAATGGAGGGCCTTTGTTGCAATTTAAACATAACGCAGGGGCATTTTTGCAAATTTCTTCCCTAAAACAAATCTTTAATCATAAAAAAGAAAACTCACCAAATACACAACAGACATAAATGGGCTTTTTTGGGCCTTTTGTAATATTCCCAATTTAATCCTGATTCAGGGCCTTTTTTGCGAATTTCCCTAAAAATATATGTACTCACCAAAAGCGCAATGGACATAAATGGGCTAAGAGACAAAAAGCCCAAAAAAACCCATTAATATGTTTTTATTTAGTAATCTTTACAAAATAGAAAAATTTACAAAAACGCCCCTGAATTATGCCTAAATTGCAAAAAAAAAACCTCCATTCTTCAAAAATTGAACAAAATGTTAAATGCAATATTTCTAACACAGTTAGCAGGTTTTTTTTTTTTTTTTTTTTTTTTAACAATGGAGGGTTTTTAACAATTTAATCATAATTCAGTGGCTTTTTTGCGTATTTCGTTACGAAATAAACATACTCACCAAATACACAACGGACATAAATGGTTTTTTTTGGGCCTTTTGTAATTTTCCCAATTTAATCATAACTCACGGGCTTTTTTGTAAATTTCCCTACAAAACTAAACACTCATCAAAAGCGCAATGGACAAAAATGGGCTTCTTTTGCGCTTTTTGCCTTTTAGCCCAATGAATCGCCAAATTAATAAAATATAGGGAAATTTGCAAAAAGCCCCTATATTATTGAAAATTGTAAAAAAGTCCCCCAATTTTGTTATTCCGTACTTCACACGGTCAACTTCCAATAATTGAGGGACTCTTTCACAATCTAAACACAGGGGCTTATTTGCAAATTTCCCTAAATAAACCTATATAAAAAAGTAAGTATAACTCACCAAACGCGCAATGGACATAAACGGGCCTTTTTTCTTTTTCCCAATTCAATCACAACTCAGTTTTTTTTTTTTTTTTTTTTTTTCGAATTTCCTTATAAAATAATTAATAAATATACTCACCAAATGCGCAATGGACAAAAATGGGCTTCTTTTGCGCTTTTTGCCTTTTAGCCCAATGTACCGCCATCTCAAGCTGAGCTGGCATTGGAGCTCTCGTATCCCATGTGGCGATACACAAATACGATTTCCCATTCAAACAGGGGCTTTTTGGTAATTCGCACGTGCAATCGACCACTGAGATCTCGCCAGGTGGCAGTTCAGATGAACAAGTTGGCCAGCCACCCACATATAATCCATTTGATATTTCAGTGTATAAGGGCTGTTTTAGGAGGAATTTTCTTAGAGGGACGAAAGAGCGAATGAAGAGGAAGAAAGGGGAGAAAAAAAGGAGGGACCAAAGTGGAAAAGTGCCGTCAGAGGATTTGGAGAGGAGTAATGGAAGGTTGATTGAGGGGAGAGAGAAGAGAGAGATTAGGAAGGAGATTAGTGAGGAGTAGAGAAATGGATACGAGATGAATTTCAAGCCGAGGTGTTTTGAGAGGAGAGAGAGAGAGAGGAGAGTTGTGGCTTTTACGGCGATTAATGCGGATATACCCATTTTTGTTCTGAAAATTGAAAGGAAAGAGAATTTGGGATTATATCGGATGACGTTTCGATTGTTGAAGAGTAAATGTTCTGAAAATTCAGAAATATTAATCAGATGAAATTGATTTGTTTGCATGTTTTAGGTTCCTTAGATGTTTCAAAAAGAGATGCTCTTTTGTTTTTGAAATAGAAGAAAAAAAAAGATGATCTTGACTGTTGAACCAAAATAATGAGACTTCAAGCAATGGAAATGGAAAACAAAACTTTAGTTAAATTTATATGATCAATTAATCATCAGTTGTAGAAAAATGAAAATATTTCAATCAAAAGAGAAGGAAAAGGTACCATCTGCAACTGTGAGCTCAAGTCGGAAAAATAACAGACTAATTACAACAATATTCGATCAATTAAAAGCAAAAAGATGCAAAGAAAGGAAAAGAAAAAGAATCGAAATACCTTGGATTGAGATATAGAGATAATCAAGCTCTTGAGCTTCGATTAGAGAAGAAACGACATTAAAGCAAGACCCTTTCTTTCTCAACCACATTTGAAGTTATGTGCAAACTCAAGATTTGAACTCCATAGTAAATCCGGGAACTCAAATCCACATTCTACAAAAAAACCTTGATTTGAAATCCCAGTTATCAAAACCGGGGATTTGAAATCCCGATTCTTAAGAAGATCAATCAACCTTTCTCTCTCGTTGAATTAGCTCATTTTTAGTCTCTCAACTTTTTACTGGTGTAATTTTAGTCCCTTAACTATTTAATAGATGGATTTTTTGTCCTTCTGTTCGTTAAGTGCTCGCGTGTCCGTTAAATATGACACATAAGTAATTACGTGACATGCATTCTTAATACATACGCAATAACGTGTTAACTTTTATTTAACAAATAAACATGCATAAAAAAATATATTTTTTATTAAAAATAATGTTTTAAGAAAAAGGGCAATTAATGAATTTCTTATTTTTTTCAATATTTGTCACGTTACTAACGTCATGTCATTACGTACATGTCAAATTTAACAGACACATAAGCACTTAACGGATGGAAAGATAAAAAATGTATTTATTGAATAATTGAGGGATTAAAATTGGACTAATAAAAAATTGAGTAACAAAAAATAATAAAAAATAATAAGCTAGTTCATTAGTTTAGTTCATTAGTTGAACGGCAAAAATGAACTTTTCTCTATTCTAAAACTGAACTAAGTCTATGACAAGTATTAAGTGGATTGAACTGAGCCGCCGTCTCTCACAATGTGGAAAGCTTTGCAATTTACGCCTCGGTTCAGCTCTTCACGCCGTATTAACCAAATCCATCAATGTCAGCTCCAAATCCCTCGTCGTGTGGAACTCTCTTCTCTCTTTCTACTCCAAATGCGGGCAGCTGAACAACGCGCTCAAACTGTTCGATCAAATGCCTCTGAGAGACTCATTCTCTTGGAACTCTGTTTTGCATGGATGTTCTTTGAAGAGGGATTGTTGTCTTGTGTTTGAGTACTTCAACAGGATGCGTGAGTTTAGTAATGGAGTTGATTCTGTGACAATTACGACTGTTCTGTCGTGTTGTGATCGAATGGAGTTGGTTTTTCCATGCGAAATGATTCATTGTTTGGTATTTAAACAAGGGTTTGATTCGTTAGTTCCAGTGGGAAATGCAATGATAACTGCTTATTTTGAGTGTGGATCCTCTGTTTCTGCACGTAAAGTGTTTGATGAAATGTCTGAGAGAAATTTCATCACATGGACTGCCATGGTTTCAGGCTTGGCCCGAAACGAATTATATAAAGAGAGTTTGATTTTATTTTGTAATATGCGACATTTTGTGAAAGCTAATTATATGACTTACACTAGTGCTTTAACAGCTTGTTCAAAATCAATGGAACTTAAATTAGGAAAACAAATACATGGGCTGGTTTTAAAATCCGGATTTGGGCAATATTTAATAATTCAATGTGCTTTAATGGATTTATACTCGAAATGTAACTTAATGCAAGATGCGCTTCAAATATTTGACTCATGCGAACAAATCGATGAAGTTTCATCAACTGTAATTCTAGTCGGGCTTTCACAAAACGGATTAGAACAAAAAGCGTTCCAATTTTTTGCCAAGCTTGTCAAATTAAGAGTTAAAATTGACATGTGTATGGTTTCTGCAATTTTGGGCGCATTTGGTTCACACGCACCATTTAAATTTGGTAAACAAATTCATTCAATGGTTATTAAAAAGAATTTTGTTTCAAATGTTTATATATGTAACGGACTTATTAACATGTATTCCAAGTGTGGGGAAATAAATGATGCATTTAAAGTGTTTGGTCATATGGAAAATAACAAAAATTTGGTTTCATGGAATTCTATAATCTTAGCTTTTGCAAGAAATGGAGATGCATCAAAGGTTTTTGAACTATATGAATGCATGAAAAATGAAGGTATAAAACCTAATGATGTGACATTTTTGGCGTTACTTCATGCGTGTAGCCATGCAGGATTAAAAGAAACGGGATTTGAAATCCTGGATTCTATGATTCAAAAGTTTGGAATTGAACCTCGTGTAGAACATTATTCTTGTATAATTGATATATTAGGTCGAGCCGGCCATTTGAGTGAAGCAAAGGAATATATACAAGAATTAAATGTTGAGAGTAAAGTTCTCCTTTGGGAAACTTTACTTGGTGCTTGTAATATTCATGGTGATATTAAAATTGGAAAATATGCGGCTGAACGGTTGATTCATGAAGTGCCAATGAGTAAATTGGGTCTTGTTATTTTGAATAATTTGTACTCTAGTGAGAATAAGTGGATTGAGAAGGATGTAATTATGAAGAAAATGAGTGAAATTGGAGTGAAAAAGGATATTGGAATGAGTAGGATTAATGATTAAATACTTTCTTTTTCATTTTCTTGAAAGATTTTTTTTGTAATAATGTAATTCTAAACCATAGAAACAAAAGGAAAATAAAAGAAAACCATATTGATGCCATTTAGTTCTTTATAATTATACATAAAAGTTACCCCCATACTACGACTACTAACTCTAATTATTTGTGTGCATTTTTAGGGTTAAAAGCTTAAAAATAACAAAAAAACTACAATAAACAAGTTCAGCTCAAGATTAAAGTCCAAGCCTTAAAATTAAATTTAAACATGATTTATTAAATTTCACCAAACACAAGTTGTGCTCCTTCTAAGAGTTGCTCTTGCCTTTTCAACATTCGCATGAGACCTTTCTGCCATTGATTCTAATAACTGCATGTCATTATAAAATTAACTTAATATTATATTAATATACAAAACATGAATAAAAAATAAGTAGTAATTAAGGATGATTCGTACCATTTGACGCCTTAATGCTAATACTTTCTTCTGTTACATGAAATATTCAAAAATACAACATCGATTTAGTATAATAGAATAAGATTATTAAGAATAAATAAGAAAACAAGAACCGTAATGATAAAAATGTTTTGTACAAAAGTCAGCAAAAGATAATCAGTGAATATACTTTTATTATATTATGACAAGTAAAAATATATAACAACCTCTTCTTCTTTGAGGCGCATGTTTTCTTCTTTCAGCTGATTCAGTTCTGCTTCAAGCTCCACAGTATATGCCTGTTTATAATTATTCGTTTAATACGAATACATTATTATTTACTATTCACTACATAATCGACTATATTATATACATATTAGTGTAAACAAATTCAAGGCCCAAGTAGGGAACCGGCCCAACAACCTTTAATGCGCTTAACTTAAAACCGATAACAACTCGCATTTATTAAAAAGATACATATATAAATAAATAAGTAAATAAATTAATAAAGATTTGAATTTCTAGCTAGCGCTGATTGGAGACTATTAAATTTGAGGTAACGTATCATTAAAGGACTCTGAACGGGAAACGCTCCACTCAACCGAGCGGCGTTACGACATTTTTACATATTACACCCTTGTAAATTTATATATTTGTGTTCAAACCCTTGATATTTGTCTACTTTGAAAAGTAAAGGAAGGTTTTTACTTTAAAATGCATTACTTTGTTGTTTATGACTATCCCTATCCTTGATTCTTGAAGTAAATACTAAGAAAAGTATATACCTAAAATATGAAATAAAATAGTGCAATGATTGTAATACATCACATACAAGTCTTAAATCATGCAAAATTCTCAACATGCAACGCAATGCACAATATAATTCCATCAAAATTTTGTTACAAAAATTAAATAATTGAAGTAAACACACATATAATAATAATAATAATAATAATAATAATAATAATCAGGAACCTGTTTCCTGGCGCGAGACCTGGCAGCAGATTCCCGATTCTTGATCATCCTTCTCTGCCTCCTCTCCACCACCTTTTCGACTGCGGACCCGTCTCCTCCAACCAACCCCGCTCCGCCAGCTGTCCTCTTCCTCCCGTTCGACCTATCAAATCCCGCCACCTCATCACCCATCCCTTCTGTTGGATCCGGACTCCCCATCATCATCCCGTTCATCACCATGGCTGGCGGATAAATTCCTCCAAGCTCAGCGCCCATGGGGAATCCGGCCATGGCCGGAGTTGGAGCGAAATTTGAAGGTGGTGGTGGAGGTCTTATGGTTACCATAGGTTCTCTTACTACTCCGGCTTTGATGAGGAAGTCTTCGAGAGTCATCTCTCCGAAGGTTGCTTGTCTGCCTCCGCCGGCGAAGCCGTTCGCCGGAGTTACAGTGGTGCCGCCGTGTCGGGTGGTGGTCGTTGTTGTAGGGCTGTCTTGCACTTGGTTTATCTCCGTCCAGACTTCTTCTACTGTCTTCCTGCTCAGAGGAGCAGGAACGGATAGAGATCCCTGTCTCTGTAACCCGCCGGAGTTGATCTCCGCTCCGGCGACGGAGGTTACGGCGGCGACGGTCTGAGCCGGCGCCTGGCCTTGGCCTTCTTCCGCGTTCCAAATGTTGGTCAAGAACTCATCCATGTTCATGGAGCCAAAGTTCCTTCCCGGCTCACAAACAGTGTTCTGAATCTCATCCAATGTGAGTGAGTAGATGGAGTTATGGCGCACGAGAGGGTAGTCGAGGTCAACGCCGCCGCCGTCGACTCGCCGGGGATCCTCCGTCTCCGTCCCGCGGTGCTCCGACGTGACCTCAGTCTCGTCGGAGGCAAGGTGGTGGTTGTTGCTGTCGGAGAGAGGCGACGCCATGAACGGAGATGGATATATACGTGAGAAAAAGTTGAAGATATTCTTATAGTTTGTGCATGGGGCTCCACTCGAAAGAGAAAGAAAAGAGAAACGTCAGTCACTTTCGTTTTGTTCTATTTTACTACTTAAGGATGGTTGCGTGTCGCTTTAAGAGCTTCTTTCTCTCTTCATTTGGGAACCTGCGAAAAGACAGAGTTATAGTAAAGGAAAAGTAAAAGAAAGTGGTTCACCGCCTACACAAACAAAAAATTTATTTGACAAATCACAAACAAAAAATCCATATGACAGTTAATTAATGAATGATTTTCAATACATATTTAGAAATAATTTATTTGACAAATCACAAACAAAAAATCCATATGACAATTAATGAATAATTTTCAATACATATTTAGAAATAAGAGAAGAAATCATTCATTGATTTTCAGATTCAGTTGTTTATTTGTGGTTTATCAAATTAGTTTATTTGTCTAATTTTATGAAAATTAATGAATGATTTTTCGATACATATTAAGAATGGAAGAGAAGAAATCATTCATTAATTTCCATATTTAATTATTTATTTGGGGTTTATCAAATTAGTTTATTTGTCTAGTCTTATAAAAGTTAATAAATAATTTTTTTTGTTTCTAAATGATTTTTCAATACATATTTAAAAATAGAAGAGAAAAAACCATTTATTAATTTCCATATTCAACTATTTATTTGTGGTTTATCAAATTAATTTAATTGTCTAGTCTTATGAAAATTAATGAACGATTTTTTTTCTATTTCTAAATATATATTGAAAAATCATTCATTAATTTTCATATTCAGCCGTTTATTTGTGGTTTGTCAAATTAATTAATTAATTTATTTGTGGTTTGTTAAATTAATTAATTAATTTAGTCTTATTGGGTTCTTTTCTAGACTGTTCTAATTCATGGACCCGACTTGATGAAAGGTAGGGCCGAGTGATTAATTAATGGTTATTTTGGAACACCGAGTGTGGACCGGGTCTATGGGAGAGAAGGTGGAAATCAGTGTCTCATTTGAGGGCCAAGTCGGTTACATTTATTCACATCCTCTCCATTTCTATTTAAACTGGACAAAAAATACATGGTAAAATAGAATGTAAATACTACTCAGTATTTCTATTATAATCACATTTGTATTCATCAACATGGTTAAATAACAAGAGGAAAGAAACAATATTATTTGGTAATTTCACATATATGCATGCATTCAGAATTGGAAATTGTTGACAATTTAGGAACAGAAATGAGATGAGATATGTACGAGTTTGTTTCTGGACAGTAGTAGGTTGGTAATAATCAGATAGTGGGCAGCACAAAACAAACATTTTAATGGCAGTAGTGTAGTGAGCATGGTAGGGCCAAAGATCTGAGACCCACCGCTTAAAGACTGGATAAACTACAAACATTTTCAAATTTCCATTCCCATTTTCAGAATCTCAGTGAGATGAGAGTGTGAAACAGACAGACAAAGAGAGAGAGAGAGAGAGAGAGAGACCCACTTAATTAATCCTCAACCATTTTTTATTCCATCCAGAAATTCAGTATTGCTTTATTCAAACAGCAGATTCGAATTTGTGAAATATATATATACGTGATGTTTCTGAATAAGGGGAGTTTTGAGATTCGGATTTGAGGGAAAGGATTTCGTCCTTGTTTCTTCTTTTTGATGAATTTTTTTTTCAAATGAATTTCTCATGTCATTCGAAAAAAAGGGCATTGATTGATGAATAGAAAAGATAAAGCAGAACATATTATTGAGGGAATGAACAAATGGTGAGTGAAACACCTAAAGATATTAATGTAAGGCCAATTATAAGGAGCACAAAGCAAAGAATCAAATCACAAGGACGAGTATATCATCCAGAAGCAAAAGAAACGAAAAGATATAGAATCATAATTACCTCATGAGGAGACAAAAAGAAGAACCAATCATGCAAAGAGCATTGATGGATCAACAGAATCTCCACAAAACAAATTCCTCCTCTTTGCTGAAAACAGAGCAAATTCCAAACAAATTCCTCTCTCTCTTTTCGAAAAGATGAATGAGATTGACTCGAAATGTTGGAAGGAAGGAGAAAAGAGAGGAGAATTCTAGCGCTTTTTGCTTCTTTGTCTTTATATAGCTTTTAATATTTATACTAACTTTTTTACAGTCACCGTTTTTTCTCACCAATTGCGATTTTGCCACATTTCAATAAAAATAAATAAATAGCGATTTTGCCACATTTCAAAAAAAAATAAATAAATAGCGATTTTGCCTATTTCAATTTCATTTTCATATTTATTATCGGGTTTTGGGTTGGGTTTATTAATATTTCTTATCGGGTTTCGGATTCGGTTTATTTATTTACCGTTATCATCCAATAGTCCGCTTAATATTTGCATGCACCTGTTTCACATGGACAACTTATAGGAATTAATAAACTTTGAAGTGGGCCAAGCCCATTTAATAACAAGGGCCCAATAAAACAAGCCTCTTATTTTTTAATTTTTAACAGAATAAGATAAAATTATTAGGATCTTCTCCTATTTTTTTATTTATTTTCATTTACTGCAACTGAACAAGATTTAAACACTAATCGTAATTACTCGATCAAATTGTTACGCAAATACAACATTCATACGTGGAAAATACAAACAACTTATTAATTTTCTCTCCTAATACAATTCATTCAATCAATCACATTTCATCAAAATCTTCACCAAGTAAAAGCGATTTAACCACCTTATCGCCCCAATCATCCGTATAAACAAAAAGGTGGCCACCATTTTCATTCTCATGATATTTCACCCACGGTAATTTACTTACGACATAACGTTGTATTTCTATCGGACATAATTTATCGTATTTTCCCGTCCAAATATGAACTGAACCTTCATTATTTGGAAATGGGTTTTGTAAATCAATCGGTTCAAATTCCCAATTTCCAAATATGACTTTTAAGTCTCGGTAGAGAGATTCTGACTCGCCCTGCTGTCTTGACTTGCTCACAAACTATACATTTATGTTGATTTTAGTTAATAATAATAATAATAATAATAATAGTAAAATAATAATAATTTAAAAATTTTCAGACGTCCATAGGAATATTATTGCTAACGGACCAAAATGAGAAGCAAAAATGTTCTGATAAAGACATTCTTCAGTAATATCAACATGAATCTCGAAATAATAATAATAATAATAATAATAATAATAATAATAATAATAATAATAATAATAATAATAATAATAATAAAATAATAATAATAATAATAAATTTTCAAAAAAAATAAATAATAAAATAACAATAACAAAATAATATGCAACAAATAAAATTACCCCAACGGATTGTTGATAAGCGATCCGTTTCTTAATAACTTCAAAATCATCATCGGTCAAAATATCTCGATGGCCAACAATAGCCGGCGAAGATTTGAATATTTTTTGTTTCATCCAACCGTATAATAAAAACGGCAAATTATGCGCGACCCAAAACGCCATTTGGTCACCTTTGTCGAGTTTATTAAACACATTTTTGGTTAAATTTTTCGGTAATGATTTCCACCAGTAATTTACGACCGGTACCACTAATGCCGCCCCATGTAACCTATAATTATTAAATAATAATTTCATCATGATAAAATGAGTTACATATATAGATAGGTTTTTGGTAGTTATTTTTCCGAACTCTATTTTTTTAGTTTTTTGTAAATATTTAGGACTTGTAAATAGACTTTTAAAAGATATATAAAAATTATATTGGGAAGAGGGATATGCAAGCCATTTCCAAATTTTCTATAAAAAAATATAATTTTATCATAAATATAATAAGGGATAAATGCACTGTTAGTCCATGTACTTTAATTGGATTGCAATTTAGTCCATGTATGATTAATTTGGACTTTCTGATCCATGTACTTTATTAAAACACGCACTTTATTAAAACACGCACGATTAGTCCTTAACTCAATAATAATAATAATAACAGCTTTTCAAAATAAATAATATAATAATAATGACGATAATAACGCTAACAATAACAATAACAATTGCTCTTTACACTTCTTACCGGGTCCGGATTGCAATTTAGTCCTTATACTATTGATTTGAACTTTTCGATCCACGTACTTTACAAAAACACGCAAATTAGTCCTTTAACTCAAGAACCAATCTTGCACAATTCTACAAACTCCAAATCAATACTACATGCACTAAACCGCAACCCAACTAAAAGTACAAAACAATAACCTAACATCTCAAAATTAGTAGAAAGTGGTACAAACTCACCTGTGAGGAATGAACTTGAGACATCCCCAAGCGGAATAACTCCCCATCGACCCACCAATCACATAAAATTTATCTCCCAAATCCAAATAATAAGCTTTTAAAAGAATAATAATAAAAATAAATAATAATAATAGCTTAGCTAACAGCTTTTCAAAATAAATAAAATAATAATAATAATAATAATAATAATAATAATAATAATAATAATAATAATAATAATAATAAAATATAATAATAATAATGACAATAATAACAATAATTTTGATTAGTAGAAAGAAGTACAAAGTAGTAGAAAGTAGTAGAAACTCACCTGTGAGGAATGAACTTGAGACAACCCCAAGCGGAATAACTCCCCATAGATCCACCAATTATATAAAATCTCGCTCCCAAATCCAATTGATTCGCTAATTCCTCAATATCAAAGGCTTCGCTCTTTATGCTTCTCATCGGGTTCGGATCGCTCTCACCGTACCCGGCCCGATCGAAGGATATGAAACATATTTCTAATTGTTCGATCAATTTCTAAAAAAATAATAAAAAATTAAATTATTATTATTATTATTTTTATTATTATCATCATTATTGTTATTATTTATTTCTATTTTTTTTAAAAGCCATTATATTATTATTTACTTAATATTATTATTATTATTATTATTATTATTATTATTATAAATGCACAGTTAGTCCATGTACTTAAATTGGATTGCAATTTAGTCCCTGTACTATTGATTTAAACTTTTCGGTCCCTTTTTATAGAATTGTCATAGTTAGTCCTTGAATCGAGGACTAATTGAGCACGTTTTCATAAAATACAGGGACCAAAAAGTTTAAATCAATAATACAGGGACTAAATTGCAATCCAATTAAAGTACTAGGACTAAATGTGAATTTATACTTCTTTTCGGGTTCGGATCGCTCACTCTGAACCCGGCCCGATCGAAGGATATGAAATATATTTCTAATTGTTCGATCAATTTCTAAATAATAATAAAAAATTAAACGTTGAGTGCTATTGAATTGAGGGATAAAACAAATCTCTAATTGCTTGGATAATAAATAAATCAAATATTGAGTATAGTTAAATTAAGGGATAAAACGAAATTCGCATTACATTCACCAATTCCTTAATTAATACAAAAAAATAATTAGAAATTAGAAATTAAATTAAGGGATAAATGCATGGTTAGTCCCTATACTACAATGCAATTTGGTCCTTATACTATTGATTTAACTTTTTGGTCCATGTACTTTATAGAATTGTGCATAATTAGTCCGTGACTCAAGGACTAATTGTGTAAGTTTTTTATAAAGTACACGGATCAAACAGTTTAAATCAGTAATACAGGGACTAAATTGCAATCCAATTGAAGTAGAAGGACTAACGATGCATTTACCCCTTAATTTAATTTCTAACTAATTGATTTATTTTTTACCTGAGAGGCAGGAAAGCCATTTTCTTTTGTATTATCAAATCCATGAGCAATGATAATTTTATACTTGGCGCTTGATTTTGGAACGCCTGATTCTTTGTAAGCCAAAAATCGGCCGTCTTTGAGCTTGATTCTTGGAGAAGTGACAGGTGGCCCGCCTGGACTTCCACATATCAATGGAGCTGGCGGTTTCATGAAATTATACGCCCAAGCTGTGATTATTACTATAAACATCGATAGTATTTTCGTAATCATTGTGAGAGAAGGAATGGGTTGTGAGTGGATTTGGATTTAGATTTGGGGCTTTTAAGCAAAGAGGAAGATTTGATTTGTGAGTGAATTGAAAAAAAGGGGAAACAGTGTTTAGTTACCCTTTAGCTCTGTTTCAAAACTTGCTTCATTCTTCCTTTGGCAAAACAAAGAAAAATCTGGTGAAAAAATGGTGTTGTTATTTCCAGTTTAGTTTAGCCTCACTGTCATGTAATTTCCGCCATTAATGGTTTTTCACTTGAATGAGTAAGGACAGTGGTAGATGTGTTTTTTTTTTGGGTAAATTTCTTCTGTGTCATCCAACTTGGGTTTTTAATTATCTGAGACTAAATTTTTAAAAATTATCAAATAAATTACTTGATTTTCAATTATATAAGTCATTTAATTTTTAAAAAGTAATTAAATAGATCATTCGATTAATTAAAATTTGAGTAATCAATTTAATTATTTTTAAAAATTAAGTGATCTATAGAGAATAATTGAAAGTTGAATGATTTATTTAGTATTTTTGAAATTTAAGTTACATGTAGAGGATAATTGAAAATTAAATAATTTAGTTAGTCCTTTTTAAAAGTAAAATAATTTACGATTTAATTTATCTTTTTTCTATTTTATTCAAGTTTAGTTTTAGTTTTCACTTTTTTATCTGGCCCATATTAGCCATTTTAATAACCCATGGGCTTTTTATATTACTATTATATCTAAAACGATGTAGACCAATATATTTTAAGGGAAAAATGGGCTTGGCCCTTTTGATTTTATTTAAAAAGAACAATTTACATTTTAGAAGAGTTCATTTTTGCTACTATCAAATTATTCTATTATTATTCAGTTAATCTCTATTTGTCTAACCTCTAGTTTTCCTGTACATTTTTCAGCATTGTAACTATCGACTTAGATGTACTAATAGAGTTTTCCTATTATTCAGTTACATCTGTGTTTGTCTAACCTCTAGTTTTCTTGCAAGGCATCGGCAACCAAATTGAAGAGAAGTGACGAGAGCGGATCTCCCTAACGTAATCCCTCTTGTGGTAAAATTTCTCTCCTAACGAGAACTTTGTTGGTGTTTCGTATTTGTCAACAAAGTGCAATGTGCAATAGTAGAAGAGTGGAAGAGTCTTGTTCGGTGAGAACGAAAAGGCATGTAAATTATTTTTTTTCTCACTATCATAAATAGAGTTTTAAATGAATCTAATAGCTCGAACTCAAGTCGTAACTCGAATCTAGCTGGCTCAACTCAAAATTGATATATAGTTTCGAGCTAGAAAGTCGGGCTTGAACTTAACTCTATTATGGCTCGAGCGAGCTCGTTTCGACTCAATACGTGCTCAAAATGAGACTGTTACCTAAATAGCTCGACTCGAATCGAAATCATATTAAGTTCAGCTAGACTCGGCCCACCATCAGAAAATCTTTTATATATTACAATATAATGCATGACCCAACTCGATATTGTTTCAAGTTTAATTTGAACGAGCTGGATCAAGCTCGAACTCGCTCAACTCGATACTAGCTCGAGCTGCAATCGAGTGAACTGTTATCGAGTTTTATATTGAATCGACCACGAGCGAGTTCCGAACCATAAGCTAAACTTGCAGCCTTACTCGTAAACCACATTCTATCTCATATTTTATATTTTCATCCTTATTTGACGAAATAAATGATTTTTTTTTAAATTTTCTTTTGCTCTTTAACCTTTATGTATTGTTGCCTAATGTGAGACTTTAGGAATAAAAGGTCGATATTGTTGCATTGTTTACATTGTTTATTTGTGGGCCATCTCATTTTTAATGTGGTTTTCTAACTCACCAGGTTTTCTTATGTGGCCCAACTTCAATTGATGAAGGCTGTTTGTAAGGGAAAATTTTACTCTTACTTTCTTTTCAGAGAGGTCAGAGTAGCACTAACTTTAAGTCGACCATGTTTTAACAAGTAACGCGTTATGTTGGTAAAAAACGACAAGTCTAAGTCAAAAGAAAGAAAATGTAAAAAGAATCAATATATTTAGTGGCGCACTAGACTGCATCCGTGTGTTCTACATATATACACAGTGACTAGTAATAGTATAGTACTGATACATGGGACTTCATATGGACATATAAACTTTTAGGGACCTATGTGTGAAAATAAGAATTTCAATTTCAATAATGAATTAAGGAACTGACACGTGGAATTCGTCCTGATGGGAATAATGAAATCGTCAGAGAGATAAGGACATTCATGAAAATGTGCAAGCGTGACATGAAAAAGTCTTCAAAAACCACAGCCCCTTCTACACACCATGCACATATATAAGACCTACTTACAAAGCTATAAACACTCTAAATTACTAACTCAAGCCTTGCATAGATCAAACAATATTACTACATGGGCCTTAGACGATTCGCCATGAATGAATTTTGTTTCCAATCTTCTTCTTCTTCTCCTAATTTCTTTCAATGGATCAACCAATCTCTTTCTTTTCAAGTACAACCGAAAGAAGAGACAGATCTGGATCCGGATCCGGATCCGTGCCTACCATTGATAAGTAAGCTTGAAGATACGAAGAAAACCATCAAGAACGAAAAAGAACAAGAAGAAATAAATAAAGAGGAGGTTTGTGTTGCTTTGAACATGAGTTTATCTTGTAATATTATGACAGAAGAGGCACGAGAGCAAGAAGAAAAAGAGCAGGTGGTTTTGAAGGATTATGAAATTATAGAGGAGATTGAAGAAGAAGAAGAAGAAGAAGAAGAAGAAGAAGAAGAAGAAGGAAAAGGGTATTGGATACCGACGGTCGAACAAATCATGATTGGGCCGGTGCAATTCTCGTGCCTTGTTTGTAGCAAAACCTTCACTCGCTACAACAACATGCAGGTTTGATTTTTGCATTCTGCTAATTATTATGCTCAATTATTTGATGATCCATATAATTTTTAGTACAATAACTGTATTTACGTGTTTTCTCTTTTTGTTTGGATTGAACACATCTCTCTCTGTATCACTTTATTACATGAAGTTGATCTTGATCTGATTGATCAAGCAATACTTGTTTTGCGTGTGCTTAAACTTTCTTCGACCGTCAAGATCCTTTCTTCGACCGTCAAGATCCCATAATTTTCTTTTTTATACAACAAACCGTAATTTCCTTTTTAAGGCTTTGATTTTGTGAATAGTTTTCAAATTGGTTAATTCATTGTATATGATTCTAAGTACAACAAATTATATTAAAATTAAGTTAAAAAATATTCTATTTCATCAAAGAAGAAGCTAAGTTCATAAATTTGCTAAATAGGAAATGAAAGCATTGTAGTTAAGGATTATGAAGCACATCTACTTTGTAAGATCTAGCTGGTAATTATTTTGATAAGAAAATTAAGGACTGATCTCATGATCTTGGACACCATTCCTATTTTTTTAAAAAGAGTGAAGTAGGTTTTTAGACTTGCACTTGGTTGTACGATACATAAATATATGATACGTAACTGATAAAAGTATTTCATAGAATGCTTTCCTAGAATAACCGACCCGCATTAATAGAAGTAGACGTTTGGAAGAAATATGTCTAATAGAATAGGCTACGGTTGTTGGAATATCTGTGTTAATTGGTTCCATTAAAATCTGTATGCGTTCTCCCGCAAAGGAGATCTTTAAGATATTAATACAATCTAATGTAAGTTTTTCGCCTACAACTCAAAAAAATTCTAATGTAGATATTAATACAATTTAATTTCCGAGTGGTATGCAATTCGCATACCCTCCTTCAAAAAAAAAACTCAAAAAAAAAGATTAAAGTATTTCTTAGGTTTTTATATGTTAATTATATGATCCATATACTCAAGCTTACATTCAACCAAAAAAATTATATGATCCATATAATCTTATAATTCTCAAATTTTCAGTATATATCAAAGATCTTATCATGCATCCATCACCCATACACTTAAACAGGAGAAAGAGATCAGTCTGATGATCAAATCTCAAGCTCATCAAGACCAATCGCCTTTTTTCCTTTATTTTGATGCAACAAATGATCATTCTCTCATCTTTTGTCGATTTCAGATGCATATGTGGGGGCACGGAAGAGAGTACCGCAAGGGACCCGACTCTCTCAAAGGCACGCAACAAAACCTAGCAATGCTCAGACTGCCATGCTACTGTTGCGCGCACGGGTGCAAAAACAATGTAAATCATCCACGCTCCAGACCGCTGAAGGATTTCAGAACCCTTCAAACTCATTACAAGAGGAAACACGGCTTGAAGCCTTTCAAATGCCGCAAATGCGCGAAACCATTTGCGGTAAAGGGAGACTGGCGGACTCATGAGAAAAATTGCGGTAAGTTATGGTTCTGCATTTGCGGATCGGATTTTAAACACAAACGATCTCTCAACGATCATGTGAGAAGTTTTGGTGGTGATCATCATGCTACTTGCATGTCGAGTAATCCGATTGGTCAAGGTGATAGTAAGGGAATCAAGATGAGAGATAAATGCATGATTAGGTTTGATCATTAAACACTATGTCGAAACACTTGTCTTACACCGGTTTTGATTTCGCTTTGATTCGGTTAAAACCAGCGTCAAATGCATCTAAAACCGGTTTTGATTCTAGAGGATTTGTAGTTATATATATATATATAAATATAAATATACTATGCTTAAGTATCGTCTGAAGATTCATGGCGATGTGTTAATACCGAAATTTTAATCTAATTTCATGTATCATTATCAGCACGTCAAGAATCTTGAGAGATTCTATGAATTACAGAATATATTTCAGTTTAGATTTAAGAGAATAACTAGGCATGGAGCTGCCATGAAGAAAGCTGTGAAGTAGCTGAATTTTCTTCAGTTTTTAGGTTGTAGGATTTGGAAGGAACTTAATTTGTGATACATTTTGGGGAATATTGAATATTTGGAGAAAATTTCTCAGCTTCACAGCCTTATTAATCTGGTAGCAACATGACAGAACTATTTTGTTTAGGCTTTTTTAATGATAATCATGGGTGTTTTTGGACAAAAAGAAGACTTTTCAATGATTTTTTAGACTTTTATATTCTCATTTATTTATTTCTTTTTCATTACTTTCTTTGTTGTTGTGATAATTAATGATACTTCCACATCATATAATCAAATTGAGTTATCAGTGAGCCATGCCATTGTGACATGTTCTTGATTTAATTATTGTTTGTCTTCATGTAAATGCGTTTAACTCGAAAATGACAAGCACGCCTGACAACTGACATGATAAAAATATTTAAAAGAAATCAAATGTAGACAAAGAAGATTATCTTTATTAGTGCACAATTAATAAAAAACCAACATAGAAAAATACAACATCAGCCACAATTTCTAAAGTAGAAGTAAGGAATATATTTGAAGTCTAATATTGAGGCGTTTTTGTGGGCCCAAAAACTCACCTTCAATATAAAATCACTTTTGCATACACACTGTTGAAAAATATTTTGGCCGGTTACGTAAAATGTATACATGATTTCCACATTTTTATGTGTCATATTATAAACTTGGCTGCGCCTCAAAATTTTAGTTGTCCAACGGATTAAGGAATAATCTATAAAAATATTTTCTAAATAAAATTCAGGACATTTTTGATATTGGTATTTGGTGGAGACTTTGAAAAGAGAAGGAAAAAGAAGTTAAATTTAAGTGCTTTGGTCATCTCCACTAAAAAATGTTTACCTCTCGATCATGCATTGTTAGAGTAGTGAGGTATATAGAAGTATCTTGTATAGCGTAACATTGCAGGGGATCACATTCTAGAGTGTATAGATTAATTATAGAGTAAATTAGATAGGATCTTAATTCTACAAATATAATACCTTATAAAGCCTAAGCAATTCAATTAACATCAATCATTCTAATCACAATATTTAAATCTCTCTCTTCCCTCTTTCCATTTCTACATCTTACATGTTATCAGAGGATGAATATTGCTTCTGCAATTCAAAATTCTCTCCCATTTCTCTTCTTTTCTTCCTAATTTCATCAAATCAAGAGTGTTGCATGTGTTTCTTGTGCCTCTAGTCTCAAGAACAGATTCAAGAATTGTTCTCTTGAGAGAATTATAGCAATCTTGACTTAATCTCGTCAAGATTAGTGATTTCGAAAGGGGTTTTGAGTAATCTTTCCTGAATAAACCAAGATTCAGTCAAGAATAGCAAGAATTACCGAAATTGAGTGGTGTGCAGAGGAGGTGTGAGTGCTCAGAAGGAGATTAAATCCAACACAAAAATCTCATCAAGGTCTGATTTTCGAATCAAATTTGCCTCAGAATAAATTTTGACAAATATCTGGAGCAAATCAAGAGAGCTATCACCTGAAATTAGGGTTCCACCTCTTGATTTCTCCTCCACAGATACTGTCCAAGAACTATTCTCATCACCATCGAAGAAAGAAAGGGAAATTCACAACAAATCGAGCTCAAGAAAGTCCGCAATCTCTGTTCACGTACCTGATTCAGAAGAACCTCAATACAATCAGGTCTTATCCTTCTTTTCTTCTCTCTTATTCTCCTCACATGGCGATTGAAATCCCTGATAAAGTCACCACCTTCACTGACCATATCATAACCAAATTAGATGGCTCAAACTATTTGATCTGGCGATCTCAATTCGAGCCAATCCTTCTTGGATATGGTCTCGTGTCCATATCGATCTCAATTTCCAACCCCCACCACTCGAAATCATAGTAGAAGGTACTGGATCCACTCGAATAGCGAACCAAAGTCAACCCAAGCTTTACCATATGGTGCCAACAGGACTGTATGATCCTTAGTTGGCTTCGCACAACTATGACAGAGTCAGTACTCAGTCAAATTGTGCACTGCACCACAACCAAGGAAGTCTGGAAAACCCTAAACTAACTTTACAACTCGATAATCATGGCCAAATTACTAGAGTTTTTTCTGAAACTCAACACAACCAAGAAGTAAGGTCAGACGTGCAGTGAATACTTTCGATAGATGAAGGGATTCACTGATCAGTTAGCCCTCATCGGTCAGAAGATCGATGAAACCCTACTTGTTCTTTTCGTTCTGGGAGGATTAGGAGCAGAATACAACTGATTCGTGACTGCTATTGTAATAAGAACGGAGCCTCTCACTCTGTCTCGGGTCTATGGCTACCTTCTAGGACACGAGCAGCGCCTGGATCAGCAAGCAACTGTAGATTCAAATAATATCGTCTTAGTCGCTTCTAGAGCTTCGATGAGCTCGATGAAGACGATAAGTTATGCGCCTTCTCTCTCCAGTACCTCTCTTTATTCTTCCTCTCCAGTTCCATCTTCACATCTGGGTCATGGGCTGGCAGGCCTTCCTCCTGGTCCAAATAATTACTCGGCCCAACAACAGATTTCCTCTATAAGCCAATCGATTATTCCTTCTCCTCATTCTAACATGAGCTCCATTTTGGACCCAAGTCCTGGCCCAGAACAGTTCTTAAAACCAATGTGTGAGACTTTTGCGGCCCAATTTATTAAACCCCACAATTATCGTGGGCGCAAAAAACGAGGATGAGACGGTCGTAATAATAATAATAATAATAATAATAATAATAATAATAATAATAATAATAATAATAATAATAATAAATAAATAAAAAATTTGCTCTCAACTCGGTCATGACGCTCTAAATTGTCTTGAGCGCTTCACCCGTAACCCTCCAATGGCTCTTCTCGCCGAACCGTTCTCTAGACCATCCAATGGGTGGTATTTGGACTCTAGAGCGTCCAATCACATGACGGCCGACCTAAACTCCCTCACCTCATACCATCCTTATTCAGGTAACGATCTTATACGAGTCGAAAATGGTGCGGGAATCCCGATTCAAAATATCGGAAAAATGACCCTTAAATGTACAAACGGCTCTCTAACCCTCACAAATGTATTTCACGTCCCCAAGATTACCAAAAACCTAATAAGCATCTCCCAATTAACGTGAGACAATAATATTAAACATTAATTTAACCAACTTGATTGTTTAATAAAGGATTAGGCTTCTAACAAGATCTTGCATCGCGTGGTTCTTGACAACGGTCTCTATTGCTTCTTCAAAAGACCGAATCAAATAACTTGACCTTCCGCATACCTCGGCGAACGCGCTTCAGCCAACTTGTGGTACATGCGACTTTGTCACACTTCTTTTCCCGTTATCAAAAGTTTAATTTCTCAAAATAAGTTGTTATTTTCAAATAAAGAGTTGGCATTTTGTAATGCTTGTTGTGAGGGCAAAACTCATAAATTACCATTTAATAAAAATATTTCTCGCTCTTCTTTATCACTTGAAGTGGTTCAATCGGATGTGTGGGGATCGGCTCCAGTCCTCTCTCATATGGGGACCCATTATTTTGTGCACTTTGCTTATGATTACTCACGTTACACGTGGATTTATTTTCTCTCTTCCAAAAATCAAGTTCCTCACGTCTTCAACCTCTTTAAAGCACAAGCCGAAAACCTTCTCTCGTGTTCCATCAAAACACTTCAAACCAATGGCGGGACGAAATTTAAACCCATTGCGCGTCTTCATCCCTCCATCTCTCACATTACAACATGCACATACACACCTGAGCAGAACGGGCTTGCCGAGAGGAAACATTGCCACATTGTTGAACTAGCCCTCTCCACCATGTCACAAGCCTCCATTCCCCTTCGGTTTTGAGACGACATGTTCTACAATATTGTCTACCTAATTAACCGATTGCTGAACACCGCCAATCCGTAAAAATCTACTTTTGGAATACTATTCCACAAAGAGCCGGATTACAACTTCATGAGAGTCATTAGTTGTCTCTGTTTTCTATACACACGACTTTATAATTCACATAAGCTCTACAATCGGTCTCTCCCGTGTGTGCTTCTTAGTTATGAACCTAACCAAAAAGGCTATAAATGTCTCCATCTCCCAACAAACAAAATCTATATGAGTCGTCACGTAATCTTCAATGAAACATACTTCCCTTTCATGAATGACCAACCTCCTCCCTCCTCTCAAGCTTCATCTTCTCCACCTCAAATGACACTCACACTCACACTCATCACGTCAAGTCCCTCTCATGAGGACCCTCCGTTCTCCAATAAGTCCTCTACTTCCTCACTTGAAGGTTCTCAACTCTTGAGTGTGGATTCTTCTCTTCCCTCTACCTCTTCTATACCACCGCATTGCTCTCATCCAATGGTAACTCGTACACGTGACAATACGAGACGAACGCGACAGTTTCCTGATCATGTCACGTATACAACCACTAAACACCCTATTTTAACCGCCCTCTCTGAACAAGAAAGTGAACCAACATGCTTTACTAATTCCGACAAGGATCCCAAGTGGCGTGCCGCCATGGAAACCGAGTTTATTGCACTTCTTGAAAATAGAACTTGGGATCTTGTTCCCTCTCATTCTTCTCAAAATCTAGTTGGATGCAAATTTGTATTCAAGGGATAGATCGATAGAACGTTACAAGGGGAGGCTCGTAGCAAAAGCCTATCACCAAGAGAAAGAGATTGATTACACTGAGACGTTTAGCCCCGTTGTTAAACCAACCACTATTCGTGTAGTTCTTACCCTAGCCTTATCGAAAGGCTGGCCAGTGCGACAACTCGATATAAACAATGCTTTTCTCAACGAGGATCTTGAAGAAACGGTATTTATGCAACAAACTCCTGGCTTTATAGATGACTCACGGCTAACTCATGTATGCCTCCTCAAAAAGATTCTCTATGGCCTCAAACAAGCACCACATGCTTGGTTCACAAAACTAAAGAGTACTCTCATTAACCTTGGTTTTGTTGGCTCTCGCACTGATACTTCTCTCTTCATTCATTTCCAAAATAGCGAGCTTCTAGTACTCTTTGTTTATGTGGATGATATCATTGTAACCGGGAGCAATCATGTCTCGGTTGAATAGCTTATCATCGATCTAAACACGCAATTCTCTTTGAAGGATCTTGGTTCTCTCCACTACTTCCTTGGGATTGAGACATAAAAGGTATCGGACGGAGTTCTCCTATCCCAACGTCAATAAATCTTGAATCTTCTAAAGAAGGCCAAGATGGATGCTGCCAAATCGTGTTCCTCGCCCATGGTGGCCGGTGAACAACTCTCCAAGTTAAGTGGAAACAAAATGGAGGACCCAAAACTCTATCGAAGCACGGTTGGTGCGCTTCAGCATGCGACAATCACACGACTAGAAATTGCCTTTGTGGTGAACAAAGTCTCTCAATTCATGCATTCACCAACCGACACCCATTGGGGAGCGGTTAAACGCATCCTACGATACCTGAAAGGCACAATAACCTATGGTCTTCTTCTTCGTTCTTCCCCTTCTCTACGACTCCAATCCTTCTCTGATGCAGATTGAGCTGGATGTCCAGACGATAGACGGTCCACGACCGGATATTGTATTTTTCTTGGTATAAATTTAGTTTCGTGGAGTGTAAAGAAGCAGACAACGGTAACTTGATCTAGCACCGAAGTGAAATATCACAGCCTTGTGATGGCTACAACGGAACTTGTGTGGATCCAATTTCTACTATGCGAACTCCACATTCTTCAAAAAGAAGTCCCAATCCTTTGGTATGATAACATTAGTGCAACGTATCTCGCTCAATCATTCTAATCACAATATTCAAATCTCTCTCTTCTCTCTTTTAATTTCTATATCTTACATACATGGAAGGTAAAATGTATGCTGATATATATAATGTTTATGAAATGTAATATCTATATCTTGAAATATTTGTTTACCTCAAAAAAAAATTTTTTTTTTGGTGAAAATGCATTTATTTATATTGGTAGAACAAGTGGGAAAGGGATGGTCTTAGAAATCAAAACGACGTGTCTGAAGGGGGAAAGAATGTCAAAAGGTGACTATATTCTTGTGATAAGAAAAAGGCGCATGCATATACATCTCAACTATTTTGTCGGGGTTTATAGTTATACAGTATTTTTTTTGGATAAATTTTAACCTAACTTAATAAAATTTCCATTTTGGCTACTGTAGCCTCAATTGTTTCTTCGAAGTTATAGAATTATATATTTTTTTTCAAATTAAGCAAACTTTCAATTATTATTTAATGAAGAAGAACATAACATCTACGTAATAAGCCATATCATTAATCAAATCAGTCTACATTATATCCCAAATATAATAAAATAGAATTTCGTAACAACAACATTTTCCATTTCCACCGGCCTCTTTTTTTTTCAAGAGTTTGATGAATTTGATTTCATTCATTATCTCTATTCAATTAAGTGTAGTATATATTATGTCTCGGCGGCTAATGACATATTTGTTCATTACAAAAATGTTATATCAATATTCTGTTAAATAATTTAAAATTTCATATCATCATTCTCTTAAATAATTTAAAAATTATTGGTGTGGGTGATCTGAGTTGGATGAATTGAAAGTTAAATGATGTGAAAAAGGGCAATCAATTCCTACTCGGGTGATCAATTCGAGTCTGAAAATTGCTTTGATGACTTAGGGAAATTTACTTTTTGATTTAGAAATTCAAAATCTTAATACCCTAATTTAATTTAAAGATATTTATAGTATATTTTTTGCAATTGGAACATTTGTTTTCACAATTATGTGAGTCAAGTTATCATTCAATGTGCCTTAGCCAAATGAGTATTTTCTTTGAGATACAAAAGGATAAAAGATCAAAATTTATTGAAACCAATTACATAATTGAAGTGAAAGTATTTCTATTTATTTATTACAAACTTTTTCTCACTCAAAATAAATATTAGTTGAAACAGATAGAAGGTTCATGCATGGTACTAACTGATCACAATATATGGAGCATTTTGAACAAAAGGAAAAGTTCTTTTTTGAAGTTTTAGGAGGCGATTGACTCATTGAGATTCTATTAAATAAATAAAAGTTCATATAAGAAATGATGAAAAATTAATTACAATCATCAAAGAAGAAAAAAGATCTAAAGAGGAAAAGAGAGAATGAATAGAAGAAAGGAGAAGAGACCCGCTAGATTCTAACTTCTAACAAAACGTCCTCCAGTTTATCATTTATTGTTTGATTTTTTTCCAGAATGCCAGCTCGAGTAGGTCAACAAAAGGAAAAGTTCATAAATTATTTTTCTTATATGTCAGTCACTAGGATTAACAAATAGGGGTGGCCAAAAATATTAAATGAATTAATAAGGGAGGCCAAATAAAAATGTCTCTAACATTTACATGGTATAAAATATCTTTAAAATAATATCATGAAATATTATATTAAAAAATATTATTTTCATTCATTTATTATTTTTAATTGGATAAAATAAAATTTGAAAATAATAATGTAAGGACATTTTGGCTAATTAAGAAATATTTTGGATGAAAAAGTTAAACATCATACCATAGGGGGCAAAAAAAAAATTCAACCCACTTTATAGGGGATATTTGAAGGGGTTAAGGGGTTTTTGAAGAATTTCCCTAAATTCAAAGTCACAATATCTGAGTGCACATTTTTTTCTTCGAGAAAAATGACAAAAAGTGGGATTCTTTTTTGACTACTCACCTTCAGATAATGTATTTTTATATTGTATTGCATCAAACCCAAATATTTCCTCTTTCTGGAAAGGAAACAAGTGAAATTTTTATTTTATAATGGTGGTAGATGATATTTATATTCTTTTAATTATAATCAATGTTCAAGACAGTCAAGAGTTTGAAAATCGTTTGATTTATAAAAAAATGAGATTTGGTGGTATGAGAAGATCAGAGAGTGTATTATGCACCTGATTTATCTCTGAGGAAATTTATTTTATAATGGCTAGTGCACTAAATCCAAATTTGCGCATGCTTGGCAAAAAATGTGGAGAATTGACAATTCATGAGGATAAAATAAATTTAACCAATTATGTCAATGCCACGTATATTTCTTTGTTTTGATATGAATCTAGATCTTTTTTTATTTCGTTATATTTGTTACCATTTTGTTTATTTATATATTGTATAGGCAAATAGCAGCCCAATTTTTTATCTGCACTACAAATTTCGTCTGTTTAGCCTCAATTCAATATATATATATATATATATTCATCTGTTTAGTTAAAGGATTGTTAAAAAGGTATTTATAGGCTCAATTATATGGACCATAAGGCCCATTCCAATCAAAGTTCAAAAGCCATACAATTGATGAGCCTTTCTTTTCTTTTGATTTGCTAACTTGAGAATTTTTAAGTTTGGAAGAAACAATCACTTGGAATATATACAGGAAAATTATTAATATAAGTAGATTTTCTAGACTTTCTCAACAAAAGAAAAAGGAAAAAGAAAAGTCAATATTATGCAACACATTATACATAGCTAAAAATAACATATAGAGGAAAAATTATTGGATTGTTCTTGCATTGAAGACTCTTTGTTCATCTATCTTGTAGGATTGTGTAGTTTTATTAATTAAGTCTAGACCAAAAGGCCTAATCTATATTTTTTCTTGAAAATTAATCCCAACCTCTTATTTTTTACGTAGTTTTGAGTCTCCTCAAAAGACTACATCATCACATTTATCTCGATCGTTCAAATATTTTTTTTGTCGAATCTTAGCCATTCATTTTCTCAAATTTATTGATATTTTATGGCAATATTTATGTGGTTATTAAAATATAAGCATATGATTGGTTGAATTGGTGTTTTGTGTTCCATACCCGATTTAGTGAGAATCCTTGTGAGTTTGTTTATGACCATCAGATCTTAATCAGATGGTTTCAATGAATCATGGTGCAAAGTTATATTCAATTATTAATATCAATAATTAATGAAGAGTTCACTCATTAAAATATGAATAATTTTTCTTTTCTTCTTTAAAAAATTATAATTCTTAATGAAATATTTTATTTCTAATGTTAAAATCATCAAATAAAAATTTGTTGGAATTTTCTCTTTATTTTGAGTTTCATATTATTATAGTTCCAATTTTTTTCTTGTTAAAATATGTGAATATATACTACATAAAAAAAAGATGTACAAAAATAATATGCTCATTAACTTATATCTTATACCTTATTTTTCATCTCTCTTTGAGTATTCTCAAGATATCTATTGTCAATTTTATCTCGGCCATTGAATCAATTTTTTTTTCAAATCTTAGCTTTTCATTTAAATTATTACCACAATATTGCATGTATCAATAGTTAATTGAAAGGAAATACGTAATCTCAGAAACACAGCAGAATTAAAATTTTACCCGTTTCCTAACCGAGGATCCGTGTATTATCAATCAAATCAGAAAAATAAATCTTATTTATACCTCGGATTCGGCTAATCCGGTTTGTAGGGCTTCGCGATTCGTCTCCAAACGATCTCCCTACGTGTCCTTGCGGATCTGAGCACGAAAGGGGCTACGACTCCGGCACCGCCCTCTACACGTGTCCACACGCGACTAACTCGTTGGAGAAGAAACCGAGATTACTAGATCCGGTTTCTCTTTCTCTCTCTCTCAATAGGTGGCTAGGGTATGGACTAATCTTCTTTTCTAATCAGATGAACCCTTCATCTATTTATAGCATCTAATGCTCACACCTCTTCACCTTCCTTTTGATTTTTATGTCCAACCGAGTTAGTTATGTTTGTGTGCGATCCTGTAGGCTCATTTAATATTGGCAATAAACTTCAAGTTTATAAATCATAAGTAGCCTCTAATACAATGTTATGATTACCCAAATTAAATGAATGACATGTGATCAGAACCTATACATCAATTATGTATTTAGTCCCTTTGTTAAACGATATTTATATTGATCATAAGGCATTATTTTATGTCATTCTTATTATGATCAATTCTCTTTCTTGAATTATAATTATACTGAATAAATTAAAAGATATTAACAACACATACTAATTCTTTCATACACGGCCGTGTGTTTTCCTTCAGTCTCAATTTATCAGAGGGCCCTGAGATATCTCTCTCGTATCCGAGAGTAACAAATTCTATCTTGATCATTCACATTCCAACTCATGGTTTACTAAATACCCGATCATAGTTTTTATAATTATCCGGTTAAAGACAACGTTTAACTATGTCAAAGTATAAAGATATACATGCAGGAATCTATGATGACCTCAAGTCAAATGACTAATCATACATTAGATGATGAGAAAACACTAATGACATATACCATGTATATTCTCATAGTGGGTCGATCCAATATATGTTCTCCAACATATATTTATATTAATGAATTAATATCCAATATCCATGATCAGTAAAACAAGATCATCATCCAAATAACATACTAGTAACTATATATATGATTTGAGATTTTCAAATATGTTTGTCTTACAAACATCTAATATATGACTAAGGATAATTTAGAATTGTATTCACTTTGCTTTACGGTTTTACTATCAGAATCACATATTCTGATGACGTATAACGGACATACATATTCATGGTTAATTAATAATCTAACAATCTTTACGCACAATTATTATATGAAAAAGTTTATGAGATAAAACATCTAATAAAAAATTATAATGTCTGATATATAATCCGTTTCCCACACGGCAAAACAATTTGGCCTAACGCATTATTACTTTCATTAATAAAAAGTTTACGCATTAAAATATAAATAATTTCTCTTTTCTTTTTTAAAAAATTATAATTCTTAATTAATATTTTATTTCTCATATTAAAATCATCAAATATAAATTTGTTGGAATTTTCTCTATATTTGTAGTTCCATATTGTTATTGTTCTAATTTTTTTGGTTTTTTATTTTTGCTAAATATGTGAATATAGACTATATAAATGAAGATATACAAAAATAATATGCTCTTAACTTATATCTTATGCCTTATTTTTCATCTCTATTTGAGCATTCTCAAGAGACCTATTGTCAATTTTATCTCGGCCGTTGGATCAATATTTTTTGAAATCTTAGCTTTTCATTTAAATTATTATTACAATATCACATAAAGACATATTGTTATTATTCCAATTTCATTTTTTCTTGATAAAATATGTGAATAAAGACTACATAAAAGAGCATGTAATAAAATGATAAAGTCATTTAATCTTATTATATTCTTTTATCTCTCTTTGAAAATTCTCTAGAG
Organism: Juncus inflexus; assembly: GCA_024447665.1. Lineage (NCBI taxonomy): Eukaryota > Viridiplantae > Streptophyta > Magnoliopsida > Poales > Juncaceae > Juncus > Juncus inflexus. The sequence goes on along the minus strand of JAJHPC010000013.1, from coordinate 781,873 downwards.
AACTATTATCAATTTTCTTTCTGCGTCGAATCAATTTTTTTTTTTTATCAAATCTTAATTTTTAATTTAAATTATTATCATAATATCACATGATTAGTTAGATTAATGTTCAATGTTATATCTCCGTTATGTGAGAATTATCATCTCAAAAAAAAATTCGGAATACTGAAAACTATATTATATTACTTAATGTATTATTGGTTTCATAATAAAATATGTATAATCCATACAATTTTAACATAAAAAAAATAGCGGTGATAATTTTTTGAAGAAAATGAGTAATGTTACTTTTTCCTATGTAGTATACATATTTTTCCCATATATATAATATTAAATATAATTATTATTTTTAGTTTTTTTTAAAGTTAAACATCTATAATTTAATCTTATGTAATTTCAACTAAAATCTTCGAAATAAATTATCTTGCATTTTATTTTTTCTAATCTCATTCATCTAACTCGATTAATATTTAATTTATTTTTATAATATAATATGTCAAGGCATAATGGCATAAGAAAATTAAAGACAATAATTTTGAATTCTCATATATTATTTATGTACTATGGATTCATAAATTTTAATTTTAAGTTTTCATAATTGTAAGTTATACATTATTAGATTAAAGTAATTATTAAAATTGAAATACTCACCGCAAAGCGCGATGATTATCCTAGTAATAATAATAATTGGGCTATATCTATCCAAAGAATAACTTCAATATCTAAAAAAATAACACAATATCATTTGCAATCATGAGATTTTAACACTTTTAACCAAACAAAATGAAAACAATAAAATAAAGGAGATCTTGCTAGTGCTTAATTATAGAACCTATATTGCTTATTAGGTGACATTATTGTCTTACTTTTATATAAAAAAAAAATTAATGTCCTAACTAAAAGGTAATGATGTTCAACCACCTTCTCAAATAAATGAATTTTATAATAGTTTATTATTATAATAAAATTATTATGATTTTACTATTGTTATTAGTATATATTTGTGTATAATATTTTTTGTTATGTCCATTCACATGTGGTTGAGCTGGAAGGACATATACAGACACAGTTTCATCCAAAAATTGGACCACTGATCTAACAAGCTTCAAAATCACATTAAAGGATTATTCAATTCCATTAAAGGGAAAATATATACTTTTGTTTAGATTCCAGTATCTTGGCTGTTTCTAGCTTCAATTTGTACATATTCTCAATTTGATGTAAACTTTTCTGACAAGATCTTTAATATAACAAAATTCATTTACAATTATTTGAAAAATAAAAGACTAAAGCTTCCATTACAATTTCCCTCTTCAGTCATAACCTTATCTTATTTTATTTGGATATTAATTAATAAAATAAACTAAAAGAATGAATACATTTCCTTGCAAGAAACATTAAAAAAAAATTCTAGTCAATAAATAAACCTAATTTCCCCATTTTGTATAACAATTTTCCTATACAACTTTCTACCCAATAAAAATCCAACAAAAAAAAAATAGCATCAAAACTATAATCTATAAATTCATCATAACTTTTCCTTTCATGCACAAATTACCCCAAAAAATGTAAAAATAATAAATCAGTGATAAAACTTTACTGGAGGCACCGTAAATCCATTATCGGTCAAAAACGGAATTACATTCGGCCTCTCAACCAAATCTTTATAAAACTCATACTCAGCCTCATAATCATGCAAATCGAGCTCGGTTTTCTGATTCGTGTGATAATGGTGTTTTGCCTCTTTCGATTTCCCAAATCCAAACACACTCACCTCATCACAAATTCCAACTGCCAACATTACAGCTTGAAATCCAGATGAGTAATGAAACATCAATTCATCGTGTTTTTTCCCCCATTCTTGCGCTTCTTTACCAGTTATTCTCACGAATCGCTTCAAAGAGTAAAGCTTCACGATTCTTGAACAGAGAAGATCGAATCTTGGATCTGTGACGTGAATTGGAGCTCGATTTGAGTCATTACAGACTGTTAGATCGAGAAAATGAACAGCTTGACACATGTACATGATTATTGGTGTATTTTCTCCATACGGATGACAGAAACAGCCTTTGCGTCTCGAGCATAAATGGAGAATATTGCTATTGATGAATGAGAATCCGGTTTTGGATCCAACATGGCGACGGTATCCACTGATTCTTGCATTGTTTAATCGTATCACAAGCTCGTGCGAATCGATCAGATCCCCATTTTCCGATTTCAGTAAAATCCCACTATTTCCCACCACAGCGCAGGATTTGTACCTTCTTCGAGTGGTCAATTCAGGCAGTTTTGAGATGATTTCAGGCTGAAAGAACCGGAATTTGAACCAGTTGTACAACGTATCTTGAAACCGGGACAAACTGAGCAGATCTTTAGGGAAAATGAATTGCGAATTTGAAATCGGTAGATTGGATCGACGGCTGTCGCGCCGCCACGCGACGTATCTCCGGCTGGCTGACTTGGGGAGATTTCCACTGAGCAAAGTATTAACATCGTTCTTCACAATCTCTTCGCTCGGATCGATTTCGGCGAGACGCAACAGAGTTTCATTCAAGAAATTCTGGCGAGGAGTGACTGGATTGAGGATGGAATTTGAGAAGCGAGATGAGGTGGTGCGGTAGGAGAGGAAGAGGAAGAGAAAGGTAACGAATAAGAGACTGAACGGCAGCCGTATCGATTTCTTCATTTTATTTCATGCTTCACATTCGCTCTCGATCTCAAATCGCCATTAGAGCAGCTCGAAACGCATGATGAAGAAGAAGAAGAAGAAGATGATGATGAATTAATGGAAAAAAGAACGAAGGAAATTGGGGTTTAAATAGGGTGAGAAGTGGAGTCAACGGATATAACGTGAGTTCTATTCCTCTCCATTTTTATGTGTTTTTGCATGGAGTGAAATGGAGAGGAAATGAGAGAATGAGGTTGGTGTGTTGAGCCTTCCCTGGTTAGATTTAGATTAGATGGATTTTTCATCCTTTGGTGGAGGTTTCACGTTTCTATTCTTACTTAATCATTCTCTGAACATTATCAGAAAAAAAATATCTATAAACAATTCCCTAGTTTTTTGAATATTAAAAAAACTTTTTGTTGTTTGTATGTTAATCGTGGTTGGGAATGTTTGGAATTTGATATCTTATTAGCTGGATTGGGACAATATTTTTTAGAAGTCAGACATTTATTAGAAAAAAAAAAAAAAGATAGGGACTTGTGCTAAATTTTCCATGGTTCTTTTTTTTATTGAGAAAATAATTTTTTCCCATCGTTCTTTTATTTCTTTTTAATTATTTTTTTTTTTTTTTTTGAAGAGTCTTTTAATGTGATTTGTTTGGTTCAAGTAATTTTTTTTCTCATCGTTCTTTTATTTCTTTTTAATTATTTGTTCTTTTTTTGAAGAGTCTTTTAATGTGATTTGTTTGGCTTGAACATGTCTATTACATGATGCATAGTGGTATTTCTGACGTGAAGAATCTCTCATGATTAATTAACTATATAAGCAAATTATATCTGGTGTAGGGTTCCTGTTATAGAAACGTCTATCCGCATTTTATTATTATAGTATAATATTATTACCCCTATAGAAAATTATGGTAGTTTATTTTCCAGTGAAGAGATTCTTTGCTATTTTTACATTAAACGAAGATTCTTGTTTATTGCTTATTAAGAACAGATTCAAAAACTAATAGCAGAGAAAGAACTTGTCAAAATCAAGCCTCCTTTTTTTACCCAATCAACTCAATATTTGCACAAAACAAAAGATCCATTGAAATGTGATCTCCAGTCCAACATACAGGAGGCTTACATTTTCCAAAAAATACTTTCCTATGAATCAAAAGAAGGTTTCATTTGTTAAAAACTTCAAATCAACTGAAAGCTACCAGCAATGAAAGACAAGCAATAAACCAAGTGGAATTTTGACCAGGCCAATAAAAAAATCCACCAGTCTGAAATCTAAATTTTCTATCACGTCACCAGCAAAACCCAATGATATTTTATTTAAAAAAGAGATTCAATCATAAATAAATCTTGTAAGAAAAGACAGAAATAAATCCAAAAAATGGGCCTAGCTGAGACAAAAGTTGGTCAATTTTGGATTTTAGCCCCCAAACAACATAAATATTATTAAGTGGCCCAAAATAACAATGAACGCTATTAAGTGGCTCAAATAATATGAACAATATTATATGAATAATATTAAAAATAAGAGCCCTTTTTACATGGCCATTTTCCGTGTTTGGTTGCCAAATTGCAAGAATATTATATGAATAATATTAAAAATAAGAGCCCTTTTACATGGCCATTTTTCCGGTTTTGGTTGCCAAATTGCAAGAACCACACACCAACCATAGCTTAATTTTAAAGCATCCAACAAACCCACAATCACAAGGAAATCAAAGAACGAGAGAATTCCAAATTCAATAATCAAGAACAGGAAACATATTTTAGACAAACCAATAATCTTGACGGAATTATCAAACCTAACTAATCTACCTTCGATTTGAATCATCAAAGTAACTAGAAACTAACACCAAATAGAATCATTTTATACATCCCACAAGTTCATCCACCGCCGCCATTTCGGGGCCTAAAATTCAAATCACATCATATAAATTTCTTAACCAACAATTCAATTCAACGCATCCTCACAAACCCTTCCTTCCTTTTCCCCCAATTAATTTCCCCAAATCAATCGAGAAAAAAGTACCGGAAAGATGAAGCGCTTCAGATTTTACGCAGCTTGTCGGCCTTGATGACCGGATTGGCCTGAGCGAGAGCCTCTCTTCCCGCCCCTTTGTAATCGAACCCACAATCATGCTGCTCTGGATACCTGTGAGTACCACAGAACGTGAATCCACACTTGCATTTGAATCCCGTCAGACCAACCTTCTTCTTGCAGGTACCGCATCGGTTGCTCGGTACCGTCAACGGCGGATTCGGGTCTTCAACTGCTGCCGTTTTGCTGCTCTGTGGAGCTTCAGATTGAGTCGAGAGCGCGATTGGTTGAGGTTCAGTGACAAAAGGGGAGAGGGATTTTTGGATGGCGGAAATGGCGGAGGCGGATTGTTCTTCCTTGAGGCGGTGCTCTCGGTAGCACTTCGAGCAGAGATTCAGCGTCGCCGAGCTGCCGAAGAATCCGCAGTTGTTCGCGCACAGAAGGTGGCCTTCTTCCCATTGATGCTCCTCCGCCATCGATCTCGATTTAGAAATGAGAAGATCGGTGAATTTATTCAACAGATCTGCACGAAAATCGACCAGATTAGTACAATTTCAGCTGAAAACGAGAAAATCGACCGGATTAGTACAATTTCAGCTGAAAACGAGAAAATCGACCGGATGAGCTGAAAACGTGAAAATCGACCGGATTAGTGAAATCAAAACAAAGATTGCACACACACGAAATCAGATCTCGCAAGAATTCACAAGATCGACTCAAATTTCCAGCAAAATCGCTCCGATCTGAGCTTCCGCGCAACAACAAATCGATCTAAATAGTAATCTACAACGTGAACGAAAAGAAAAGAAAAAGAAAAGAAAACCCGAAAGAAAGAAAGGCGAGGAAGGATTGATTCTGCAGATCGCTTATTCTTAAAGCACAAGCAAAGCAAAGGAACTACAACGAGGGAATTTTGACAAGGAAAGGGAAAACTGACCTTCAAATAAGGAATAAGGAATTCGGGCTTCTTATCTCCTTTCTTATTCTTTCTTATCTCTTCCGTTCGATTGATTGACAAAGAAAAAGAATAAAAAATAATAAGAGGACGAAAAAGCTGAAATTGCCCAACGATTTTTTTATAAACTTTATATATATAGCAAACCAAACGTCAAAACCACCACACTGTATTACTCTCCACATAAACATATAACGAGTCACTGTTTAGGGAAGATATGACTCGTTACATGGTTGTATACAGGGAAATGGTTATGTGGGAAGGGGAGTAGAGAAAGGTCAAAACCACCCCACTGTATTACTCTCCACACAAATATATAACGAGTCGTTATATTAACGAGAAAAGTCTATTTTTGCTCCCTCGACTATTCAACTGGCTCATTTTTCATCCCTCAGCTTTTTATTGATCCAATTTTAATCTCTCAGTTATTCAATAAGTGTATTTTTGGTATTTTCATCGGTTAAGTGCTTACGTGTCTGTTAAATTTGACACGTAAGCAAATACGTGACATTATTAACAAGACAAATGTTTGAAAAAAAATAAAAAATTCATTAATTCCCCTATTTTCTTCAAAACATTATTTTTATTAAAAAAATGTATATATTTTTTTTTTGAGAATTAAAAAATGTATATTTTTTATGCATCTTTATTTATTAAATAAAAGCTAACATGTTACTGTGTATGCATTAATAATACATGCCATGTCTTTACTTACGTGTTATATTTAACGGATAGAATGACTAAAAATTCACTTATTAAATAGTTAGGAGACTAAAAATGCACCAATAAAAAGCTAAGAGACAAAAAATGAGCTAATTCAACAGTTGGTGGGGGAATTGTGATTTTCTCTATATTAACAAAATATGACTCGTTACATGGTTGGATGTAGGGGAGTGGTTATGTGGGAAGGGGAGTATAGAAAGGACGATAAAGTCGGCTACTTTTTCATGAAGAGCGGTGGGATTATTATATCTCCGGTTCAACGGAACGGAAAACGGAAATTAAGGGAGAAAACGGAGTGTACAGTTTAGTTGGAACGGAGAGGAATTGAAGGAGTATTTGTATTTTGTATTAGGCGACGATTATAAAAAGGTTATTATCTGGCGATGATGAGCTACCCGTGTGTTAATGCAGACCAGCCAGAATATAATAGTAAGTAAATTTAACTTTATTTAAATGGGTTGATTTTGATTTGATTAATCAAAGAATGAGACGCACGCGTGGTGGGAAAAGGGACATGTTTGGGTAAGGTAATTACGGGCTTACAATAATGATGATAATGGTTCTGTTTTATTATTAGGGAATAACGGGGTGCTAAAAAATGCGACCAAATTTTATATATATTGTTTTTTATTTATTTTCCATACAATTTTTTTTATATATGTATTATTTTTTACTGTTTATGTATATTTTGTTTAAAAAAAATGAATCATATATATAGTTTATATATACTATTTTTTTAAGAAAAAAATTTCAAATTTATTATTATTATTGTTGTATTAAAAATGACTTGGAATCTAATTGGAAAAATATATTACATGAGATATTAACAGCGACTGAACTTAATAGAGATGGGAAGAGGGCAATGATCCTCTCAAATTTTTTGAAATTTACTATATATTTACAAATTTTTAATATATTATATTATTACATTTTCTCTCTCTCTCTCTTTGAGAAAATCCTAATTGCTACCGCCGGATCTAGGGGAATGTGGCCTCTCCGACGCCTCCTCGGGATTTATTAGCAACGAATCACCCCCCCCCCAAAAAAAAAAAATCTCTGGTCTCCTCGCCTCTTTAGCTCTCTGAAGAAGTGTTTTTCAAAACTCCATGGCCAACAGAGATCAAACGTTTGAAACCCGCACCTCCCCTCCAATATCTATTTTCCTTGATAGCCGCATCTGTGATCTCAGCGAAACCCTATATCTAATATCCTCTCTCCCTCACCAGTCGCACCAGCGACAACTAGAACCAAAACTGCCGCTAGAACTCGATCGACGATCCTTTTTGTCCCTCTCTTCCTCTCTCTCGACAGGAAACAAGCAGAGGAAGATCTCGCCGACACACGCACGCACGATTTCAGATTTCAGCACTAGAGGATTTGGTGAAGATTGGGTATATCTAATAGTCAGAATGTAGCGATTCTTTATCCTTGTGCAGAAATTGCAAGGAATTGGTGAAATTAAGTGGATTAACAGTAGCAACAATTGGAGGAATTATACATGTTGTACAGAGATGCTTTGTTGGTGATAATCTTTCTATTGTGCGAGTTATGAATTGAGTGAATTTTGGCGAAACTCATTGCAAGGGTTTTTAGCACGCAATTTTCAAATTTGAGAGGGAAATGGGCATGACGATGGCTATTTCTCTGATTCAGATTTGAGTTGTTTTGGCAATCCAAATCTGATCGTGGCGTTTCAGATTTGAACTCGACGATTTCGATCGCGATTCAGATCCATTCGGACACACGAAGGAAAAAAGTCGATGCTTCCCACAAACTCTAGCACCAATCTATTGTGAGTGTTATTTCTACGTTGTACGCTGGCTATTTGTGCATTGGTACCCTCTCGGGCAATTATGTGGGGTCGGTAGTAACCATCGTAGGAAAAAGACTAACAGTCCTTTCAACGGGTTATTCCGTATTGCGAGAATGAAGATAGAAATTTAGGAAATGTGTTTTTATTTCTATTTTCTATTTTCTATTTTCAAGTTTAGACTATGTATTAAATGAAATGTGACAAAAATTGTATAATCATTTATTTATTATGAATGAAAGTCTTTTAATAGACTCTCGCATACTATTTAAAAAATAATAATATAAATAATAATAATAATAATAGTTCCCCTAAATTTTATATACAAATATTGGAATGAATTAAAAAAAATTCGGCCCCTCATTGTCTCGGATCAAGGTCCGCCACTCGCCATGAGGTGATGAGTAAGCAGTAAGAGTCGATGAATTGCAAAATCTTCAAACTCATCTAATATGACTGAGTCTAAAAAAAATATATATTATTTGGTGGTACACTGGTACTTGGTATATGGACCGGGTCCATGAATAGTGATGGAAGGAAGAGTGGTAGTTGGTGCACGCGGTCCACGAATCTCAACTGTTTATTTATTTATTTTTGAAAATTCTCAAATCTCAACTGTTGCACTCTCTCTCTCTCCCTCTCTCACATACGCACACAATCACCATTTTCATTTTTTGTGGAATAGAATGGAGAAAAGAGAGATATGGACATGGGTGTACTTGTTGGTTCTTGGTCAAGCAGTGTCTCTCTTTCTTGGAGTTAACATCTTCACTTCCTCTCTCCTTGCGAATCTCGGTAGCTCTATCTCTTTAAATCTCATTGCTTGTTTGATGTAGATTTTTATGGGAAATTTGCTCAAATATTCATAAATTGCAAAAAAAAAAAAAAAAAAAAAAACCTAGATATTTTTCAAAATTCAATAGATGGGCTCCTATTGTTAACTTTTCTCTCGAAGAATAGAGTGTATTTTTGCAATTTCTAATAATTAATGTAGGTGTTTGTTTTTGCAAATTTCCTTTTTTTTTTTTGATATTGCTTGCTTGATTTCCAAATTTAAACTTTAGTGTTGTGTTTGATAATTAATGTAGGGGTTAATACTCCTCTAACTCAATCTTTCTTCACATACCTTTTGTTGTCTCTTGTTTATGGTACCATTCTTCTCCGTCGGGGCAAAAAATTACTAGTAAGACTTTCAATTTTTTTTAAGGAAAGCTTTTCAATTTTTTTTACTTCAATTTTCATATATATTAATTGTGAAGAATTTGATACATTAATTAATCAGGTACCTTGGTATTGGTACGTCGGATTAGCTCTTGCTGATGTCCAAGGAAATTTTCTCGGTATATATACCATTTTCCATTCATTAAATTCGAATTGAATCAATTTTTTCTAACAACGTAATATTTGTTTATTTACTATTTGTTTTGCTCTTTTGAAGCTGTGAAATCACTTCAATATGCATCAATCACAAGTGTGACATTGTTAGATTGTTGGGCAGTTCCATTTGCCATGATTCTCACATGGCTAGTTTTAAAGACTAAATATTCTGTGTGGCAGTTTGTCGGTGCGGCAATCTGCGTGTTAGGCCTTGTTTTTGTTCTATTTTCTGATGCACTTTCTGGCGGCGGTAATTAATTAATTAATCAAACTTGACAAAATAAAAAAATTAATTATTTTTTTGTTTTAACTAAAATTAATAAAACTATTGGTTAGAAATATTTTGATTTATATTTAGGAGGAAGTAGACCGCTTTTGGGTGACGCGTTGGTTATTGCTGGTACGTTTTGTTATGCATGTAGCAATGTGGGAGAGGTATATATTTATTGTTGGATATTTATGATGTATTGAAGGATTTTGATTTGATGATTTTATCGATTTGTCGATGACTAATTTGAAGGAGTTTTGCGTGAAGAAGAAAGATAGAATAGAAGTGGTTGCGATGCTAGGTGTGTTTGGGGTGCTCGTTAGCGCTATTGAAATGTATATACTCTTTTTTCTTCTGATTGAAAAAATATACACTATGGTTAATGATTAATTCTTTCATTTTTCTCGTTTGCAAAGAGATTAGTAAAATTTTGAACTAATATATGTTTTACCGTTACAAACTGTTAGATCAATTTTTGAGAGAAACAGTCTTCGAGAAGTGAATTGGTCTCCCACAATTGTTAGTTTTTTGTTTATGTAACTATTTATTGATTGATTTATTAATTAAATATATTTATTTTATTGTTTTTAGTTAGCACTATTTGCAAGTTTTGCGGCATCAACATTTCTTTTCTACACTCTAGTTCCTTTTGTTCTCAAAGTATGGATTTCTCTTTCCAAAAAATAAGATTTTAACCGATCCATTAATCGGCAAAAGATATATGTAAAATGTGAAGCAATCAATTTATTTATAATACAGATGAGTGGGTCGACTCTGTTTAATCTGTCCCTCTTGACATCTGACATGTGGGCTGTACTCATTCGAATCTTCTTCTATCATCAAAAGGTTTAGGGTTTAATATCCTCATCTAATAATAATGATAATCCTTTTACTATATTAAAATCCTCTAATTTATACTAATATTGATAATTATGTATGTACTAATTAAGGTGGATTGGTTGTACTATTTGGCTTTTGGGGTTTCCACGATTGGACTAATCATCTACTCACTCAAGTATGTTTCACTCCACTTAACTAATTCATTAATTCAAATTATTTTCAACATAAATTGTTCCTTATAATTATAACTAATTGGATAGTTAAACTAAATTGGATACACATAAATTTCATTTTGTTGTCAAAATTAAGTGAGGGAGTTTCAAACGATCAAGGAGATGAGGCATATGAAAGGTTAAGTCAAGAGAATCAAGAAAATGTTGATACCGTCATGCTAGTTGAGGATTAATAAAAAAAATCAAGAATTTGATATTTAATTTCCCTCTAAATAAATAAGAAGCAGCATATTCATTGAGAATTTGGTTAGTTTTCTTTTTTTTTTCTTTTTTTATAAAGGATGGAAATTGAGTACGTCCGCTGAGAAATATGTTGGCATTGTTGAAATAAAATTGATGTGTTTTTTGACTTGGCAATACAAATTTCATTTAGTTATTTCCTTTTCTCTTCTTCAAATTGTTGACTAATTATATTTATCAATATCTGAAAATCAAATTACAACCTATTTATAATAGAAAATTTCAACTTGGATGTTTATGTTTTGCACATCTTCAATTCTCTTGTCCTTTGAGGTCCTCTTTTTTGTACTTGCATATCTCTCTCTCTCTCTCTCTCTCTCTCTCTCTCTCTCTCACACACACACACACACACACACACACTAATTAAGAGCGATGATAAGAAACATAGGGAGGCTAATACTAGTCCTCTTTCTCGGTCAAGTCGTCTCTTTCTCCCTCGCCATAGCCGGTTTCACCGCCTCTTTCATTGCATTACAAGGTAGTAAGTATTCGAGTTTGACATCACATTTTAGTAAATTATTCTTCTATAAAATTTGTTTTTGTTTTTTCAATTTTTAGGGGCGGATACACCTTTGACACAATCTCTTTTTTCATACATCGCACTTGCCATAGCCTACGGTGCTATTCTCCTCTATAGGCGAAAAAAGCTCCTTGTTTGAATCTTTTTCATAAGAATTTCGAAACCTAATTATTAAATTTAAAACTCATGTTAATTAACTTGAATCCTTATGTATATATGACATTAATAATTGTAGGTACCGTGGTACTGGTATGTCGGGTTGGCATTTGTTGATGTGCAAGGGAATTATCTTGGTAATTAATTTATTTCCTTGAAATAAACACAATTAATGAATTAAGAAATAAATTTAATTTGATAATGTGCTTAATTAATTAGTGGTAAAGGCGTACCAATATTCATCGATTACCAGCGTAACATTGTTGAATTGTTGGACAATACCATGGGTTATCATGCTGACGTGGCTCGTGCTTGGGACGAGATATTCTCTGTGGCAGCTTTTTGGTGCGGCCATTAGTGTGGTCGGTCTTGTTCTAGTCATGTTTTCCGATTCTGGAATCTCTGGTGGAGGTAATATTTAATTATTTATAATCTCTATATTTATAATTAATTATCACGAGTGTTTGTGGTAATTTTTTGAATTTTAATGTAACGTGAATTTGATTTTAGGTGGAAATAAACCGCTTTTGGGAGATGTACTTGTCATTGCGGGAACACTTTGTTATGCCATTAGTAATGTTGGAGAGGTATATATTAGTCTTAATTCATTTCTGATCTGATTTAATTTATGCACAAATTAACCTTAAATAAAATTTTAAGAAGATTAATTTTGTATTTTTGTTTTAATTGTGAAGGAATTTTGTGTTAAACATGAAGATCAAGTGGAAGTTGTTGCGATGCTCGGAGTGTTTGGTATGATAGTCAGTGCAATTCAAATGTATCCTGCGATAAATTAATTATCCATCTTTTATTTGTAATTTTAGACTAGTATAATCAAATTTGATAATTTTTTTCTTCAACTCGATAAAATTATAGATCAATTATCGAAATGAAGAGTCTTCAAGGTGTCAATTGGACTCCAACAATGGTAAGTATATTTTTGAATTGCTAATTAAAAAGATGAAAAGATGTTCAGAACTCATATACTATTTTATTTTATTTTTTTGTGTTTAGATTTCTCTGTTTTTAGGTTTTGCGGCAGCGACTTTCGTGTTTCACACTGTTTGCCCTTTTGTTCTTAAGGTCCATTTCATTTTGTTCTTCCTTCAAAATAAATGATCATGTTTTTTCTTGAATTCAATTTCGGACTTGAAATTTTAAATGTAGATGAGTGGATCGGCTCTGCTAAATCTGTCTATTCTAACATCTAACATGTGGGCTATGTTCATTCGCATCTTTTTCTATCACCAAAAGGTTCAATTTATTTTTCTTAATTTAGACCTTAATTTATACATGAACAAACATATTTGTGCTGATTTGAATATACATCAGGTGGATTGGTTATACTATGTAGCATTTGGGGTTGTATCCATTGGATTGGTCATCTATTCTCTCACGTACACTCTCACTAAAATACAACATTTTACTTATTTATTTTCTGAATTTAATAAATATAACAATTCAATTTTTTGTTTCTCTTTTTGTTGTCCAAAGTGATGAGAGTTCAAATGAAGACACAAGGAATGATCAAGAGCAAGTCTCAACGATGCAATATGAGAGACTCATTGGAGAATGTTAAATAGTTGTTGAATGAAATCATGTTACGTTGATGCATTTGTTTGGGCGGGGCCACATAACAATGATTGATTTGATGTTGATCAATAATTTGTGTTTTGTAATGAATCAAATGGTAGCAAAGAGCGTAACAGTTTTTATATACAGGGATATTGCACAATATGTACAAAAATGAAATCACACCTATAGTGCATTAAAAAAAAAAGAAATCACACCTATAGATCCTCTAAATAATGAATAACAGAAGCAGAAGTTTTTGATTGAGACTTGATAATTGTACTCTCATTCAACTATTTTCCCATTATTCAACTATTTTCCCATTATTCAACTATTTTATAATTAATCAACAGATGTATATTCATGTCCACCAGACATAATTTCACAAAATGTTTGTCCTAAATACCTTAAATACTATATATATACACCAATCCATGAAAAGTCAGCACCTAGACTCATTCAAATTTCTTGCTTGGATCTACATGCTTTGTATGTCCTCTCTCTCTCCCTCTCTCTCTCTCAATTGATTTCTTTTCCATTAATGGGGATGAGTAGAAAGATAAAGAGACTTGTATTAGGGCTCATCTTAGGTCAGCTCTTGTCCTTGCTTCTTGCAATTGCCAGCTTCACTGCATCTTTCATCGCCAATCTCGGTATGTGAAATTAACTAATTCTTTCATTACCTCATTTCTCAAACTTAAAAAAGGTTGGTTCATTTCATGTTCTTAAAACTTTGATTTTGTACTTAACTCTCATATAATGTAGGGGCTGATACACCTCTCACTCAATCGTTCTTCACATACCTTTCTCTCGCCTTAGTTCATGGCACAATTCTTCTTTACAGAAGAAGAGCTCTCATGGTAATTAATTAGCATCTTTTTTCCTCCAATTAGAATGTATATGCTCATCATTTTAATAATTCAAATATAAAATTTCTTAACACTTTAATTTTAGGTGCCATGGTATTGGTACATGTTGCTGGCCTTCGTTGACGTACAAGGAAGTTTTCTTGGTTAGCCTAGTAATTAATCTTTTCTTAATATAATAAAGAGAAATTATTCAGAGTGACCAGAAGCGTCCACCATACAGTTTTAACTGTACACATATATATATTTGCACTTTGATATACCTTTTGTGTTTACAAATATACCTGTTTGAAAATATAACTTTTGTGTTTACAAAAATACATTTTTGTAATTTCATCATACTTTTTGTAATCGGACGCTGCTGGATGCTCCAAAATGCTGGCATTTCATATCTGAACCCTATAATAAATTAGGAATTTTAAGAAACTAATCTATAATAAAAATTGTTGAAAATAAACAATGTAGTTGTGAAGGCATTTCAATACACATCAATTACAAGTGTGACATTGCTCGATTGTTGGTGTGTACCGTGGGTCATAATCTTGACATGGCTCGTTTTAGGAACGCAATATCGACCGTCTCACATCTTGGGATCAACCATTTGCATTCTTGGTCTTGTTCTGATTTTCTTCTCTGATTCGCAATCTTCTGACCAAGGTGACCGAGACATATTATGTTCTTTACAAATCATAAACTCTGGATAATGTATATTAGGGGAAATTTGCAAAAGAGCACTGCCTATTATGCCGAAATTGCAAAAAAATAGCCATATATTATTGAAAATTGCAAAAAAAAAAAAAACCTGCGGTATTGCCAAAAGACCCGTATTTAAATAATTAAAGTATCAAAACTTAACGGTAGGGAGTTCTTTGCCATTATGGCAACAATGTAATTTTCTTACAATTTCCAATAATTCAGAAGTTCTATTGCAATTTAGGTATAATGCAGGTTGTCTTGGAAATTTATCTTTATATTTGATTATCGCGTCTATGAAGATTATTCAATGTTTGAAGATAAATACAGGGGCAGGAAGCAAACCTTTATTGGGAGATGCGCTTGTCATTGCCGGTACATTTTGTTATGCAGTAAGTAACGTGGCAGAAGAATTTTGCGTTAAAAAAAAAGATCTGGTAGAAGTCGTTGCGATGCTCGGAGTTTGCGGAGTGTTTGTCAGTGCTATTCAAATGTATATATATTTGTCGATCATTTATTTTAAAAGAGTATCCAGTTTATGTTTTTCTTATATAAAATGTACATTCTAAAGTTTGAAACTTGAGTTAAAAATGCTAGATCAATTTTATTTATTTATTTAAAACTAGATCAATTTTCGAGAGGAAGAATCTCCAAGAGGTTAATTGGTCTCCTACCATGGTAAAACTGTCCCACTTTCTTTGGGAAAAAAATATATGTAAATATTCTTTTTGTAACTTACTAACATTTCTACTTTTTTCAGATATTTCTATTTGCGGGTTTCGCGGTATCTGCATTTCTCTTCTACACTATAATGCCTTACGTTTTGAAGGTTCGAATCAAATTTTTTTTTCAACAAATATCGCATAAATTCTAAGAACTTGATTTGATTTTGCAACGCAGATGAGTGGATCGACACTGTACAATCTATCCCTGCTAACATCTGACATGTGGGCTGTACTAATTCGCATTTTTTTCTACCATCAACAGGTCTAGTTAATTAATTATACTGAATCTTTCTGACCTCACACCTTAATTATATAGAAAAAATCGTTTCATATTTTGTCTGTAAAATGTGTGTAGGTGAGTTGGTTATACTACATTGCCGCAACAATTGTGGCAATCGGCCTTGTCATTTATTCTCTCGGGTATAAAATTACTTTCTCACGATTACTAAATTTTTATGTTATAAATTTATTATGTTACTAATTTGTATTATTATTGTGATTAGTGAGGGATCAGATCCCATCATCACCAATTCAGATGAAGAAGCAACAAATTATGAAATACTCCCTGAAGAAAACACTCAAACACGCTGACAAGTGACATGCCATTATTCAATAATCATTTCTGAGCTGTTTCTTTTATGTTTTTCATTTATTATTTTAGGAAAATATAATTTTTATTTTAGAATTTCATGTATTAGAATTGGACCATTGATCAACATTGCCTTAAGGATGTGTCTCGCATAAAAGAAGCATAAAACCTTTCATTTTAAAGGAAAATTTCATACATAAATATTCTCCGTGGTGGCATAATAACATTACAAAACTATATAAAAGAAACTAAAACTAAATAAAGTAACTTACACAACTTATTTCAACATGTAACTAACAATTAAATATGAAGACTAGAGATTGGCTACACCAACAACATAAGCATTCCAAGCATCGGTCTGTTGAAAAGACTCAACCTCTTCATATTTCACATCACGACCCGCTCTATATTCGTCTTTATTCTCTCTCAAATGCGTATCAGGCATTTCTCTCATCCAAACATGGACTCCTTTAAACCCCGCTTCTTGCATGCACTCTTTTATTTCCACTATTGACCATCTAAATATACAAACAATGAACATTTTAATACAATAATAATGGGTATGTTTGTGAATATAAGTTTAATATTTCAATGTTGTAACGTACAAACGCCAGTGGTAAGAAAAGGCGTGACGCATGATTTTTTTCTTGCCGAGTTGAAAATGGAGACTTATTCTTGTTTCTCTATTTACTATATCAAACTCATCTTGTTCCCACATATACTGCATTAAAAATATATCTAACATTTCATATCAAGAATGAAAATATAATTATTAATATAAAGATGAAATTACGGTGAAATTGGGGAATTTTCTTTGGAGGCGAAGCTTGCATTCCGAGGAAGTGCCGCCATACAAATCCATCACAAATATGCCACCCTTTTTAGAAATCGCATTTAATGCGTGTTTAAAGTACAAAACCAAGTCTTTCCTTTTATGTAGGCAACAACAACTGTAATTAAACGCACAAACAATGTCTCTTTCTTGCAAGCTCGCCTGTAAACCGTTCGATGAAATGCCTGACTCGTTATTCTCACTCAACGATAAATCTCTCATGAGATTTTCACTTGTTTTGTACTTCACAATGGTTGATTCGTTTGGAGTGAGAACATTTCCATGAAATAAAAAGAGTCTTGAATAACCGTCAGAACCAACTTTACTTAAGTTATTTTCAAGACACCAGTTTAAAGACTCAAGATCTAAATCCAAACCAACTGCTGTTCTTCTCGAATCAGTACGCAACCACTCTGTACTGTTAATATACAAATTACCATCAAATTTGTAAGAAATGAAGGGAAATTTGAAATGGGTCTATTACTAATCCGCCATTGATGAGAAACAGAGTACCTTAGAAGAGCTGTACCGCAAAAGTCTTCTTGGAGATGAAGTGGTTGTCTCCCACCAACGTACATTAAGAAGAACTTCTGTAAGTAGCTTATATCCCCTTTTGGCGACTGAAATCACAAGATAAATATCCATCCGCCATTTTTAAAGGAATTCTCAAGCTAATATTTAGTTGTAAATGAGGAAATAAGAGAAGAAATGAAGTGACCTGAACGGAGAGTTGATAAAGATGGAACTTAGACAGAGAAGAAGAAGATGACGAAGAAAACTCAGCACCCAAATCCTCATTTTCATTTTCATCATCTTCTTCTTCTTCTTCATCTTCAGTTTCTTCTTTTGGGTCGAAAGCAGAGGAGGGCAAGGCAGAATCATCATCATTCTCATCGTCTTGGTGAGGAAAGCGAGTTCTGTGAGAGCTTCTCTGTCTCTGGCCATGGCTCTCGCTCTGCTTCTTCCCCCGTTTGCCCATCTCTGTTTCTTCCCGCCGCCGGCAGAGTGAGGCCGAGCTCGCTTGGAGAAGAAAGGTCAAAACTCAAAAATGTCAAAACACATTCATGTTGGTTATTTACAACTTATGAAATTTACAGGCCTATAATAAGCTTATGGGCTTTTTTATGTGTAATTATTGTAGATATAAAAATAATTTTTGTGTTCTTGTATAAAGAAAATAGAGTGGGCTCAAAAATGTACTTTAGTTTGGAAATAATGATATTACAAATTACAATATCAGAATCATTTTAAAGCACTTGAGAACTCGAAATGCATTATTTTTTCATAATTGTAATACATTCTTCAATAGAAAAACATATTTCTATCTTTATTTTTTGGGACAAAAGAAGCATATTTCCATTACAAATTTCAAGCATTTCCATGCCTTAAATTCTCAAAATATTACATCAAGTTTCCCAAACAGCAAAACATAAATCAAGTAAAGTTACACAATCATTCATAAACAAAATTCACATAACAAGCAGCTAAACCTAATTACAAAAAATTTCATAATATGATGGTCAGTTATAATAAAAATGATGACATCAGCATTTTAAGGCTTGTTTTGTGGGGCCTGCTGTGAAGTAAGATAAGCCCTTCTCGGATCTCCCATTGTTTTTTTAATCTGCAAATATTCATAATTTTAAACAATATTACATTAACTTTTATAAAATAATATATAAAAATATAAGAAATATAGAGATAGGCATGTATGTGTACCAATGCGAGCCTCTCTCTGTGAATATCATTTACATTCTACAAATAATCACAAAAACAAATTAATAAATAAATCAAATATTAGTTGGTATAATTTATTTATTTTTTTAGAATTAAAAATATCTATAATAATTAATAAATAATGACCTGTTTTTTGTACATCTTTATCTCATCTCCACTGAAACCAGGTAGAGTTATGTTCCAATTCCTTTCTATATACAAAAATCAATAAATACAAAAAATCACACATAATTTTTTTTTTATTAAATAAAATATGAAATGAATTAATAAATATTAAAATACCGGCATGAAGAAGTATGTCTTTGGCCTCAAGTGTGGACGACTTTCTATGTTTCGCCAACGAACAAGCAAATGTCGTCAACTAAAATAAATAAAAAATAAAAATTAATTATCAATTTTATAAAATAATATAACTATTTGATGTATTTTTTCCCTAATTTGCTTAGTACTTATCATATAACAATTGACTCACTCTAACACTCATCTTTTTTTCTGATATAATATGATATATAACTATTTTTGATATAATATGATATATAACTATTTTTGATATAATATGCTTAGTACTTCAAATTTAAAAATTGTTTTCTCCTTGAAATGCTAAACCTTCTTCACAAGAGGCAAAATGGTCAATGGGTTCAAAATATTCTAATTTCATACTCTTCATGTATAAAATTAAACGGGATATTTTTGGCAATTATCGGCGAATATTTTTGGCAAAAGGCAAGAAAAGTTTGCAATTTAGTCCTTCAACTGAGCGTTCATTTCCTTCTTTCATTGTTTTCGTCTATTTTACATTTATCAAGTTCCTTTTTTGGTTTAATTTGATGTAACTTAAAATTTTTTTGCTTTCATTTTAATGAAATTGTTAAGTAGGCAATCACCTACTCGCTTAAAAAATAAATAAATAAAAAAAAAAAATATATATATATATATATATATATATATATATAATTAACTTACCGACTCGACAAATTCTTCAGCAACTTCAATAAGAACATCTTCCACTTCTGCTTCCACTTTTTCTGACGTATCAATCTAATTAAAAACAAATTAATTATTTCAACACATTTCACACAAAATTACGAAAATAAAAAAATAATAATGAAAATAAATTACATGGTTGAACAATTCATGAATGGTTCTCTTAGTAAGAATCCTATCGCTCTGCTCTGACGCATCAGAGCTGATTAACGCAATTGGGCCGATCGGACCGCTGATCGGCACTCTGTTAGGGTTAGGGTTCTGAAAATTAGGGTTTTGAGGTGTAGCTTGCAAGTGCGGCAATGGAGTCTGATACGGCCTCTGTTGTAAAGTCTGAATCGGCCTTTGTTGTTGCATTAATGGAGGTCTGAACGAAGAAGAAGGAGAAGAAGGAATGGTTGAGTGCATGTGGTGTTGTGTGAGAGATGAAGGTGGCGGCATCCTCTGTTTTTAAAGATTCAAATTTTAGCAAC
Organism: Juncus inflexus; assembly: GCA_024447665.1. Classification (NCBI taxonomy): domain Eukaryota; kingdom Viridiplantae; phylum Streptophyta; class Magnoliopsida; order Poales; family Juncaceae; genus Juncus; species Juncus inflexus. The sequence continues at coordinate 761,569 of JAJHPC010000013.1, read as the reverse complement.
AAGAAAGAGAGAAAGAGAAGAAAAATGGAGGATTTGGGTACCTGAGAGTTGAAGGAAGCGGTGGAAGAAGGAGGAGGAATTGGTCTTAATGGAGTTTGAGCGAGTCTAGAAGGAGGAGGAGCTGAGCTCGGTCGCAATTGAGAACCGAAGGAACCCATTGTTGCTCTCGCCTAAAAGGTTAATTGCATCAGAAATTGATTGAATTGAGACTTCATTGTTGAAAGAGAAGAAATGGAGAAGAAAGGAAGGAGATTTAATGGCGTTTTCTGACCTGGGGAGTGGAAGAGGGAGGAGGATCAGGCGGGCGATGCATGGAAACGAACTGGTGTTGGTGGTGGAGGGACGAAGCAGGCGGAGTCGGGCCGAAGGTGGTGAACGGCTGCGGCGGCCGGTGGGCCGGCACGCCGATTGCCACGCCTCCTCTCGCCGTCGCCGGAGAAGACGACGAAGAAGAAACTGTCGTTGAAGAAGAAGAAAGAGGCGGGCGAGGGAAGGAAGTTGAAGGTCCGCCTCCGCCTCCGCCTCCGCCTGTCGCCGCCGTCGCCGGTTTTGCAGCGTCGGACATTGTCGCCGGTTTGGAATCCATGATTTTGATTCGACCCTAACTTCTTCTTCTTCTTCTTTATTGAGTATTTATGGAGCTTTGTTTTGTTTCGAGTTTCAACAACTGATGAGAAAGAGATCCTCTGTTTTGGGCTCAATATGTCGTATTTATATAGCTAATTGTAGAATTTGGCCCATTTTGATTTAATTGCCATTTTTTTCAAGAAAAAAACTTAAACTTTTCTTTATATTTTTTTGATTTAAAATAAATAAAATATATATATATATATATATATATATATATATATATTTTTTTTTTTTTTTTTGTTAAAACCTAATTATAATTTTAGATTACATTCCACTAATAAAAATTAAAAATGAAGTCCATTTTTAGGCTTTGGGCCCAAAATGTGCTGTACATACAATTAATTGTATTAATAAGAAAGAAACTCTGTTTTTTGTGGCCCAAAATGTGGCCAATTCTGATTTGATGACTTGTATTATTTTTAGAATTTTTTGCAAAAAACAAAAAACATCCTAACCTTTGTTAATATTTAAAAAGACCAAATATATTTTTAGATTCCGTTTTTAGTCCTAATAAAACTGAATGTACTTTTTTATACTAGTTTATAAAAGAATTTAATGACTTGTATTATTTTTAGAATTTCATTTTTTTTTTTTTTTTTGAGAAAATTTGAAGAGGGCTTGAAAAACCCCCTTCCAAATCCTTTTAATATTTAAAAAGACCCAATATATTTTTAGATTCCTTTGTTAGTCTTTAATAAAACTTAATGTATTTTTTTCTAGTTTATGAGAAAATATGTTGTCTTATTGGATGTCTTGCCGGATAGAATCAAAGATTTTTTAGAAATATGCTTTATTCTTTCTTATTTTGATTTGGATTAAGAGCTTCAACTGCCTTACTGAAAACTTTATGATAAGGAATGAAAGCTACTCTACTCTCAATCAATATATCAATCATACAGTTGATATTATAAAAACAAGCACAACATTTGTCTGTTTGCCAAATTGGATTAAAGAAAGAAAAAAAAGGGAAAACATGTAAGAAAAAAAATTGTAATTGGTGAGCTACCACTTCAATTCCATCATCTGAGGATAAGTCCACAACTGGATGAGCATATTTGACACCCTCCTCTCTTTTCAAAATATTTATTATTTTTTCTTAAAATGTATTATCATTATGCTAGATTTCCTTGCAAAATTTTGTATTCGTCAATATGCTTAACTTCTACAAGTTGCTTGAATTGAATTCTGATGAATATGAATGCTGATTAAAGCATAGACAAAATGGTATGATTGGAAGAAAAATTCCGCCCCCTATATAACCACTATCTGTTACTAGGTGCTGCTTCAAATTAGGGCCTAATTAATTTATTCCCCACTTGCATCATGATCAGCCCACTTTTTTAATCTTTTAATTAAATTTATTTTTAATTTGGTGCCTTCATTGTTTACAACTTGTACATTTGTAAAATAATAAAAGAACTTTATACTTGTGATGCTATCTTAAGATTGATTGATTTTTCTGTAAATAATGATTATCATTGATAAAACGCATTATGAGGTTTACATGGTAGTGCATATATGAGGAAGGAGAATAGATGTTTCGTGCAAATGTGATTTGAATCTATCATCATAATTATATAAATTTTGACAACCTGAATTCGGATCAGACCTGGAACTGAAACTTAGTTTGAATATATTAAACGAAAATAAGAGTATATATATCCAAGGAGTCATGTAATCATGAGCTTTGATGAATGCAGGAACGGAATTTAGTAAGAATTAGGAGGGGCATGGTCCCCTCAAGATTTTAACGAAATAATATATATCAGTAGTACATTAGTGAGTTTTTTTTTTTTTTAAATACATGTATTTTTATGTATTTGATCCCCCCCAAAATATTTGTATAGTATTAATCGGTAGTGAGAAATTATTTTGACTCTAAAAAAAAATCCAGTCAAGCTCCATACCTGAATGGGTGTAAATGAAAAGAAAATAAGATATAGAATACAAACTACCATCATATTGAAAATATCTTCTTATTTTTTTTTCATTTTTCATACAGAAATAGATGTTATGTGCAAAAATCCTACACATTGCCATAATATGAAATTAATTAATATAATGAACAAGCTAAAACTTTTTTAGTAGGAGTGGTTATGCACTTCCCACCCACTTAAAAGTTGTGAGTTCAAAATTTAATAAAAGTTAATTTCTTGATAAATAGATGACTTATGAGTCATTTCTATAAAAAAAAAAAAATAAGGCAAGATGTATGGTATTGAATATTGATGATGGAAAGCAGAGAGAGAAAACCATGGATTAAAAATTAACGGAAAGGTAACTACAAATCAGCATAAAGAGAGGCTACTAGATTTGGGTGATCTATTGATTATAAAAAAATAATAAAGACAAATTGGTGAGCCTAATTGAGATACTTTTTTAATTAGAATGGCAGTTGGTGGTGGATAATTTAAGACGAATAACAGTAATACTCATTATCACTTTACCTATATGAATCTTTGTCTTTCTGTATATTTAATGAGAGAGAGAGAGAGAGAGAGAGAGAGAGTTGTGTGTATTTGAAACTACTATTATGCTTAAGCAAATAGTTTAGTCCTGCTCATAAAAATAAAGTGTGTTGGCTTGGCTGGTTAAATTTATATAGTACCATTATCTCTACATATATAAACTTGTATGTATGCTCCTTTCGGAATATGAAAATTGACAATTTTGGAAATGAAAATTGACATGATCACATGAGACATATTCTTTTGGAATATTTATTCAAAAATATTTTTCCTTCGGAATAATAATATATTATTATAGCCCTAAGCTAGAAATAAACCTATTGTAGAGATTTTGATGACTATTTTGAGAGATTTTGATGGTGTCGTATCTTTGTTTCTATTGGATATGGAAATAGTTGCACAGTTAAAAAGCTCTCATTGGACGGATGGAACCATTTTTGTTGCTTTTCTGAAAACAGGAGAGCTAGTGAAACTTAGGCCCATGTTTTATTATCGTTTTCACTATTTTTGGTGATTTTTCGAAATTATTATATATATATTTTTTAATCTGTCTCTTTTAATAAAAAGATAATTTGTACTTGTTCTTTATGTACTAATGCGATCCACACAAGACCGCAATTAAATAAGATTCCTTGTGTTATTGGGGAATTGGATTAGTGCAAAAAATATCTGGTATTTGATCAAGGGGTAATATCACGTATACCCTTCCAAAAATCCAAAATATCAAATTTACCCCTCCAAAACTGAAAATATCAAATTTATCCTCTTAAACTTTATTTTATATCAAATTTACCTAAAATTCTATTTTACCATCCAAATTAATAAAAAAATACTGTAGCACGACGGTATTGTAGATATACTGTTTTTTCCATTTTATATACGATTTTCTCATTTTATATACTATTTTGCCATTTTATATACTGTTGTTTATTCTTTGTGTATTTTTTATTTTTTTACTTTTCTATATTATTTTCCCATTTTCTATACAGTTTTTTCATTTTTATATACTGTTTTCGCTTTTATGTATATATTGTTATTAGAAAATTAATTATATATATTGCTATGTACATATTGTTATTAGAAAATAAATTATATATACTGTTATTGGATCCGTCGTGAACAGTCGTACTATAGTACGTCGTGCTCTATCAGGTCCCTAATGAATATTTAAACTAAAATAAGAGTTAAAGGACATATTAGTCAACTAAATATATTATTTATTAAAGTAATTAGATTTTAGAAGATTAAAATATAGTTAATTTGGTAATTTGGGTAAATTTGATATTTTAGAAGTTTGAAGTGGGTAAATTTGATATTTTAGAAGTTTGAAGTGGGTAAATATATGGGTAAATTTGATAATAATTAATCTTTAGAAGGATAAATTTGATATTATGAACTTTAGAGGGATAAATTTGATATTTTGAATTTTTGAAATGGTATACCTGATATTACCCCTTTGATCAAATAAAGTGGGGTTTATCATACCATGACAAAATTTTGATGCAATTGGTCATGGCATGAATGGATATTGTTGTTGTCATGAAAGCTAATTTGAATGGAATAAATACATAGATATGTCGATTTATGATACAAATTAGAAATCCGACTACTACGAACAACTTTGAGACAAAAACCATCCATCTCAAACCCACGTGCAACAGTCAAATGGCCAATGTTCTAACCAAGCTTTGCAACAAGAAGACTGCTTGAAAATAAATTAGCAAGAGGGTCTGACAAAAATTCTCTAATTGTTCAGTATCTATCATTTTTATTTCACTTTTTGTTCGTTTTGAACTTTGGTTTTGGGTAATTTTTTCTTTGTTGGGTGATAGCACTGATAGGGGCATCTGTGGCTTAAGGAATTAGATGGTTTCTTTTTGAGAATATTTCATACTAATCCGAACTTATCGACTTTGTTTTTTCAGAAGAATAGAAAGAAAAATTGCACCTATCCTATTGCAATAAATTTGTTTGGACAAACCGCAACATCAACATGATGCCCCTCGTGGCCTCATATGCGTGAATATTTCTTTATTGTTTTGTTTTGTTACGGAATGCTACTAAGAATTTCCATATTGTATAAAGTCAAAAAATGTGTATGATTGTATACTCCAAAATTTACATGAGATTGAGATGTAGTATGCTTGAGCAGGTGAATAGTTGTTTGAATTTCAATTTACTCTAAAATCGTAATTTGTACGCTTTATAATCTTTGCTAAATATGTGCTATACAAAATTATGTATTTGTATGATCTTAAACTTAAAAGCTCTCTTAAAGTTACAAAGTGTCTTGCTTTGACAAAAGAAAGTTGAATAAAGTATGTATTTCACATGGTATATTTAGAATTATTGATTGAATTATGAGTCATGTATTTCATCTGTATTCTTTTGAGACGTAATACAAATGATATCGTGTATATAGCGGAATCAAATAGTAGAGGTGCTAAAAAATGTACCAGCATATATGTTTGAATATTGTTTCATTTTTTTTACAAGCGTGCATTTTGTAAGGTTGCACCTGGATGTAAAAGTACAAGCAGTTGGCAAAAGTAGACTTCAATTTGGCTTGCTTAATCCAACATGTGTCATGAACACATGAGGGTGCGATGCATATATATAACATGTTGGAAAAGAATAGAAAAAGAAAGAGGTAGATGCAGATGTATATGACTGTACTTCATATTCATTCATGACTGTACAGTAACTATATAAGTCTGTCTTTGGATTATTCATTTAATCTTCTCTTATTTACAGCACGTGCTAGTATTTTTCCAAGTGGGCCGAGCTTGTTTTCTTTAGTTGGACTTTTCAGCATCCTTATCCATCTTTCATTTTCTTCTCGAAAGCCTCTCTCTCTCTCTCTCATTTGTTTTGTTGTTTTATGATTTATTATATCTCCTCTTTTTCTATTCAATACGCCTTATAATCAAGAAATATACACCTTGAAATTCAGTCGTAATACATGTTATTATACTGAATCCCGACATGTCACAGTCATAGTTTCAAATTTTCAATTCATCTTTTCTTTTTCTCTTTCTGTTTCTACCAGTAAACAAGTAGGTAGTATGTGTTCAACTGAAAATTGCAAAAATCGAAACAAAATTATGATTGGTAGGTACATATTATAAAAATAGAATATCATAAAGGATGAATAATAATGAATAATAGATTCCTAGTCATGCCAACCGCATGTTTTTGTATTGGTTGTTGGTTTGGTTGTATGGTACCAAAACAGCAGCCATTGTTACTCAGTCCATTGCACTTGGACTCGACAATCTTTGCCACTTGCACTTGGACTCGACACTCTTTGCCACTTGCACTTGATTCCTACACTTTATTCAAAAGAACTCATAATGCAATTATGTAATATATAGTGTTATATTGTACTTATTATATGGAGTAGAAACTTATATATTTAACTTTCACTAAATTAAGCTACCAAGTCTACTATATAATTTTGTGTTTTATGGATCCTTTTAGAGAGTTGAGAGTCAAGATCTGCAACTGATTTAAATGCTTAAATTTACGTACACAAATACTTGCCACATAAAGCACAAGAAGGCTCATTAATCTGTTTAAAAAAGAAAAGTAAAATAAAAAACATTAAATTCAACCACCATTATCAACGGCCCAAAAAAACACATGGTAGGGCCACAAATGGATCGTGAGCTCTCCAATCGAATCTTCGCACATTATTCAGTTGCATTGCAACCATTATAAACTAAAAAAGAAAATACATACATATAATATATACTATATATAAAGGGTCTACAAATTGCATAATTATAAAAGTTCAAACGTTTGTGATTGTAATTAAGGTTTTCAAATTGCATTAGAAATAAACTTAAATATTGTGCCGACCACACTTTCCCTGTGCTCAATCCAGATTCATCTTTGGTTTCTGTGTTAGTCAATGACACGTTTTAAGACGCGTGATTTAATTTATAAACTCTATAAAATTTAGTTTCCATCCAATTTTAATTCATTCGAGAAACCACTTTATTCCTATTCTGTAGAAGAAAAAAAACATAGAATAGTCGAAGAATGCACGTGAGTTAAAGAGGTGAGAAATAAAAATGATGTACCCATATAGAACCCCAACTGTCACATGCAAAGATTCTTCAATTTTTTATTATTTTTGCTGCTGCAGTACTGCTAATAGATTCGTCAATCAAACTTAGTTAATATGTCGTTATTTATGTAATTATATATCAAGATAATGTGTTAGGTAATTGGCCTGTTTGGTTTGTAAGATGAACTTAACTCTCACCGGTTTGATTTGTGAATAAGGTAAGAAAATATAGTTTGCAGGAAAAAAGAAAGATTCTCTTCCTTTCTACATTTTTTGTTTCTATAACGAATTTAGGAGTTGTTTGGATAGCCGCATTATAAACTACTATAGGAATTGAACTTTCTGTAGTTGAATCTTCTGCATTTAGAGTTACAGTTCTAGTGTTTGGATAGTAGAAATGAGAATTACTGTATTTACAATTTCTGTGTTTGGATTGATGTAATTAGAATATGTAACTCTATGATATTATTTAGTTATCATATCAAAAATCATATAAAACTTTATATTTTTTGTCTAAAATATATTTGTATTTCATTTAAGTATATACTGTTTTATTGTTATTATATGTTCAATAAAAATTAGATTAAACATTTTCTTTGAACCAAGCAATGTCATATATTGCAGGTGATTAAGCCTTGATTTGGCTATTTTTCTAAAAATATTTCTCATTTTTTTAAAAGCATTTATTATTGATTTTACAATAAAATATAAGATAAAAATTCAATAAGACCCCTATAATTCAATCAGGACACGAGAGAGAGAGAGAGAGAGAGAGAGAGAGAGAGAGAGAGAGAGAGACTGATCAGAAGCATGCTAGTATAAAAACTTGTGCAAAATCAACACTGTTTGTTTAACATTAATCCAATAAAACACTAATTTTGTCTAAATTATACTTTGGTCCCAGCCACTAACTGGTACATGTTGGTACCAGTTAGTGAAAAATAATGAACAAATAAAAAATAATCTATTGTTTTGTGAAATTATTATGGATATATGTTGTATAATGTCAAAGATAATTTCTGTTTTGTAAAATTTAGGGTTAACTCATGAGAAAATAATCAACAATTCAGTGCTTACAATTAAAGAGAAAAATCAATTTAGGGTTCATTAATGAGAAAATAATAAACAAATTGAGCGCATACATCAAAGAGAAAGATCAAACAAATAGTCACAAAATAAGATTTGATAAAGAAATACATCAAATTGAGGGCAATTAAACCTAAGATATACATCGATTGAGATTCATCATGCCATGAAACTCAAGACATATGTGAAAAACCAATCTATTAACAAATTAATCACAAAATCAAAGAAAAGATAAAAAAATTATTCTCAAAATAGAGCAAAGGGAGCTGATGGAAAGAGAGGAAAGCTCTAAATGGTCGACTGTTGGAAGAATGGAGATGAAGCTACTTAATATCATGAGAAACAAGGTTGTAAAAAAGGAGGATTAGTGTTTACGAGCGGTTTTCAGCCCGCGTATTTTTTCTCCTGTTAAACATTTTCTTTCTGTAAGTCTGAAGCTTGGAGTTGTGAGAGAAGGATGAGTTACTGCAGCTAGGTGCATAGGAAAACTCGAACTGCGGGAGTTGGAGAAATTTCATCAATCCAAACAGAGGAACAAGGTCAACTACGGTAGTTCAACTTACTAACTGCCTCTTCTACAGCAGTCCAAACAGCCCCTTACTGAACTAAAAATATTTATTCTGAAGCAAGTAAAATACAAAGAGGATGATAATTTGTTTGGGAGCTAAACTAGAGCACACAAATCTCTCTCTCTCTCTCTCTATCTATCTAACCTGAAAGAACCAACCAATCATCTGTCTAAAAAACATAACAAATAGAGAAATTTCACGCCAGTTATTAATACCACAAACCAAAACAGAGGAGGGGTGGCTAACGCAAACAAACAACATAAGTTTCAAAAATGGAACATGAAACCTTACAAGCTCACCTAAGCTTCCTCTTCTTCTCCTTCACCGCCTCCTTTTCCCTCCTGGCTTTACTTCTCGCCCTAATCCGTAAATCAAGCTGGCGATGGTGGTGCGGTTGTCCAATCTGCGAAGCTTACGTCATGGCTTCCTGGACTTCCGAGCATCAGAACCTGAGTGATTGGTATACTCACCTTCTCCGTTCATCTCCGACTCGTACCATCCACATCCATGTCTTGCACAACACCATCACAGCCAATCCGGCCAACGTGGAGCATATGTTGAGATACAATTTCAATAACTATCCGAAAGGAAAGCCTTTTTCGGCCATATTGGGCGATTTTCTCGGCAAAGGGATATTCAACGTGGACGGAGACCATTGGATATTCCAACGGAAGCTGGCTGCGGCTGAGCTGGCATCACCAGATGTCAGATCGTATGCGGCAAAAATTGTTTCATCTGAGGTGAGTCAACGCCTCATGCCACTCCTCCATCGTGCAGCAGTTGAATCAGGACAGTTAGACATGCAGGATGTGTTCAGACGATTCGCCTTCGATTGTATTTGTAAAATTTCGTTCGGGGTTGATCCTGGATGCCTTGAGCTATCGTTACCCATGTCTGAATTTGCAGCAGCGTTTGACAAAGCGTCCATGTTGTCAGCACGGCGAGCCGTGGTGCCAACGCCAATCGTTTGGAGGCTAAAGAGGTTTCTCAATGTTGGTGAGGAGAAAGAGTTGCGGGACGCAATTCGATTGATTGATTTGCTAGCAGATGAAGTTATTCGCCAACGTAGAAAACTCGGGTTCTCCTCCGGTAATGACCTTCTTTGTCGTTTCATGGCTTCTGTCGACGACGACAGGTATCATATTGTAACTCCTTATCACTTGTGTTTTTCTAAGACAAAACATGAAAGTTAATGTGGATCATATATGTTTAATTTTGCAGGTATTTGCGAGACATAGTCGTTAGTTTCATGTTAGCGGGTCGGGACACTATCGCGTCTGCACTGACAGGCTTTTTCTTGCTCCTGTCATCTCACCCCGATATCAAGTCTACAATCCAAAACGAGATCGATGAATCCCTCTCATCCGTCATAAACAAAATGGCTCCACTGGATGGAATTAGGGAAATGAACTATGTGCATGCATCTATATATGAGAGCATGCGCTTATATCCTCCCGTTCAATTTGACTCCAAGTTTTGTATCGATGATGATACACTGCCTGATGGAACTTTTGTGACAAAAGGAACACGTGTCACATATCATGCTTACGCGATGGGCCGAATGGAAGATGTGTGGGGCTCAGACTGCAATGAGTTTCGGCCTGACCGATGGTTGAATAACGATGGAAAATTCGTACCTGTAAGCCCATTTAAGTACCCTGTATTTCAAGGGGGTGTACGGGTTTGTATCGGAAAGGAGATGGCCTTAATGGAGATGAAAACTGTGATTGTGTCGGTTCTCCGTAGTTTTGATTTTGAATTAGTGGGCAAGACAACTAAATTGCCGAAATTCGCGCCCGGTTTAACCGCCACTTTTGCGGGTGGGCTGCCGGTGCGAGTTTGCAAGAGAGACATAACATGACACGAAGAATTATTATTATTTGGCGAGATAATTAATTACTTACAGATCCATTGTCGAACTGGATCTGTCCAGTGGAGGAGACAATTAACATCAAACCGAGTAGACAATCACCATCTTAGCTCGGCTGGACTGCTCGGGGAATGGTTTTCAGATTTGTATAGTAGGAGAGGAATCAATGTAAATTCTTCATTTAGAATTAATTAAGAAATGATTAGTAATTTTGTGCTTATTTTCTATCGAGTAATATTCTTATTTTCACAAAGATAATCTCCTCTGCTCTGTTCCCAATTTTCCTCCCTGTTTATTTTAGTTAAAAACAAAGGAATCAATCTTTCATAAAGTTGGTTATGAATACCCGACACGTGTCCCATTATTCCACTATTAAATGTTTATAAATTTTGTACTTGGTATGTTAAGAATTGACCAATCCATAAATTATTTCTGTAGTTGGGAGGAAGGAGAGCGATCTCTGATCGAGACTCAAATAAACTATTACCTATTCTCAAAAGAACACAACAATAGTAACTTCCTTTTCTTCATCGTGTCCTAATTTATGATCTTCTGTGATGAATATTATACTCATAATACGTAGCGGGTCATTTTTAAAAGCATTATTGCTCAATTTACAAATCGCAATATAATGATGATTTTATTTCTATGTTGTAATTTTCATTTCAATAAACAAGCTAAAATATCATGTTTATTACATTATATGTCATTAACTCATTTACTTATGTTAAGAATGAGTGACATTTTTGTTATTTCATTTATTGTTGACAGTTTTTTTAGTAGTTGACAGTGCTGACATAAGAATGGGATATGAATTTCTTTTTTGCACGTGACACGCATCTATTAGTGGGATTATTTGCTGACATAAGAAGAGGGAGATTATTTGTGGGTCATTTCCAAGTTGACATAACACCCACTGCACAGATGGCCACCTTTGGATTTCTCTCCGGATTTGATGTGACCACGTTTCAGTAGTAAAGTGTACAATGCCAAATTTTATATGTACCCCTCCAAAATATTAAAATATTTTGGGTGGATTCTGTAATTTTAATGTAGGGCTACCTCTAAATGCTTTGGTAGATTCAGATTCATTGTAATTTAACGTGGTGGTTTTTATCAAATTGAAATGGATACCATTTGGTATCCAAATTTCCTTAAAAAAAAAATATTAAAAATATCATTTAGGTCCATACAAAATAATAAGGGAAATTTTTCAAAAACCGCCTAACTTTTTTTGGAATTTATCAAAAACCCCCTATATTTTCAAATTCTTCAAAACCCCCCTATAAAGTGGCTTGAATTATTTTTTTACCTCCTATGGTGTTAATTCTAACATTTCCATCCAATATAATTTTTAAAAAACCAAAATACCCTTCATATATTTATTTTTATATATTATTTTATTCAATTAAAAATGAAAAATATTTTTTTTAATCAAATATAAATAATTATGAACTAATATACAAAATCATAATAAATATTTTACGTAAAATAAAATTATAATTTAAATATGAAATAATAAAAAATATTTTTTTTGTAATATAATATCATAAAAGAAAAAGTAATATATCATAAGATAATACCATAAAATATCATCACCAAAAAATATCGTCAAAATAATTTAGTCAAAACTATAATTTGTAAATAATAAAAAAATAAAAATAATTTTTTTTGTAATATAATATAAAAAAATAAAAAAAATACATCATAAAATTTTACCGTAAAATATCGTCAAAAATAATATCATGGAATATTATACTCAATTTATTTATTATTTTTATTGAATAAAATAAAATATGAAAAATAGATAATTGAGGGGCATTTTTGTCTATTAAAAAATTTCGCTTATGGAAAAGTTAGATTTAACTGTATAGGGGGCCAAAAAACAATTCAAATCACTTTATAGGGAAGTTTTGGAGAAAATTGAAAAGTGAGGGTTTTTTTTTATAAATTACAGAAAAGTTAAGGGATTTTTGAAGAATTTTCCAAATAATAAATTGTATAGTATATTATGTATGTTCCTTCAATTAAAAAAAAATGTATATTACTAAAACAGAAGAAAATGTTATCCATTTTCTTTAGTATTCATTCCTATAAATGCAAAGTTTTAAATTATCACAATATATGCCCCAACAAAATAATGTAGAATGTATGGGTTTGAAGCTTTTACAAAGAGAATTTGACATACACCTCACAACAATTAAAAAAATATTATAAATTTTAAGAAATAAAAAAGCCATAACATGTGAGGTCGATAAAATTTTGAAATATCAATTATGCTCATACTCTTTCAAACATATAAGATATAACAGGTTATATATGACTTATTTTTCTTAATAAAACTATATTTTCGAAGCAAAGCGAGGGTTGCACCTAGCTTAATATACAATGCATGTTTATTTTAAGATATCATTTGAATCACGATCTAACAATAACTAATGATTCTTAATCTTAGCTTCGCATATAAATCGCAGAAACCCAAATCATACGTAGTTATTTATTTTTTTTTTTGAAATCGTAGGTCAAAGGTCCACTTAGACTTGCATTAAAGATTGAATTTTACAAAAAAAATTATCTGCAATCATTTCCTTAGGCTTCGTTTGGATGGAGGATAAGAGATGTGTAATTTAATCTAGGTGTAAGAACTTATGCCTTCTTATTCCTCAATTTTAGAAAAGTGTTTAGTAAGATGATAAGTATAAGAAAGAGAATAATGTTGAATTTAAAATGGAAATAATTTGTAATGACCAAAATGCTCTTATATCGTAACATGATAAGTAAATGAAAAACTTCATTATTAATTATATTATATATTGTGTAACATTTATATATTTGTATATAATCATGTTATTCATTTATATTTTAAATTATTAGTGTCTAGTATATAATTAATATTTATATTAAATTAATGAATTGTAAAGTTGTTTTAAATGATATACTAAATCTATAATTAACAAGAATCGTTAATTAATAATTTAATATGTTATTCAATTGATAATTTATTATTTTATTTATAATTATATAAGAATAATATAATAATTAAATAATATGATAAATTTAATTAAACTAGATTGTATTAAATTATATTAAACTAAAATTAGAATTAAATATATTTAATTAAATTAAAATTAGATATACTTAATTAATGATATTACATCATATTAATTTTTATTTTTTAATTTATATATAAATATTATTAATAATAAAATTGTTATATATTAATTATTAATAATATATTATTAATACTATTTATGATTTATTTTATAAATTATTAATTTATTGTATTTATTTACTTAGATTATAATTAATTATATAATAATTAATATTAATTAATTATTTAAATCAAATATTATTTTATTATTATTAATAATAATAATAATAATAATAATAATAGTAATAATAATAATAATAACAACAAGTAAGGGTATTATGGTAAAAAATTGAAGGAATAGATGAAATATAATCTTATAACCAATAAAGATAGTTATAATATTATACCTACTATAGCTTCTTATTCCATCATTTTAGTTTGGTGTTTGGCAAGATATAGAGAGATAAGTAGACTTATATCTTGCTTATCCCTCATCCAAACGGGGCCTTAGGGGATATATTACCCCCCTCTTTTCTATTTTGCCTAAAACCCTAATAAGTCTAAACTAACTTCAGGCTCCCGATTCTCCGCTCATGCATAGGGCTTATATTTGGCTTGACGCCTTGTCCGCCACTCTTATCCACTCTTCTGTATTCTCTTTGATGATTGAGAATACTCGCTCTGTCGTGCTTTGCCTCCCTTGGAAGATTCTAGAGTTGCGTTCAAGGGTTGTTCGACAAATTTCCCTTTGATTCCATCACAATTTCATGTCAAAGGTTGAAATGGCTTCAATTATTCGTTATTTGGAGAAGACAAGAAATAAGATAGCATAACATGCAAGTGAAGAATGAAAAGCATGTCATGCTAGAGAAGGAAACAACAAGGACAACTGATGAAAAGTCACCATTTTTATTTCAATTCATATCATTTCATGTGACTTAATTTAAGGTAGACATGATTAAGCAAGACCCTGAAAAGTATATGCATAGCTACCTAAAGAAACTTTGCTTAGTCAGAAATAAAGGGGCATTCATTTTTTCCTCTTTTCTTTTCGACACGTTCTTCTTTCTCGATCTCCTTGTAGGAGACACTCTACATGTGAGTTCCTTTCCTAAGAAAAAGAGGATTCAAATCTGAGTAGCATGTCATGCCAGCCTTTTTCATTGTAAATATAATAAAACTGTACTCTAGTCCAGTCAAAGTAATAAACAGACATGCATTTAACATGTGCAAACTTATATTTATTTGTGAACATAAATGAACGGAGTTTCTTTTCATAGTCCTTTAGTTACGAACCACCACGTTAAAAGCTACTTGGGTTGTACCATTCGATCGAATGGCTTTGCTGACTTGAAGGTGGTCCATTTGCAACAACATATGCATCTCAGTACATGGAGGATTTGTAGTTAATGTCACGATTATTTTGCTAGCTCAACAACTTATTGTTCACACCAAAAATGTCTGTCATGCTCATGTCGGTCTCAATATTGATTGGACCGATTCATATTCATGTAATCATGTGATAATGATAAAAATATGCATAAATGGTAATAAGCTATTGTACGATTTAATAACAAACGCCCAACAAATTCTTATCCAAGTGAAATAATAATAAATGGGCTAGAGGATGAACTGAAACTCATGTTATTTGAATGTTGTGAGCCCGGGCCAAACAAGCCCAAGTGTTCTAAATTTGGCATCAGTCAAATATGAAAGTTTTTATTAAGAAAAGAAATAAGGCATTTGGTAGCAACTCAATTCATTCAATCAAATTATATGCATCTGTTTGTACAAATTCATCATTGTATATGTTCGAAAAGAATTCATAAACCGGTACAATTATAATGCACACGCGCACCTATTCCTCTTGCAATATGCGAATCTCACCATTCACAAAGAATTCATACAAACCTGTTAGTTCAAATCGACATAAAGCTCCTTCGAATTGACATAATTAATTATTTCAAGCAACTTGACAAGCTGAAGAGTCATTTTGAGCCTTCATTTATATTCTTCTCTTTTTTAAAATATGACAAGGGATCCTGCATGAGACACAAAAATGGTAATTAATATAATAAATTAATTACTTACGTAAAAATGCAACACAAAGTTAATAATTAACATTTTACCTTGTCAAAGACGAACAAGAATGCAGTATAAATAAACATTAATGCGATAGGTATGTTGAAAACAATTACCATAAAAATATCAACGTGAAATGAAGTATCAGTATCATCAAGGTCTTTGATTCTCACGAATAGCATTATAATAAAACCCATATTAAGAGCTGCAAATGAACTTAATGCATGTGTTATTCTCTTTGAAATTTTGTCAAATCCATGCAAAGTATAGAAATATCCGTTAAATGTCATCAAGCCGGAAATAAAGCAGAGAAATATTGCTAATGTGCGAAATATTGACGGTTTTTCACCGGCAAAAAGAGTGATATCTAGAACTGGGACCAGCTTAATATTAAGTATTATGATGCCTGTATGTCTATAAGATTTGTATTCTGTTTTGAAGTGAATGAAATTGTATTAGAAAAAAAAGATTATTATAGAAATTAAATTACGGAATTTATTATCATAATACCGCATAATAAGAAGAAGGGTTTTTATGTGAGTCGTCTGAAATGTCCATATTTCTTTTGAAATATGAAATCAGCTCCTAAATTATTTACATAAAAAAATCCGTCAATATTTATCTCGTATACTTTCGAATTTTTTAAAAATAAATGTTATATGTAAAAAACCAATAAATAATTTATTTACCTTGTGAAAAACATGTACGCATGTAAAGTAGACAGCAGATGAAAGAAAACATGTGAGAAAAATCCAAGTCGTGATTTTTGCAAACAAATCATGAGGATTCATGTGCATCATTACAAGTAGATTTAGAATAATCCATACATTCACAAAAAAATATATTTGTCCCGCAAAGAATACTTTCTTCAAAACTTGGTCAACTCCCCTTATAGAAGCATAAACAATCGCCGAACATACTACTATCAAAATAGAGCTGAACGACAAAACTAGTCCCAAAATTAGCAAGTTTGACATTTCTTTTTCTTTGTGGAGTGAATAGTTCAGAAAAAAATGCACTATGAGACAGAACATAATTATTGCGAAAGGTTGATATTCTTTAATATCCTTTGAAATGCGCAAAAGAAGATGATCAATAAAATTCGAAAAAGAAAAAAAAAATATTAGTAAGTGAGTTTACAAGAAAAGAAAGATAAATTTACTAAACAAATAAGAACAATTTTTTGGGAAATGGCTCCAATTGGAAACAAAGAACTAGTTGTAATAAGAAAAAAAAATATTAGTAAATGGAAACAGAGAACTAGTTGTAAATGGCTCCAATTGGAAAAATTATAAAAGCTCAGATATTTTATTCAAATGAGAAACTTCATTTATACACTAGGATAAAGCTCGCGCTTCGCGGCGAGTATTTCAATTTTAATAGTTATTTCAATATAATAATGTATAACTTACAATTATGAAAATTTAAAATTAAAGCTTATGAATCCATAGTACATAAATAATAAATGAAAATTCAAAATTATTGTCTTTGATTTTCTTATATCATTATGTCTTGACATATTATATTAGAAAAATAAATTAAGTATTAATCTAGTTTAGATGAATTAGATCAGAAAAAAATTAAATTCAAGATAATTTATTTCGAAGATTTAGTTGAAACTACATAAGATTAAATTATAGATTATTAACTTTAAAAAAAATAAAAAATAATAATATATATATATATATATATATATATATATATATATATATATATATATATATATATATATATATATATATATATGAAAAATGTAACATGGTTCATTTTCTTCAAAAACTATTTTTCTTATTTTTTTTAGATGTTAAAATGGTATGGATTACATATATGTTATTATAAAACCCATAATACATTAAGTAATATAATATAGTTTTCAATATTCTGAAATTTTGTTTGAGATGATAG
This sequence comes from Juncus inflexus, assembly GCA_024447665.1. Taxonomy (NCBI): domain Eukaryota; kingdom Viridiplantae; phylum Streptophyta; class Magnoliopsida; order Poales; family Juncaceae; genus Juncus; species Juncus inflexus. Next base: position 743,796 of record JAJHPC010000013.1, on the reverse strand, counting down.
TTCTCACCTAACGAAGATATAATATTGAACATTAATCTAACTAATCGTGTGATATTATGATAATAATTTAAATTAAAAGCTAATATTTGACAAATTTTTAGATTCGACGGCGGAGAGAAAATTTATAATAGTTTTCTTGAGAATTTTCAAAGAGGCGTAAAAAAATATGATAAGAGTAAATGAGCTTATAATTTTATTACATGTTCTTTTATATAGTCTATATTCACATATTTGATCAAAAATAAATAAAATTTGAATTATAACAATATGTCTTTATGTGATATTGTGGTAATAATTTAAATGAAAAACTAAGATTTCAAAAAACAATTGCTCCAACGGTCGAGATAAAATTTACAATAGATCTCTTGAGAATGCTCAAAGATATGAAAAATAGGGTATAAGATATAAGTTAATGAGCATATCATTTTTGTACATCTTTATTTATAGAGTCTATATTCACATATTTTAGCAAGAAAAAATATTGTAACCATAACAATATGGAACTCAAAATAAAGAGGAAATTTCAAAAAATTTATATTTGATGATTTTAACATGAGAAATAAAATAATTCAATAAGAATTATAATTTTTTAAAGAAGGAAAAAAAATTATTTATATTTTAATGAGTAAACTCTTAATTAATTATTGATACATGTGATATTGTGGTAATAATTTAAATGAAAAATAAGATTTTAAAAATTGATCCAACGACCAAGATAAAATTGACAATAGATCTCTTGAGAATGTTCAAAGGGAGATGAGCATATTATTTTTATACATATTCTTTCATATAGCCTATATTCACATATTTTAGCAAAAAAAGAAAAATTAGAACCATAACAATATAGAACTCAAAATAAAGAGAAAATTCAAACAAATTTATATTTGATGATTTTAACATTAGAAATAAAATATTTCATTAAGAATTATAATTTTTTAAAGAAGAAAAGAAAAATTATTTATATTTTAATGAGTGAACTCTTCATTAACTATTGGTATTAATAATTGAACATAACTGTGTACCAACATTCATTGAAACCATCTGATGGTCACAAACAAACTCACAACAGTTCTTTCTAAATTGGGTATAGAACACAAAATACCAATTCAATCAATCATATATTTATGTTTTAATAACCACATAAATGTTGTCATAAAATATCAATAAATTTGGAAAGATGAATGGTTAGATTCGACAAAAGATACTTTTTTTTTATGAAAAAGTCAATTTCAGCATGAATATTAATATTTAAACATTTAGTATTAATTTTGAACTGCGTCAAAATAATTGCTTTGTCAGCATAACAACACAAAACAAAATAACACATACATATCACACAACAAAATAGAATATCACACGACAGCACAATATCACATAACATCACACATAACACAATATCACACAATACAACGTCCACACAACAAACATGTTACATAACACATCACACAAACAACACAACAAAAGAAACAAAACATAACACAACATAGGACAACATAGCACAACATAACAACACAAAATCACAACACAGCACATCATCACACAACAAAACATAACACAACATCACACAACATAACACAACATCACACAAAATCACACAACAAAGCATCACACAACAGAACACGATACAGCACAACACCATACCACACAACACAGCACAACACAACAAAACATAACACAATACATCACACAACACAACATCGAACAGTGAAACACCACACAACATCACACAACAAAAACTCACCAAGGCATCTTCAGGCAAAATCCAAATTAACATGTACAAATCATGTGCATGCAGCCATGGTTCCTCTCTATCAGGCTAAAGTGACAATGCATTTATCCCTTAATTACATGTTAAGAGTATGTTAACAATTCATACTTTTAACATGTTTAGCACAATATATAAATACATTTTGGGTTAAGTGACAATGTATTATTATATTTAGTTATAAGATAAAAAAGATTCTTTAGCACAATCTTCCTTTATTTCTTTATTTTGAAAAACTTTGAAACTATGGTCATTGTCCGTTTGTGAACGGACTTTGATTAATAGATTACGCGTGAGATTTTAAGCTCTTGTATTATTTCAACAAAAAAAAGAGTTTTACTTCAAAAAAAATCAGATCTTGGAAAAAATTAATGAAATAAGGCCAGAATGCTAAGAAAAATTATAGAGCTTGATTGGGTATTGAGTTTTGGACATGCTTGTTTCAATCCTGCCCTTTTTTAGTGTTGCTTTCGTAAAATTTATCCATTTGTTTCTTGGGCCGGTCTCAAAATACTTCTCCAATGGTGATCAAAAGTGCATCCTGTTTGTGGATTAAAAGAAGATGAAGAAAAGGAATGAAGAGAGCTATGGATGAATAAGTGTGAATTGGAAAAGTCTCTTTGGTCCAACTAAAGTAATGAGCCTGGAAAAAGCTTGACCTATGAAGAATAAACAAAAGAGAGAGATGTAATTTTTTTATAGTTAAAAAAACAAAGAAATTTATAATTTATATTAGGGTATAAAACTAAATATTTTACTGTTTTACCAACCTGTGTGGTAACCCAACGCTAGAGAGTTATGAGTTTGAAATTACACTATACTAAATGGTGATAGAATAATATTGGCAGCTCCCATCAGAGTTTTGTGCGCCTCCTTGTCATGACGATTTATCACCATGCTACACAAATCAGCTGTAACTGTAGATAATAAAAACCATGCGGAAATCTGGAGGAGCGGCATAATACTCATATTTCTGATCCATTGAAATGACATAGCTGCAGCCAATATTATTGGGAGTGAGTTATGAATATGGTTGGTCACGGTCCGTATTGTCCTAGTTCGGTCTTGAGAAAGGGTGAAGCTCTCAGGGCTGTATTGTGAACAAAGCCAAATAGCTCCCGCTATTATCTCAGGGAGTGTCACGAGTATGGCATGTTCATCTAGGATATTGGCCCCCACTAATACTATAGTTAGTACGGATACCATAAGAACAAAAACGCTCACGGCATAGAATGCCGTAATAAGATCTTTACATCTGAGTATACTTGTCGTCGTTGTAGATACTAAAGTAGCTTGTAGCATAAGATAAGAGTTCAGGACAGAGCCAGAGAACAAGAGAAACTCAAACATTGCGGAACTTCTCTCTTCGGATGCTTTTAGAGACAAGGTGAGAGCTAACGTTAAAGCCAATCCATATGTTGCTAATTTAGTGACCTTGGCGAAAAAACACGTCAGAATTTTCAACTCCATGATGATTTCTGAAGGAGGATTGCTAGTTAATTCAGGTAGTGAGGATTTGTAAAACAGTACGGCTACAAAAGCTACAAAGATGAATAAGAAAATCAACACAATTTTATGAGTGAAGTTCATGATTAGAAGAAGAAGTGCGGATGCTGTTATCATATGGAGAATACTAGTCATAGGAAGAAGTATCATGACAGACAGCATTTTATGTTGTTCAGTTGAGGGGATTTTATTATGAACCCAATGGTACAACGCAAGCGATGAAATTAATGTCATTGTTGCCAAGATAGCACATATCAGTAGGCCTTCTTGGTGCATATGCATTACTCTTTCTAGACGGAAGCTTGCTTGCGGATGGATTTCAAGCACTGGCCGGCCAAAACAAAGAAGTGCAATGCATATGACTGCTGAAATAAATGACATTTGCATCTCAGCATAACAATATATGCTGATGATGTCTACAATCTTGGGGTTATATTCTTTTTTTTCTTCTGTCCAATTTGATCGTATGCCCTGAAATGATATAGCATATAGAGCACATAAGAATTGGAAATAGCCGAGTCCAATATATTGGAATCTGGAATGCTATCATATTGATACTTGCCTTTTTGTCTTGAAGGATTGCATTCAAGCCTAGCTGCTTCTCATCGGAATTCTTTTCCAACTTTGGCATCTCACAAGACATCTGTTCCTAAGCTACAACATAGGTATAAATATAAATAAATTTGCAGTTCTTGCTATTCTTTTTGAACAACTATTTGATCTTTTTTTAGATGCTATTGTCTGGAAAGTGGAGCCATAAAATCATAGAATAATTTTGTTTTCATTAATTCAGTAATATTTCGTTCTCAATTTAAAGTGTCAATGATTTGTTATTCTATTAGAATAAGAAAATGACGAGGATGATACCTTTCTGCAGGTCGAACTATTGCCTCTCAAGAATCACAAGGATGACACCACCGCTTACAGAGAAACTCGTTGAATTTGTAAAAACTTAAGAGAGAATATCAGAAAGTACTTGTCATTGGTTATATGAATCTATCGTTGAAATCGTTGAAATAGTTGAAAAAAAAAATTATTTTAACTGTTGAATACCAAAAATAGTTATAAAATACTGGTTTAACTGTTGAATACCGACAATAGTAAATAACCGGTTATCAGAAGTTTTCAGTTTAGGAAAGGAGAAGTTCACGCTGATACTCCAAACATGTTGAAGTATCTGACATAGCTGGCTGGCCATACATATTGAATATGCCACATGGTTTATTGGATTATTTATTTTATTTTATTTTTGGATAAGTTTGGACTTTGGATTGCATCATTGAAGCTATGCATGTATGATGTATCTATTCAGAGGCCAAGAATAAGAAATCAAAAAACATTTCCAAATCTCCCTTGTTACATTTTTCACCTATATAGTCTAATATCCTCTTAATTATTTTTGATGATCTGGTATTCACCTTGAATTAAACATATAATCTTGAATCTCAACTCTCCCATCTTTGCAGCAGCTCAATATGAAACTTATCTCAATTTTGTTACCTATGACCGCTGTTTAACATCAGTTACACATACTTCTTTTTCCCCTCAAATGCTAATTATTCCATTTGAAAACCCGAAATTATCTACAAATTATAGCAAAAAAGCAAAATAGCAAAAATAAGGCAAAAATGCAATTACACATCAAAATATCAAGAAAAGGAAACAAATAGTGTGAAGCTTTAACACAGTTAAGTTTTTTATTTATTTAAAATCCATAGGTATTAGTTAATTTTTTTTTTTAAGAAAACTACGAGCATTCGTTCGCTTCGTTTTTCGTTTAAAATTAAAATAAAAAGTTGTTACATCCGTTTGTAAGTTACAAACTTAATGGTATGAAAATGATACAAGGTTGAAATAATGTTGATCGCCATAGTGACAATCAACAACTCTGTAACCAAAGCTGAGCCAACTCACGAGCCTGATTCACTACTCTCTGATGGGTCTGACCCTTTCCTTGAAAAATTCAAGTATTTCTCTCCTTCCACAAAGACCAGAACGTCGCTGCCCAGATCGAATCCCAGCCTTTTTTTTGTCATGTACTTGGAGTCCTCTTCTTGTTTGTTGCCAACGGTCGAAAAAATTCGTGGAACTGGCAGTAGAAGGCCAATGCGACTGAATATGGGTCCACACTCCAGTTGCGAAGATGCAATGAGATAAGAGATGTTTACATGTCTCCGGATCCCTGCAAAGTTTGCAGATAGGATCGTTTGGCCAGTTTCTCTTTTGCGAAGATGGGTTTTAAATGAAGGGTCTAAACGTCTTGTAATACAACTTTCTATTTCAATTAAGGAATACCTATCTGAAAAGTAATGGAAGACTAGAACTCGCAAGTAAAATGCATAAAACCAAAGCAGAAACAATTGCCAAAGGGTCTATTATTATTTTCCCTCCCACAATTGGAAAGCCAAAGAAAGAGCTCATACTCTTGGAGACATAAAAGTTGGGTTCTTTACTCTCGTTTTCCATAGTACACATTCCATTGTATCTTGAATAGCATTCCACATTGAGACCATTACCCTGTTTGGATCTTCAATTTCTTTCATTTCACATTGAGACCATTGCCCTGTTTGGATTTTCAATTTCTTCAACTCCACATTGAGGCCATTGCCCTGTTTTGGATCTTCAATTTCTTCATTGAGACCATTGCCCTGTTTGGATCTTCAACTCCACATTGAGGCCATTGCCCTGTTTGGATCTTCAATTTCTTCATTGAGACCATTGCCCTGTTTGGATCTTCAATTTCTTTCATCAATTGAGACCATTCCAAAAGAAAGATGCATATTAAACCCTTAAATATGACAAGGGATCCTACATGCCACCTTAATCCCCACCACCACACATTCCATCTTTTTCTTTCATCTTTAGATAGAATCCTCCTCACATTAGTCCAGCTTTCTTCCGCCGTTGTCGCCTCGATTCGAATCCAGTTGTTCTCCACGCAAATTTGATTTCATAGTTGTTTTACCAATTCACATTGAACAAAAAGATGGTTGGCTGATTCTTTCGCTCGTGTGTTGCAGCATGAGCAGCAGGATGGTGCACACCACCCTCTTTTCATATAATTTTCTTGTGTTAGGATTTTATTATTCCACACCAACCAAGCAAAGAAACGGACCTTCGGTGGCATTCTTGCCTTCCAAAAAGTTAAACAAATTGGGGATTTCTTACCATAATCAATTAGTACTTTATATAGGGCAGAGGAGGAGAATTCCTTCGATTTTGACCATCTCCACTGGATTGAATCTTGGAATTGGGAAATCGTTGTGTGACGTATGCTACTTTCCAGTTCTGCAAGCTCGATTAGGGCTTATGGAGATAGGATACGATGCAGTCTGATATCCCAATTATCTTCCCTTAATGCCTCACTTACTAAAAGTTTTGGATTTTCCGAGAAGGAGTATAAATTGGGGAATAATTTTTGGAATGGGATTTGAGATGCCCAACGGTGTTTCCAGAATAGTGTATTTTCTCCATTACCCAGTACGCGATCGGTGGACATATTAAATATGTACTCAATTGAATGAAGATCTTTCCAGAAGGAGGTGAATCTGTTGATTGTTTGCCTTATGTCCAATCCATATATCTCCACCGTAATTGATTTCCACATGAAATTTTCATTATTCCTAACTTTCCATATCCATTTGGATAATAATGAGATATTGAATATTTTAAGATCCAACAGCTCCAAACCACCGTTTTCCCTTTTGTTACAGCAGAGAGTCCAATTAGCAAGCGGGATTGCATTGTTCGATTCCTCCACCCCTTACCATAGAAATCTCCTTTCCCTCCCTTCTAAATCATTTATTAGCCAGCAGGGAAGCTTGAAGGTAAGCATGAAATAAACCGGAATTGCCGTCATGACGACTTTAATTAGAGTTGTTCTTCCTGCACGCGATAAGTATTTATTTTTCCAACCCGCGAGTCGGTTGTCCACTTTGTCTAGAAGCGGTTGAAAATCCTCTTTGGTTGGTTTGTTAATTGTCAGAGGTAATCCAAGATAACCCATTGGCAGTTCAGTTCCGTCGCAATTCAACCTGATTTTTGTATTCTCTATCTCCTGCAGTGACAAATTAACTGGAATAAAGACACTCTTTCCCCAGTTTATCTCCAGTCCAGAGATGTGCGAGAAAACATTAAGGGCCGTTTTAAGCTTAAGAATAGAGTTATTCTCGTACTGAATAACGAACATCGTATCATCTGCATATTGCGATGTGAACACTTTGGCAAGAAATTCATTACTTCGTGTATCAAATAATATATTCATCATCTGTTTTAGAACATCTGCCGCAAGCACAAATAGAAGAGGCGAAAGTGGGTCCCCTTGACGAACCCCTCTCCTATGTTTGATACTCTCTGACCTCTGATTATTGATGATTAGATTAGATCTAGAGGAGCATAATAGCATGTTAATCCATGAACAGAAATTGGGTGGGCATCCTCTAGATTTGAGCATAGAGAGGATGAATTTCCAACTTAACGTATCAAATGCTTTTGAGAAATCCGCTTTAAAGGACTTTTTTTTAAATAGCATCTGTAGCAAAAAAAATTAACTAACAAGCACCCATATAAAAATAATTAAGTATCTAGCACTACCGCCAGGCTTCCTGGCGGTAGTGGGTCCTCTGACCAAGCTCTCTAGCGGTAGTGTCTTTTTTTCCTGATTTTATCAGCGAAATTCTGACTCGCCCTTAAACGGACTAAATGACTGTTAAATTAGTGAATTAACTACTACCGCCAGACGGAGTGGCGGTAGTGACCAATTTTTTTATTTATTCTCAGTTAATGAATAATTAATTATTTGCATGACGTTACTGTCAAAATAATGTTAAATTTAACGAAATCACAACTACCGCCATGCCTATTGGCTGTAGTGTGTATTTTCTAATTTTTTCTCATCTGAATCCGTTTGCAACCCGTTTACAAAAATAAATTAAAAAAAGAAAAGAAAAAACACACTATCGCCAGGGGGTCTGGCGGTAGTGTGATTTTTTAATTTTCAACCAATTCATTTGTTAGGTTGGCATGTGATTTAATTTTTAAATATATAAATATACTATATCGTAAGCATATATGTAGCATATATCCTCTACTTCAAAAGTATACTTATTTGTACATGTAATGTATGCATACTTGGGATCCATCAATGAATGCACACCACATCACATAATTAACTTGTATTTTTATTTAACATGCTCTTCTAATTAAAAGAGCGCACAATTCCAACCGATTCTCTGTGCGCTCTTTTAATTAGAAGAGCATGTTAAATAAAAATACAAGTTAATTATGTGATGTGGTGTGCATTCATTGATGGATCCCAAGTATGCATACATTACATGTACAAATAAGTATACTTTTGAAGTAGAGGATATATGCTACATATATGCTTACGATATAGTATATTTATATATTTAAAAATTAAATCACATGCCAACCTAACAAATGAATTGGTTGAAAATTAAAAATCACACTACCGCCGCACCCCCGGCGATAGTGTTTTTTCTTTTCTTTTTTTAATTTATTTTTGTAAACGGGTTGCAAACGGATTCAGATGAGAAAAAATTAGAAAATACACACTACAGCCAATAGGCATGGCGGTAGTTGTGATTTCGTTAAATTTAACATTATTTTGACAGTAACGTCATGCAAATAATTAATTATTCATTAACTGAGAATAAATAAAAAAATTGGTCACTACCGCCACTCCGTCTGGCGGTAGTAGTTAATTCACTAATTTAACAGTCATTTAGTCCGTTTAAGGGCGAGTCAGAATTTCGCTGATAAAATCAGGAAAAAAAGACACTACCGCTAGAGAGCTTGGCTGTAGTGACCCACTACCGCCAGGAAGCCTGGCGGTAGTGCTAGATACTTAATTATTTTTATATGGGTGCTTGTTAGTTAATTTTTTTTGCTACAGATGCTATTTAAAAAAAAGTCCTTTAAAGCGGATTTCTCAAAAGCATTTGATACGTTAAGTTGGAAATTCATCCTCTCTATGCTCAAATCTAGAGGATGCCCACCCAATTTCTGTTCATGGATTAACATGCTATTATGCTCCTCTAGATCTAATCTAATCATCAATAATCAGAGGTCAGAGAGTATCAAACATAGGAGAGGGGTTCGTCAAGGGGACCCACTTTCGCCTCTTCTATTTGTGCTTGCGGCATATGTTCTAAAACAGATGATGAATATATTATTTGATACACGAAGTAATGAATTTCTTGCCAAAGTGTTCACATCGCAATATGCAGATGATACGATGTTCGTTATTCAGTACGAGAATAACTCTATTCTTAAGCTTAAAACGGCCCTTAATGTTTTCTCGCACATCTCTGGACTGGAGATAAACTGGGGAAAGAGTGTCTTTATTCCAGTTAATTTGTCACTGCAGGAGATAGAGAATACAAAAATCAGGTTGAATTGCGACGGAACTGAACTGCCAATGGGTTATCTTGGATTACCTCGACAATTAACAAACCAACCAAAGAGGATTTTCAACCGCTTCTAGACAAAGTGGACAACCGACTCGCGGGTTGGAAAAATAAATACTTATCGCGCGGTGAAGAACAACTCTAATTAAAGTCGTCATGACGGCAATTCCGGTTTATTTCATGCTTACCTTCAAGCTTCCCTGCTGGCTAATAAATGATTTAGAAGGGAGGGAAAGGAGATTTCTATGGTAAGGGGTGGAGGAATCGAACAATGCAATCCCGCTTGCTAATTGGACTCTCTGCTGTAACAAAAGGGAAAACGGTGGTTTGGAGCTGTTGGATCTTAAAATATTCAATATCTCATTATTATCCAAATGGATATGGAAAGTTAGGAATAATGAAAATTTCATGTGGAAATCAATTACGGTGGAGATATATGGATTGGACATAAGGCAAACAATCAACAGATTCACCTCCTTCTGGAAAGATCTTCATTCAATTGAGTACATATTTAATATGTCCACCGATCGCGTACTGGGTAATGGAGAAAATACACTATTCTGGAAACACCGTTGGGCATCTCAAATCCCATTCCAAAAATTATTCCCCAATTTATACTCCTTCTCGGAAAATCCAAAACTTTTAGTAAGTGAGGCATTAAGGGAAGATAATTGGGATATCGATCGCATCGTATCCTATCTCCATAAGCCCTAATCGAGCTTGCGTAACCGGAAAGTAGCATACGTCACACAACGATTTCCCAATTCCAAGATTCAATCCAGTGGAGATGGTCAAAATCGAAGGAATTCTCCTCCTCTGCCCTATATAAAGTACTAATTGATTATGGTAAGAAATCCCCAATTTGTTTAACTTTTTGGAAGGCAAGAATGCCACCGAAGGTCCGTTTCTTTGCTTGGTTGGTGTGGAATAATAAAATCCTAACACAAGAAAATTATATGAAAAGAGGGTGGTGTGCACCATCCTGCTGCTCATGCTGCAACACACGAGCGAAAGAATCAGCCAACCATCTTTTTGTTCAATGTGAATTGGTAAAACAACTATGAAATCAAATTTGCGTGGAGAACAACTGGATTCGAATCGAGGCGACAACGGCGGAAGAAAGCTGGACTAATGTGAGGAGGATTCTATCTAAAGATGAAAGAAAAAGATGGAATGTGTGGTGGTGGGGATTAAGGTGGCATGTAGGATCCCTTGTCATATTTAAGGGTTTAATATGCATCTTTCTTTTGGAATGGTCTCAATTGATGAAAGAAATTGAAGATCCAAACAGGGCAATGGTCTCAATGAAGAAATTGAAGATCCAAACAGGGCAATGGCCTCAATGTGGAGTTGAAGATCCAAACAGGGCAATGGTCTCAATGAAGAAATTGAAGATCCAAAACAGGGCAATGGCCTCAATGTGGAGTTGAAGAAATTGAAAATCCAAACAGGGCAATGGTCTCAATGTGAAATGAAAGAAATTGAAGATCCAAACAGGGTAATGGTCTCAATGTGGAATGCTATTCAAGATACAATGGAATGTGTACTATGGAAAACGAGAGTAAAGAACCCAACTTTTATGTCTCCAAGAGTATGAGCTCTTTCTTTGGCTTTCCAATTGTGGGAGGGAAAATAATAATAGACCCTTTGGCAATTGTTTCTGCTTTGGTTTTATGCATTTTACTTGCGAGTTCTAGTCTTCCATTACTTTTCAGATAGGTATTCCTTAATTGAAATAGAAAGTTGTATTACAAGACGTTTAGACCCTTCATTTAAAACCCATCTTCGCAAAAGAGAAACTGGCCAAACGATCCTATCTGCAAACTTTGCAGGGATCCGGAGACATGTAAACATCTCTTATCTCATTGCATCTTCGCAACTCGGAGTGTGGACCCATATTCGCCGCATTGGCCTTCTACTGCCAGTTCCACGAATTTTTTCGACCGTTGGCAACAAACAAGAAGAGGACTCCAAGTACATGACAAAAAAAAGGCTGGGATTCGATCTGGGCAGCGACGTTCTGGTCTTTGTGGAAGGAGAGAAATACTTGAATTTTTCAAGGAAAGGGTCAGACCCATCAGAGAGTAGTGAATCAGGCTCGTGAGTTGGCTCAGCTTTGGTTACAGAGTTGTTGATTGTCACTATGGCGATCAACATTATTTCAACCTTGTATCATTTTCATACCATTAAGTTTGTAACTTACAAACGGATGTAACAACTTTTTATTTTAATTTTAAACGAAAAACGAAGCGAACGAATGCTCGTAGTTTTCTTAAAAAAAAAATTAACTAATACCTATGGATTTTAAATAAATAAAAAACTTAACTGTGTTAAAGCTTCACACTATTTGTTTCCTTTTCTTGATATTTTGATGTGTAATTGCATTTTTGCCTTATTTTTGCTATTTTGCTTTTTTGCTATAATTTGTAGATAATTTCGGGTTTTCAAATGGAATAATTAGCATTTGAGGGGAAAAAGAAGTATGTGTAACTGATGTTAAACAGCGGTCATAGGTAACAAAATTGAGATAAGTTTCATATTGAGCTGCTGCAAAGATGGGAGAGTTGAGATTCAAGATTATATGTTTAATTCAAGGTGAATACCAGATCATCAAAAATAATTAAGAGGATATTAGACTATATAGGTGAAAAATGTAACAAGGGAGATTTGGAAATGTTTTTTGATTTCTTATTCTTGGCCTCTGAATAGATACATCATACATGCATAGCTTCAATGATGCAATCCAAAGTCCAAACTTATCCAAAAATAAAATAAAATAAATAATCCAATAAACCATGTGGCATATTCAATATGTATGGCCAGCCAGCTATGTCAGATACTTCAACATGTTTGGAGTATCAGCGTGAACTTCTCCTTTCCTAAACTGAAAACTTCTGATAACCGGTTATTTACTATTGTCGGTATTCAACAGTTAAACCAGTATTTTATAACTATTTTTGGTATTCAACAGTTAAAATAATTTTTTTTTCAACTATTTCAACGATTTCAACGATAGATTCATATAACCAATGACAAGTACTTTCTGATATTCTCTCTTAAGTTTTTACAAATTCAACGAGTTTCTCTGTAAGCGGTGGTGTCATCCTTGTGATTCTTGAGAGGCAATAGTTCGACCTGCAGAAAGGTATCATCCTCGTCATTTTCTTATTCTAATAGAATAACAAATCATTGACACTTTAAATTGAGAACGAAATATTACTGAATTAATGAAAACAAAATTATTCTATGATTTTATGGCTCCACTTTCCAGACAATAGCATCTAAAAAAAGATCAAATAGTTGTTCAAAAAGAATAGCAAGAACTGCAAATTTATTTATATTTATACCTATGTTGTAGCTTAGGAACAGATGTCTTGTGAGATGCCAAAGTTGGAAAAGAATTCCGATGAGAAGCAGCTAGGCTTGAATGCAATCCTTCAAGACAAAAAGGCAAGTATCAATATGATAGCATTCCAGATTCCAATATATTGGACTCGGCTATTTCCAATTCTTATGTGCTCTATATGCTATATCATTTCAGGGCATACGATCAAATTGGACAGAAGAAAAAAAGAATATAACCCCAAGATTGTAGACATCATCAGCATATATTGTTATGCTGAGATGCAAATGTCATTTATTTCAGCAGTCATATGCATTGCACTTCTTTGTTTTGGCCGGCCAGTGCTTGAAATCCATCCGCAAGCAAGCTTCCGTCTAGAAAGAGTAATGCATATGCACCAAGAAGGCCTACTGATATGTGCTATCTTGGCAACAATGACATTAATTTCATCGCTTGCGTTGTACCATTGGGTTCATAATAAAATCCCCTCAACTGAACAACATAAAATGCTGTCTGTCATGATACTTCTTCCTATGACTAGTATTCTCCATATGATAACAGCATCCGCACTTCTTCTTCTAATCATGAACTTCACTCATAAAATTGTGTTGATTTTCTTATTCATCTTTGTAGCTTTTGTAGCCGTACTGTTTTACAAATCCTCACTACCTGAATTAACTAGCAATCCTCCTTCAGAAATCATCATGGAGTTGAAAATTCTGACGTGTTTTTTCGCCAAGGTCACTAAATTAGCAACATATGGATTGGCTTTAACGTTAGCTCTCACCTTGTCTCTAAAAGCATCCGAAGAGAGAAGTTCCGCAATGTTTGAGTTTCTCTTGTTCTCTGGCTCTGTCCTGAACTCTTATCTTATGCTACAAGCTACTTTAGTATCTACAACGACGACAAGTATACTCAGATGTAAAGATCTTATTACGGCATTCTATGCCGTGAGCGTTTTTGTTCTTATGGTATCCGTACTAACTATAGTATTAGTGGGGGCCAATATCCTAGATGAACATGCCATACTCGTGACACTCCCTGAGATAATAGCGGGAGCTATTTGGCTTTGTTCACAATACAGCCCTGAGAGCTTCACCCTTTCTCAAGACCGAACTAGGACAATACGGACCGTGACCAACCATATTCATAACTCACTCCCAATAATATTGGCTGCAGCTATGTCATTTCAATGGATCAGAAATATGAGTATTATGCCGCTCCTCCAGATTTCCGCATGGTTTTTATTATCTACAGTTACAGCTGATTTGTGTAGCATGGTGATAAATCGTCATGACAAGGAGGCGCACAAAACTCTGATGGGAGCTGCCAATATTATTCTATCACCATTTAGTATAGTGTAATTTCAAACTCATAACTCTCTAGCGTTGGGTTACCACACAGGTTGGTAAAACAGTAAAATATTTAGTTTTATACCCTAATATAAATTATAAATTTCTTTGTTTTTTTAACTATAAAAAAATTACATCTCTCTCTTTTGTTTATTCTTCATAGGTCAAGCTTTTTCCAGGCTCATTACTTTAGTTGGACCAAAGAGACTTTTCCACTTCACACTTATTCATCCATAGCTCTCTTCATTCCTTTTCTTCATCTTCTTTTAATCCACAAACAAGATGCACTTTTGATCACCATTGGAGAAGTATTTTGAGACCGGCCCAAGAAACAAATGGATAAATTTTACGAAAGCAACACTAAAAAAGGGCAGGATTGAAACAAGCATGTCCAAAACTCAATACCCAATCAAGCTCTATAATTTTTCTTAGCATTCTGGCCTTATTTCATTAATTTTTTCCAAGATCTGATTTTTTTTGAAGTAAAACTCTTTTTTTTTGTTGAAATAATACAAGAGCTTAAAATCTCACGCGTTATCTATTAATCAAAGTCCGTTTACAAACGGACAATGACCATAGTTTCGAAGTTTTTCAAAATAAAGAAATAAAGGAAGATTGGGCTAAAGAATCTTTTTTATCTTATAACTAAATATAATAATACATTGTCACTTAAACCATAATGTATTTATATATTGTGCTAAACATGTTAACAGTATGAATTTTTAACATACTCTTAACATGTAATTAAGGGATAAATGCATTGTCACTTTAGCCTGATAGAGAAGAACCATGGCTGCATGCACATGATTTGTACATGTTAATTTGGATTTTGCTGGTAATTGTTACCCTTATTTTGCCTTGAATGGCTCTCGAATTCTTGCAATTACCTTCAACTGATTATACATGCCAGATATTTGTGTGAACTTTTTTATTTTTTATTTTTGACTTTCTGAAGATGCCTTGGTGAGTTTTTGTTGTGTGATGTTGTGTGGTGTTGCACTGTTCGATGTTGTGTTGTGTGATGTATTGTGTTATGTTTTGTTTTGTTTTGTTGTGTTGTGTGGTATTGTGTTGTGTTGCATCGTGTTCTGTTGTGTGATGCTTTGTTGTGTGATTTTGTGTCATGTTTGTTGTGTGATGTTGTGTTATGTTGTGAGATGTTGTGTTATGTTATGTTTTGTTATGTTGTGCTGTGTTGTCCTATGTTGTGTTGTTTGTGTGATGTGTTATGTAACATGTTTGTCGTGTGGACGTTGTATTGTGTGATGTCGTGTTATGTGTGATGTTATGTGATATTGTGCTGTGACATTCTATTTTGTTGTGTGATATGTATGTGTTATTTTGTGTTGTGTTGTTATGCTGACAAAGCAATTATTTTGACGTAGTTCAAAATTAATACTAAATGATTTAAATATTAATATTCATGCTGAAATTGGCTTTTTCATAAAAAAAAATATCCTTTTTGTTGAATCTTACTCATTCATCTTTCCAAATTTATTAATATTTTATAACAACATTTATATGGTTATTAAAACATAAACATATGATTGATTGAGCTCAATATGATATTATGAACAAATATAAATGAATATTTAAGAAGTCAATTACCAAGTCCCGTTAAATGAGCTATATTCTATAGTATTTATTTCACAATATCATATCATCTTGAATTCGATATGTGAATGTGATTAATCTAGTGGTACCACTTTGAACATGTATAATACTGGTAGAAACATAAATAAACAAGAAAAATTAATATTCCAGCTCAAATAAACAAAATTTATTTTCTTGTAAAAATTAACAAAATTTAACCACAAACAAAAAAAGTACAAATACAAAATTCAATCACAAATAAATTGGAGTAATTTTTCAGACCATTTCTAATTCAGGCTAGCCCTTTCACATCTCAAAGCAAACTACCATCAAACCATCAGGCAAGCACCATTTCAAAAGTCATCTTCTGTAGTTTCAAAAGCAATCTCATAATCAGAGTTGCAATTATTATCTATATGGGTACATTGTAATTATAAAACTTCAAGGACTAATATGCATAATTCCGATGAAACAATTTAAACAAGTGTTCAAAGTTAAATTAAGATAAAACTGAAGTATTGAAGGAATAAAAAAAAGACCAACCTAGATAGTGGATGCTCACAATTATGGAGAGAAGAATCAATTATTCTTCCTTCAGATTCGTCGCTTGACAGAATGAGCTCTTGAATTGCAGACGAAAGCTTTTGTTCTTGCGACAGAGAGACAGAGAAACCTATGTGTATGAACGGGCAAAAACTGAGAGAGACATTGTCCTTTGAGAAGGGCAAAAAAACAGACTATACGGTTTGTAGGAAGTGGAGAGGATGAAAGACATTAATTATGGGGGGAATATTTCTGCCTAATAAATGAAATACGTGACCAAATTACTTTTGCAATTTGGACGGCTTGGATTAAATCTTGTTTAAAAGTTTAATTCTGCTTTGGTTAGGAGATAAGAGCTCTAGAGATATTGCTAATATGTGTGGTTTTGTAAGGATATCCATGATATTTGAGGGATTTTGTAGGAGTATTAGTGATATTTCACTTTTTAATGTGTTTGATTTACTAGCATGTTCTGATTTTGTGTTGTTATGTTGTGCTATGTTGTCCTATGTTGTGTTATGTTTCGTTTCTTTTGTTGTGTTGTTTGTGTGATGTGTTATGTAACATGTTTGTTGTGTGGACGTTGTATTGTGTGATATTGTGTTATGTGTGATGTTATGTGATATTGTGCTGTCGTGTGATATTCTATTTTGTTGTGTGATATGTATGTGTTATTTTGTTTTGTGTTGTTATGCTGACAGAGCAATTATTTTGACGCAGTTCAAAATTAATACTAAATGTTTAAATATTAATATTCATGCTGAAATTGACTTTTTCATAAAAAAAAAAGTATCTTTTGTCGAATCTAACCATTCATCTTTCCAAATTTATTGTTATTTTATGACAACATTTATGTGGTTATTAAAACATAAACATATGATTGATTGAATTGGTATTTTGTATTCTATACCCGATTTAGAAAGAACCGTTGTGAGTTTGTTTGTGACCATCAGATGGTTTCAATGAATGTTGGTACACAGTTATGTTCAATTATTAATACCAATAGTTAATGAAGAGTTCACTCATTAAAATATAAATAATTTTTCTTTTCTTCTTTAAAAAATTATAATTCTTAATGAAATATTTTATTTCTAATGTTAAAATCATCAAATATAAATTTGTTTGAATTTTCTCTTTATTTTGAGTTCTATATTGTTATGGTTCTAATTTTTTTTTTTGCTAAAATATGTGAATATAGGCTATATGAAAGAATATGTATAAAAATAATATGCTCATCTCTCTTTGAACATTCTCAAGAGATCTATTGTCAATTTTATCTTGGTCGTTGGATCAATTTTTAAAATCTTATTTTTCATTTAAATTATTACCACAATATCACATGTATCAATAATTAATGAAGAGTTTACTCATTAAAATATAAATAATTTTTTTTCCTTCTTTAGAAAATTATAATTCTTATTGAATTATTTTATTTCTCATGTTAAAATCATCAAATATAAATTTTTTGAAATTTCCTCTTTATTTTGAGTTCCATATTGTTATGGTTACAATATTTTTTCTTGCTAAAATATATGAATATAGACTCTATAAATAAAGATGTATAAAAATGATATGCTCATTAACTTATATCTTATACCCTATTTTTCATATCTTTGAGTATTTTCAAGAGATCTATTGTCAATTTTATCTCGACCGTTGGAGCAATTGTTTTTTGAAATCTTAGTTTTTCATTTAAATTATTACCACAATATCACATAAAGACATATTGTTATAATTCAAATATTATTTTTTTTGATAAAATATGTGAATATAGACTATATAAAAGAACATGTAATAAAATTATAAGCTCATTTGCTTTTATCATATTTTTTACGCCTCTTTGAAAATTCTCAAGAAAACTATTATAAATTTTCTCCCCGCCGTCGAATCTAAAAATTTGTCAAATATTAGCTTTTAATTTAAATTATTATCATAATATCACACGATTAGTTAGATTAATGTTCAATATTATATCTTCGTTAGGTGAGAACTATAATCTCAAACAAAATTTCAGAATATTGAAAACTATATTATATTACTTAATGTATTATGGGTTTTATAATAACATATATGTAGTAATACATACCATTTTAACATCTAAAAAAAATAAGAAAAATAGTTTTTGAAAAAAATGAACCATGTTACATTTTTCATATATATATATATATATATATATATATATATATATATATATATATATATATATAATTATTTTTTATTTTTTTTAAAGTTAATAATCTATAATTTAATCTTATGTAGTTTCAACTAAATCTTCGAAATAAATTATCTTGAATTTAATTTTTTTCGATCTAATTCATCTAAACTAGATTAATACTTAATTTATTTTTCTAATATAATATGTCAAGACATAATGATATAAGAAAATCAAAGACAATAATTTTGAATTTTCATTTATTATTTATGTACTATGGATTCATAAGCTTTAATTTTAAATTTTCATAATTGTAAGTTATACATTATTAGATTGAAATAACTATTAAAATTGAAATACTCGCCGCGAAGCGCGAGCTTTATCCTAGTGTATAAATGAAGTTTCTCATTTGAATAAAATATCTGAGCTTTTATAATTTTTCCTCCATAAAAAATAAGTTAGAGCCCACTTGTTTTCTAAATTAGCATTTTTATTTTTGTTAGAAATACTTCATAAAAATTTCATTTATTAAAATGACTTTCATGGAAAAGAAAACCGTAATTATGGAAAGAAAATAACAAGGAAAGAAAATCATAATTAAGGAATGTCCTGGGTAAGTTGACATCTCAACTGAATATCATAATAGCAGAACCACCTTAGCTTCAATGGAACATTGGAAACAGCTCTATAAATAAACAGTGCAAGGATGGGCAAACGCTAATGCTAATACGAATCAGGAGATCGGATCTAGAGGAAAGGACGGTTGTGGCGAGATTCTTGTTCCAATTCCAAATGCAAAACAATTTGGTTATGGAACACATTTCTGTGATTTGGGAATTCATTCATGCGGATTTGGATTGGATCACTTATAATGCTAGAGTCAGCCTAGCCAGATAGAGATACTTTAGGGCTCGTTTAGCACCATTTTCATTTTTATGTTTTCTGTTTTTCGTAAATAAAAAACTGGTTTTCATTTTTTAATTATATGTTTCCAAAAAACCATTTTTATTTTAAAAATGGAAAGTAATATTTTAACCATATATGTAACATGAGAACTTTAAAAAATTCTAATAAATTCAAAGTATATACAATGATAAAGTTTAAAATCTCGTAGAAACTATCATTATTATACAATGAAAAAATTATCATTATTTTAAAAAAGAAATCGAACATTCATCATTTTAATATATTATGTTGGGTGTGAGCTAATACGCGCACTCGTAACATACAAAATTAGGACACACAAAATTATTCAATAAATATATATTTAAAAGTTTATCATAAAAATAAATTCATAAAAAATGAACTTAATATAAAGAAATATGAAATAAATAATTTATGAATAAATATTTGTAATTCCAATTATATTATTATATTTTATTTTGTCTAAATTTGGAAAGAGGGAAATATCAAATATGTATATATATTCTTAGTTGTTACCATAAGTAGTGAGAGATTAATCAAGCATAGAAGGTAACTTGTAGGTCAAGATTCAGACAGCATGGAAACAGGGAAATATCAAATATGTATATATATTCTTGTTGTTTTACAAATTTCATTTATTTTTTGGATTTAAAGCCAAAAAAAAAAATGGAAACAATCCCATCTAGCCAAACACGTTTTTATTTATTTTAGTTAAAAAAAATGAAAAACAAGAAATAAAATTGATGCTAAACGAGTTCTTAACTTGTAATTGTAAAATCTAATGATGATGATCTTACCTATTAAACAAAGGCGGCCCATCAGCTTGTAGGGCCCGTGGCGGGAGTCCATATTACTTCTTCACATATAATAATAAATATAACACATATAGAATGTTTTTCGAATTAAAGGAAAGTAAGAACCAGAATACAGAAGGTTTTATAAATTCCTCTTATCTATCGCAGTTAATTTATTTAAAACCCGTAAGAGGGAAGGAAGGAAGGAAGGAATTGTTGCTCTATCTACGCATTTTTTCCTAGATCTCATCCTGGTTGAGCGGGGGTAATGTTTTCTCTTTTTTTTTTCTTCTAAATTTTTTTGTTTTGATTGTTCTCGTTCTCATCTGAGTCCAGCTGGTTAATTTTTTTTGTTCTAATTTTTGTTGTTTTCATTGTTAATTTTGTCCTCCCTCGTCTGATTTTTAGAGTAGTAATTTTTTTCTTCTAGCTGGACTGTTGTTGTTATTGTTATTATTTTCTGTATCTTTGAGTTCTTGACGAGTTAAATCTTGTGTTGTTATTTTGTTGTAGGAGAGGAGAGGAGAGGAGAGGAGAGGAGAGACAGAACATGGTGGGTAGTTATTAATTTCTTTAAATTATTTCACTTGAGATGATATATTTGTATACTTGACTCTCAGCAGGTTTTGATAAGTAAAAGAATTTCACTCTTGTGTGGCAGGACCTCAAAAGAGGGAAGCATGCTGGTGGGACTGGAAAAAGAAGTTCGGTGGAAATAGGGCCTGTTGAACAGATGATAACTAGGAGCAAGAAGAAGAATAAGGCAAAAACGGAAATAGAACCTGTTGAACAGATGATAACCAGGAGCAAGAAGAAGAATAAGGCAAAAATGGAAACAGAGCCTGTTGAACAGATGATAACCAGGAGCAAGAAGAAGAAGGCAAAAATGGAAACAGAGCCTGTTGAACAGATGATATCTAGGAGCAAGAAGAAGAAGGCAAAAATGGAAATAGAGCCTGTTGGACAGATGCGAACTAGGAGGAGGAAGAAGAATAAGAAGGCAAAAGTGGAAACAGAGCGTGTTGAGCAGATGAGAACTAGGAGGAGGAGGCAGAAGAAGAAGGCCAACAAGGAGGAAAAGGAGATAGAGGAGGAAGAAGAAGAATTTCCTATTTTTCTTCAATTGTGCAGCCTGATTTTTTGTATGCTGAGAAGTTGAAAAGGATTGAAGAATTCTGTGAACATCTTTTGAGAAGGCCGGACATCAAAGTAAGAAGAAATTTTCGTGCTCACTTCCTTTCTTATTGTCTGTTGAATTGATAACATCATCATGATGAGTCTTGTCTCGTCTTGTTTGATAACTTGCAGGATGGCACTATTGATGAGAAGGCATTTCTTGCCAAATTGTCTGAGGAAAGTCCAATGCCCGAGTCTCTTGCTAAATTATTGATTAAGGTACTCTTTTCTATTGTTATGTCTTTTGCTTGTATTATAGTTGTTACGATTCTTACCTTATTTTCTTACCCAGACTGCTATTACGTTCTGCTTTAGCTCGCATAAAATTTCTCAGCTTTTCAAATCTCTCAAGAAGCTGTTGAGTTTGGAGCCTTTTATCACGGTAACCACTCCACCGTCTTTGGATTTGTAGTTTCTCTTCCAAATTTGGTACATTACAACTTGAATTTATTTCCCAGGTTGAAACTAATTTTCAATCCGAGTATTTTATTGAAAGCTGCCTCGCTTGTGGAATCCCGGAAAAAGATATTAGTAGTGCTTGTCATGTATGTACTTCCAAACCCTAATATTTCCTTCTTCATTTTGACTATTTTTTTTATTACTTGTTCATCTTGACTTGGTTTATATTCTTTCTAGTATCTCGAGGAAATATTTGGAATGGAACATATCTTCCATCCTTTTATACGCAAGGTATGTCTCTTATTGATTGATGGGCCATTTGATATGTTTTTCTAAATTTTTCTAAATTTTGCCATGCAGAATATCCTCAAGGATATTGTTGCATTTAATGAAATAGTTGCTAAGATTATTCGCCGCGGAGGTTTACAGGTCTGCCTGAAAGGAAAATGTTATCTCATTATCATTTATTTTGTGGCATTTTTCACTAAATTAATTTCTTGTCTATTTTTTCCCCTGTGCCTAGAAAATGAAGGATAGTAGACTTTTTAGTTTGGCTGTTATCAGGAAAGTTGTGTCGGAACAAGTATCTCATGAGGTGCTTTATCTGCTAACTTATGGATTATTTAGTTCCTTCTCATGATGTTTGTTTCATTGATTGCACTTATTTCATCGCAGGCTTATCAAGCTGCTTTCGAAATAGTGCAGCTTCATCAAG
Organism: Juncus inflexus; assembly: GCA_024447665.1. Taxonomy (NCBI): domain Eukaryota; kingdom Viridiplantae; phylum Streptophyta; class Magnoliopsida; order Poales; family Juncaceae; genus Juncus; species Juncus inflexus. The sequence continues at coordinate 721,106 of JAJHPC010000013.1, read as the reverse complement.
AGTTTGACCGCCACCTGGCGTTACTACCCCGTGATCTTGTAAATGTGAGCTCCTTCAATCTATAGTTTCTTTTTCTTTTCTTTTTTTGAATGCAAGCTTGAATATAATTTCTTTTTCTAACAACTTGTTTAATTTCATCTAATTTGGTAGGGGAAGGGAAAAATCAAGGAGCTAATGAGAGATGACAATGTTGTTCTGTCCAAATTCAAGAAACTCGATCAATCTCTCATCAAGGCCTCCTTGAGAGTGAGTACATTTGCATTCTTTATTTATTTATTTTATTTTTCTTATTTTCATATTACAAGGCGAATTAACCCAACACATCCTGTCCTATTACTTTGCTTGCAGACTAGGATATGGTACTTAAAAAATACTGATGAGTTTAAGCGATACTATTTCTGGCTGAAGCCCTTTGTTGAGCTCAAAACAGACACGGTAATTTAATTGATTATTTATCATTCCTTTTCGGCTTCTCTTTCTGGACTGTTTATTCCTTTTGTGTTTAGTTTAGTCATTGATTATTTATTCCTTTTTGTCTTCCATTAATAATTGATTGTTTGTTCCTTTTTTGTTTATTACAGGGCTACAGTAGATTGGACGATGTATTGGAAGAAATCAGACAAGTCCATCCTGATTTCCCAAAGCTCTCGCAAGAATGCAATCGTCACGAGAACTCGGTATTCAAATTTGCTCAGAATTAAGAAAAAAAAAATCGAAATTCAATTAATTTCTCTAATGGTGTGGTGTATGGAATTGTGGTATGAATCATGTATCCAGCAAGAATTCTCCAGCTTTGGTGAACTATTGAGCAAAATCAAGCGCTCCACAGAGTGTCCTGTTTCTCTTACTCTCTTGCTCCAGGGAATTTTGGTATTACTCTCTCTCTCTCATTTCTGCTGTAGTGTACTCTTTACATATAAGATTTGACTTGATAGTTAATACCATTTTTTTTCTTGTTTTCTGTGTAGTGGTACATGGATATTTGTTCTGATATTCAAGAAAGAAAAAAAATGAAGGAAACGTGGGATCCAAACGCGGTAATTACTTCAACAATTTTCTTTGATTATTGTGTTCCTTTGTTTTAATGTTGGCTTGATGATTTAATGTTTTTTCCCCTTTCTATAGTGGTACAGGGAGAACCGTGGTGAACTTGAAAATGCAGGGGAACCGTGGGATCCAACGGTAATTACTCAACAATTTTCTTTGATTATTGTGTTACTTTGTTTTAATGTTGGCTTGATGATTTAAAGGGGTTTCTTCTTTTGGTAGGTACCGTTTCGTGAATTTACGAGTCTTTCTAAATCGCATTTTCACATCTACGAACAAGTGAGTGTTTATTTTTGCTAACATTTTTTTATATCAAACTACGTCACTTGTTTTTTCTATCATGTTACACAATATGGGTGATGCTTGTGGTCGCGCAAACCTATAAATTTGCCACATAAGTTGTTGAATTGCATTTTGGTACCTATTTTCCTTGTTATACGAAGTAATTCATTGGCATTGAAATCACATTAATAAAATATATACGAAATAGGCAGTATCAGAATTTTGAGACCGGACATTTAAAAAAAAAATCAGTAGTATGAATCCTGAAGAATGTTAATGAAACAATTTCAAGTTGATCCTTCCTAACATAGTAACATGTCTTGAGTTGTATTGCAGATTTGGGGGTATAGGCATTACGAGCATCCTGCCTATACCACTTATTTTGACCTTAAATTTTAAGTGCTCCCTTTCCAATTTGAGGCGACGGTTAAATTGATCTTTGCGTTATACCATCACTTATTTAGGTTAATTTCCTGTTTTATGCTTCTAAGTTAAACCATCATCTATTTTGATTTGTTTCGTGTTTTATGGTTAAGATTATCTGTTTTATAGTTCTAAGTTAACTATTATATATTTTGATTTGTTTCTTGTTTTATGGTAAAGATTATCTGTTTTATAGACCTAAGTTAATCCATCAACTATTTGGATTTGTTTCTTTTTTTATTATGGTTAAGATTATTATTTTTACTGTTGTGCTGTTATATGTTATCATACATTTAACTTATGCGTGATAATTATATTTTACTTTTTTTTTTCCTGTTTTTTTAAATTGGCATGTTGGACGATTTTGATTTTTTTTTGAAGGCCTTACAAGTGTTACAATATTACTAGGGCAAACTCTTGATCTGCTTTGGGGATGTATTTTTTCAAAAGAATATACATGATGTTTTTTGAGTTTTTTTGTAAGGTTGCGTTGAAAAAATTATTATTTCTATCAAATATATAATGTGACAAATAATATAAACCATGGTCGAAATCTACACCCTTCCTGAAGACCTTGCCCTTCCATTGCCTCCCCCTTCCTCACACAAACCATACTAAGTTAGCTTCTTGCTCGATCAATGCTTATGGCCATCCACTTTCCTGTTCGACATTAACGTCCCGTCATCTTTATATCCATGCCCAACCATATTAGCCCTGCTCGTCCTCACCATTGCCATTATTCCCCTTAATCCTGCCTGCATCTCTAGAGAATTGACACCCTAAAAAATGCTTTTACCACAAATGCGGAGGTTCGCTGGATGAGTCCCGATTGGACAGATTGCCAAATATCCAGTACCTCCTCCACGCTCCGCCATGGATCATATATGACACTCGTTGGTTGCACACATGGAACCTGAGCCTACCCAATTGGAGCCACCTCCTCTCACAGAGACGTCTCGACAATCTACTTAGAATTCAAATCTCGGTTGTAAACATAAATAACTCTTGTTAGGGTTTAGGGGGAACCAATTTCGATCAATCGCAGGTAACAATGTCAGTGGGAGTAAGACACCTGACCATTCTTTGCGAATTTCGGCCGCCGACGGCGCCTCCGCTCTGCCGGACAAGTATCAGTACTTCCCCCTTTTCTCTTTCCATCACGTGACGTGTTCTGCATTCCCGCTCAAATCGTCTCGTCCTCTGGCACCGGCTTGGACAAGCGTTGAGTTCGTCTCATTTGGTGCTGAGCCACCCTCTTAAAGAACCATAGGTACAAGTTAGTTAAAGATTAAATTTTGGTGTTTGTCTTTCTTTTCTTTTTTAGGGAATTTCATTTATACCCTTCAAAACTGCAAAATATCAAATTCACCCTTTGGAAACATCAAATTGATATCTAACTCACGGTCAGGCCAAATTTGCTATTTTTGATGTTTTCAAAGGCTAAATTTTATATTTGCAGTTTTGGGAAGGATAGGTTTCATATTTTGAGTTTTTGGACCGGTATGTTTGAAATTTCCCTTCTTGTTCTAGTTATTTGTTTTTAACAAATTCTTCTATGATTCCAATTTCTCAAAACTTACTAATATTTTTGAATTGTAACTGTTTATATGCAGGCAAATTTCAGCATTCGATTTGGAATATTGATATTGCGGGGCCTGAGTTATCGGCTCAAAGTGAAATATCGTCTCACCATTTCTCCTTTCACAGGATTTGTCAAGGAAAGTTGCTCACAAACTTCTCTTTAATTTAATGAATTGGGAAATTTGCAAAAGCCCCCACATTATGCCTAAGTTGCAAAAAATCCCCTACATTCTTCAAAAATTCAAAAAATAGACAGTGTTAAAGCAATACAACTAATGGTCTAAATCATTTTAAATGTTTAATATATCAATTGGTGTTAGATTAACACATTTAATTTAAGTATATTAATTTTACTTAGTTCTATTCATCTAGCTCCAATTAGCATATATTATATCAATTTCAATAATATTAACTAACAATTTTAGATATCCGGTTTATATGTTAGATATATTGAACTATCACCGTTACATAGGATTTAACTACAAGAAATCTTTTATTAATTTTCGAATAACTGAGGTCTCTTTCTTTTCAAAATTCTGTATTTTTTTCATCTAAAATTTCAGAACCCACATTTATTCTTTTTAATTTTTTTAATACCGCTGATCAGGTATTTTTGAGCATTATTGACATTAAACTTCACATAAGTTAGAGCTTGCTTGCAATAGATGCTTCTCATGTTATCATCAATCGATCTAGGTTTCTTTTTTTGTAAGTTTTATGTATTTTTACATTTTTTTGTTTATTTGGGTTTGAATGTTACAGTGCTAGAGCTGGACTGTTGCCTTTTACTGATATTGTTGTTTTGGGGCCTAAAAACAACCTCTTTTTTTACATAAGCTACTTTTTATTTTTTTATTTTTATTTTAAAATGTGTTTTTTTGTAATTACGTTTATTTGTGTGTTTAATTAATTAGACAGTCTGGAAATCCACACAATGCCTACAGATTTAGGAAATAATTTGATGACACAACCGAAGATTTCTCCTGTAAAAGATTCTGTTGAGGGGAGAATAAATGTAATTTGCAACAATAGCAAGGTGATTTTCGTAATTTCCACTCGCCTTCTTATAATCACAGTAAAATTTAGTCCTAACTACCAACTTTCTGACTTATGGTTTGTGATTTGTACTTGGGCAGATATGCAGGTGTATTTTACGAAAATACCCCTGTTCGTCTTTAGTGAAGGACTGTATTACCGCCATGTCAGAAGGGCTAAACTCATCTTTTGACACAACTTTCTCTCTCTTCTTTGGAGAGACGGAAATTCAGCATCCGGACCAAGAGTGGGAATCTTTCATAAACGAAATATCAAAAATGTGCAACAAAATTGGAAATTCGGTTTCAAAATGTGAAAATAATTTAACGGCGAATGAAAATAAAACCGCGTGGGATTTCTTATTGGATAGCGGGTTCCACGCCCGGAACCAGAAGCAGTTTTGCGGGTCGTTTTTATCTATTTTGTGTGATAATAATTCTATTATGAGTAAAAGTAAACATAATTATGATTATGAAATGAAAGAGAGCAATGAGCAGTTAAATTATTATATCGGACTTATTAAAGAGACTTCAGATTGATTACACGCATTGTATGAGAGTCGGAAGCTCGATATTCTACATAAGCAGTAAGCACTTTTCTTTTGAATTAAATTAAATTAAATTAAATTAAACTAAACTTTTGTTCGTATTTAATTCTAAAATTTTTATAGCATTATTCAGATATGTGGAGCAACTCGCGAGTTTATTACTGAACATATCGTCATACCTAAACGAGACTAACTACATAGACTATCTGAGACTTCCCCTGTAAAAAATGGAATGGCAATGTGCAGGATGGGATGGAGCATGTGTTTGGGAAGTTGAGATATGGACGGGATTTGCGGCTCAATGAGGTGCGTGGAGGGTTTGTAGGTTCCTGCGTCTGAATTGTTGCGACATGTGCAACGGTAGAATCAATTCTATATTACTCGGTCAATGCTCAACCGTTGACCGATTGCTCGTTGAGTTATATATAATGTTTTTGTGTTTAATATATTGTTTTTGTATTTTATGTACTGTTTTTAGTTTTTATATACGTTTAGCTTTCAAAATATATATTTTATATATTTTTTTTGTTTTTATGTAATGTTTTTCTATTGTTTTATACTGTTTTTGTGGTTTATATTATTGTTTTTTACACTGTTTTTATACTTACTATATTGTATTTTTCGTATATTGTATTTTTTTTGTATATAATTTTTTATATATATATACATATTATATAATGTTTTATTGGGTTTCAGATACTTTGTTATGTTCTATATATTGATTCGCTGAAAACAAATTATACAATTATTGTTTTGTAGGCAAGAATGATTTTATGCTGTTGGAAACCAGTGATACCGATGTCTGTTAATCCAAGCGCTACTGATCAAGAAGTCCAACAGGTTGAAATCTCGTTTTTTTTCTTGTTTCAAAATGGAATTCTTATTTTTTACTATGTTTTTGGTTTGCTTTTGTAGCATAAACTGTGGAATCTTGCACAGAGGACTACAGCTTTACCTTTCGGGCCGGGCGCTTTCACATTATCTACAACCTATACTCTCTTAACAGAAGTAATTTATTTTAATTGAAATGTATTTTATGTCGAAAGTAATTATTATCACTTGATGCAATGAAGGATTCCTTATTGGTTTAGGCATCCCAAAGCTGGTATTGCCTGCACAGCAAAATGCCACTGTATGCAATCTCTTTTCCTTCTTCTCATTCATCAACACCTGACCGAATTGTTCAAAATATTATTTGAATATAATCTTTTTTTATGTTTATTCTTTTTTTAGGTTAATCTTGATCCAAATATAAGAAACGTAACAGAACTAACCTCTTGGCCCAACTTTCACAATGGTGTTGCTGCTGGTTTAAGATTCGCTCCTTTCCAGGTAAATAAAAATAAAAATATTTAAAAAAAGAGAAATTTGCAAAACAGCCCCTACATTATGATGAAATTGCAAGAAAAAACCTTCTGAGTTTTCATACTTAAATGCTTAAAAACATGTTTTGGATATTAATTACAACAAGTTTTAATTGTAAGGGCACACATGATATTTCTCATTTTGCCAGGGTACACATGAAACTACTCCAAGAAAAACTAATACACGACGAACCCTTAAAATCTATAACTAAAATTTCTTCCAATTATCATATTTCCACCACGTACAATCTACCCAAATAATTAAAGATTATATCTTTCTTCCATACAATATCAAATTAGCATGTAACTAAATAAAAAAGGAATTCAAATACAGGCAGTTTTATGGTAAGTGGATAACTTGAAGCCCAAGACAACTCTGGAGGAGCATCGGTTAACCGACATGAGATTCAGCCCAAGCATGCCTCATCTCGCCATGTCACCATTCGATCGTACCGTCCAAGTCTTGTACACCGACAATGTAGTATGATTTCCATCTCTTACTGGTCTTACAAAATTAACCCACAATCTGAAAATCCTTGTCTTTAATATTCCAAAACTTATGGTTTTTTATAAATTTTTTAAAATATAGGTTCTTAGAAAGCACCGTTTTTGTAAACTGGTAATGATTCTAGGCACATAGAGCCTATTTTTAGAATCAGAGCCCTAGAAATAGAAAATTTTATATGACAGTGAGGTCTAGTACTTAAATCCATATCAACAATTAAAAGAACCACCGCATCTCAAACTTTCCAGGCTTCATTCTAGATTTGGATTCTATGTCTGTAACAATATTGATTTGAAAAACGCGATTCCGTCATCCTAAATCATAGTTAGGTTTAGGCAGACTTTTCGTCTTCTTCTAATCTTTTTTTCCTTATTTGAGCGGCAAGGGTATTCGTTAAGGATGTTCACCCCAACAAAGACGACCTCATTTACTCGTGCGATGGCGCCGAATTCTGTTACTGGAGCATAAATAACAGTAGATGTGCCCGCGTCTTCAAAGTACGTAGTATAAATGATGAAAAAAATGGGAATTGATTGTTTTATTTTTGGGTGTGTTTTGTTGTTTGAATTGGTGTTTTTTTGTGTGTGAAGAGGGCAATTCAACAGGATAATAGACGCTACAGACAATGACATAAAATAATATTACAAAACATAATAAAATATGAATAAGATAGATATAATTTAATGTGATAGTGCAATTCTTATTTGTCTGCTGCCCTTTGTCCCTGCTCTCGAGTCACAAGTGATAACCTCTTTTTTTTTTTTTTTTTGAAGGATCACAACTTATAACCTTCTAAGTCGGGATTTCTATAACTAGGCTTCAATATAGTTATGGGAAGCTTAAGAATGTGACGCCATTTTTCGATCATTGCCAGCATCGCATCTCTTCCTTGGCCGTGTTGAGTATGTGATCCGTGGTTTTTTCATCATCTGAAAAAAAATTATCATAGCTTGATTTTAAATAATTGATTACTTCTACACGGTTATATCTCTTATACCATGTTAATTGACATATTCAAGTAAATCTTTTTCTTTCAAAACAGTTAATAAAGAATTTTTTTTGGAGCTTCTTTTAGAGTCAATTTTTTTTTTCATCACTTTATTGCTCCAAAATAAGAATCGGTATATATATTTGGGCAATGAATTTTTTTTTTTTTTTTTTTGCAATGTGAGAACTTGTCTTATTTTTTGTTTGATAGAATGACCAGAAACAACAAAGCATTAACACATCTAATTAACCATACTAAAACTAATCATAATATCATACAAATTTAATTTGACATATTAACTTCGAATACAAATGACATGCCATGAAAAAGAAAAAAAAAGACACCATAGAAATTAAATGAAAAAGAAAAGATACTGCTGCAATGGGCTAGGATTTGGGATTGGTTGAAATCAAAACAAAATTGGATGAATCGAAAATGGAATCAGACAATATCACTGAAAATTCGGAAGAATAGTTGATCGATTGGTCGGTCATAAATCAGATCCTTCCTTGCCGATTCCGGTCCGCACAGGCTACAAAGAAATATAAAAAGATTTGGAACAACTAGCTAATGGGCATAGCCCACCTTATAAATGTGGTCGATACAATCGAGGCAGATCATAAATTAAACTTTCTGCAATTATACGTGAAGTTAGTCAAGAATGATAAGTGTGCCTAAATTTACTCAGTTTTCACTATTTCTACGCACATTGCTAACAAATTTGTTTGTTTTTGTTCACAGCTGTTAGGTCTCAAGTAAAAATCAATTTTTGAGTCGGGAGTACATGTTTGTTGCTCAAATAACGTTATTTATTTTATGAATTGGTTGTTTTTTTTTTGTTTTTTAATTTATGTTATTGTTTGTCATGTGATCACATATGCGATTAAATATGTGATCACATATGCAATCAAATATGTGATCACATACATGATTATATATGTGATCATATAATGTTGTATGGTTATATTTACAATCACTATACTTTTATTTATTATACACATTTGTCCTCACTACACTATATTCATTACTTGTTGCCACAAAGAACGAATAATTCATACCAACATTACGGAGAATGTTCTCCTGACAAAGTTTGAGTATAAGTACTTTGTCGACTACTCTATTCTTCTCGCAAACGATTTCAAATTCCATGGTATGAAAAATACAATTTAAAATAATTTTTTTTTCTATTTTGCATTGTAGTATTTTCTTTCACTCGAATTAGGAAGAAGATTTAGTGACCCATTTTGTTTAGAAGCAACATTTGATGATGAGGAGGTCATTGCTATACCCTTGAGCGGAGGAAGAAAATATTCTCAATTATGCGAAACGAATGGGCACATGACAAGCTATACAAGTGAGGTGAAGATCGACAAGAAAGGTTTTCCGGTATACCCAAAATACGAGGAAACGCTCAAGAAATTGTGCTTCACAGCCCGATATTGTGGACAAATCAATATCGGAAAGAATTCATAAAGTGGGCCTTAGTGAATTTCAAGCAAAGTGTCATTGTGGGGCATAATCCACCTTATAAACGAGGTCGAGAAAATCAAGGCTGGTTTGGTATTATAGAAGGTGCAAGGATGATTCGCATGCACCCGTCCAAAATCCGCAATAACACGCTCAATTCTCCAGCAGTGTCGAAGTATGACACAAGTGATGAGGAATTGGTAAGATTCTTTCGAAATGTTACTGAACATCATTCTGATTATAATTTGTGCAGGTATGAAACTTGAGCTATATTTAGTCTCAGTTGTGAGACTAACTAATTGAGGCATACAATTGAGACTGCTAAAGTATTTTCATCGGCGTTATTTTGAGGCAGCTAAATATGAAATGTAGACCAATTTAGGGGAGATATTGTCCTAATATTTGGTTATGCCGTATGGCGGTGCACTTTATTATGAATTAGATACCTTAATTGAGGCACTAACTGTCACTAGTATAAATTTTGAACACACTTCTCAGTTCAAGGAGGAATGACGCTTCACAACCCGTGTCTTTGTGGACCAATCAATATCGGAAAGAGTTCGTAAGTTGGCCTTCAGTGAATTTCAAACAAAGTTTTATTGTGGGCATAACCCGCATTACAAACTAGCTCAAAATAGTAGTGATGGCTAGTTCGGTATACTAGATGTAAAAAAGAAAATTGCGCGCATACGCGGAATACTCCAGCGTCAAAGTATGCCTCGACTGATGTGGAATTAGTAAGATTCATTAGGAATCTTACTGAACACCCCTATGATTATAATATTTTTTTGAATGTAACAATTATTTAAGTCAAATTGATATTATAATGATAATTAGTTGTGATCTAAATATCTATTTAATAATTGCATAGGACGAAGATCCAATCGCCTTCACAAAATTAAACTTTCCGTAATTATATGTGAAGTTGGTCAACAATGGTAAGTGTGCCTAAATTTTCTCAGTTTTTAATATTTGTATGCACATTACTAAAAAAAATTTTTTATTTTTTATTTTCAGCTATTAGGTCTAAAGTGAAGATCAAGTTTTGAGTCGGGAGTATGCACATTACTAAAATAAATCATTTGTTTTCAGCTAGTGATGGGTGGTGGAGGCAACTGATGGTTTAGGTTAGTGTAAATTGCTCGAATAATGTTGTTTGTTTTATGAACTTATTATTTTTATTTTTTGTTTCGTAATTTATGTTAATGTTTGTCATGTGATCACATATGCGATAAAATATGTGATCGCATATGTGATCATGTAATGCGGTATGGTTCTATTTACAACCACTAATTTGGGTAATAATTTTATTTATTGTATACATTAATTCTCACTCCACTATCTTCACTCCTTGTTGTCACAAAGAACGAATAGCTCATAATAGCTCATAAGAATATTATGGAGAATGTTCTCCTGACAAAGTTTGAGTACAAGTACTTTGTCGACTACTTTATTCTTCTCACAAATGATTTCAAATTTTATGGTATGAAAACAATAATTTAAAATAATTTATTTATTTATTTTGCATTGTAGTATTTTCTTTCACTCGAATTAGGAAGAAGATTTGATGACCCCTTTTGTTTAGAAGCGATATTTGATGATGAGGGGATCTTAGTCGTAAGTTTTTATTTTATCATCATTTTTCAAACATACGATGACACCTAACATATTTTCTTGTTTTATAAGAGTTGTTTAGTACTTTCAGTTGTTGCCACAAAGAACCAATGATTATAAGACTATTACGGAGAATGTTCTCATGACAAATTTGAGTATAAGTACTTAGTCGACTATATGATTATTCTCACAAATAATTTCTTATTCTATGGAATGAAGTTTTTTTATTTGTAAAAATAGAAATGTATTGATTTTGTTAAATTAAATTGATGTATTCTATAAATTTTAATTAACCTTCAGATTCCAAAATTAGAGATTGGCCTGATTTTGAGACAGATAAATGTGAAAATTGGATCAATTTAGGGAAAATATTGCCCAAATATTTGGTAGCGTCGTATGATTATAATTTGTGCGGGAAGCAACTATATGAAACTTAAGGCATATTATTTGAATATGATAGGTAGCAGCTCTGAATTAGTCTTAGTTGTGACTCACTAACTGAGGCATATTATTGAAATTGTTGAAGTTTTTTCATTGGCTAATTCTAATCTTGTATTATAGAAAAAATTACCTGCTTGGTTCATTATATAGCTTATGGATCAGATTTCCAATCTCTTCATCAACAACTATATTATTATCATGAGCTATATTATTATCATGAGCATAGTTCTCCACCAATTTATTTATCAAATTTGCAAATTCTTTCCAATTTTTTCATTGGCTAATTCTAATCTTTCCAATCAGATGTTGAAGATGTTATTTTAAACTCCCAAATTAATTACCTCTGAAACCACCCGTCATATTGTGGATAGGCTAGTGTGTATGTGCGAGTAAAGTATGACAAATGCACAAAGTAGGTAGGTTCTTTCAAGCGGAATAGAAGATCGAGTTCTTTATAACTTATACGCTTATTGTTATTTCTTAAAACTTTCTTCAACGCGTCATCTTCATCGTCGTGGAGGTGCTCAAAAAATCTCCTTAACTTATTAACAAAAATTCTCATGCTATCGCGCAAATCGCCAAGCCCAAGTGACTGGATTGCACATATAACTGCCAAAACTTATAATTCCCTCTTGCAATTGCCAATCCAAATTATTGACATAATGCTTCCTCATTATTGTACTCCATAATGCAGGATATTTCTCAATAGTTTCGGTCCTAAAAATTAATATTATTTAATTGAAATTAATCTAAAAAATGTTTATGTTTAATATATCAAATTTGCAAATTCTTTCCAATTTGATTCTTGGCATGAAGGAATAGCACGTCCTGTTCTCCTTGAATCAAGTAGTTTATTCAATATATGAAATATCGACATATTTTAGTGTCTCTATTAACTTATCTAGTTCATAATCCAAAACATCACCATATGGTGCAACAAAATTTTCGGACAATAACTTTCCTAATTTGGTTCAATTGTCACGTTTATGTTACTCAAAGTTATGCCGAACTCTAGTTTTTGGATCTGAATTAAAATACACATATATCAAAATTAAAAATGAGAAATAAGTAGAAATTAAACGTAATCCATGAAAAATGAAAAATAAATAAAAAAACTTCATACCATAGAATTTTAAATCATTCGTGAGACGAATTGAGTAGTCCGGTAAGTGCATGTACTCGAATTTCGTCACGAGAACATTCTCAGTTATGTTCTTGTAAATCATCCGATGGTTGTGGCAACAACGGAAGGCACCAAACATCCTCCTTTAAAAAAAATATGTTAGGTATTAACTTATTTTTATTGAAAAATAATAAGTAAATACAAAAACTTACGACAACACGGTCATGCCGATCTGAGAAAGGACCCCCAAAATCCCCTCCTTTTTAGGGCCTTTCCGCTCATGAGAAATCACATTAGCGTTCACTCGTGTTTCGGGTACAATAAATAAGGTTTTTCGTCGATCTCGACCTCGCTTATGTAGCTTGTCATGTTCCCATTTATATTGCGTAATTTAGTGGATTTTTTCCTTGTCTCAAGGGACTTGCGATGACCACCTCATCATCAAATGTGACTTCAAGATAAAAGAGGTCGCCATATCTCCTTCCCAACTCAAGCGATGGAAAACACTAAAAGGGAAAAAAAAGGAAAAAATATTTTAAAAATGAAGTTCATAATTGCCAACAAATCAAATGTAGTTTCAAGACAAAAGGGGTCGTCATATCTCCTTCCCAACTCAAGCGACAGAAAACACTAGAAGGGAAAAAAAGAAAAAAATATTTTAAAAATAAAGTTCAAAATTGTCAATAAATTAAAATAGAAAAATAAATATCTCTTTCTTCTTATACTTCATCAACAAGCCTTCCTTCTCATCTCCATCCCGTTAACTGGCGCTTCTCTTTCCGCGCGCCATTTGCGATCCGGTCCTTGTTCCAAATTATAGATGAAAAGAAATAAATTCAACTAACATGTATATCATTTATCAATTCATTATTTAAGAAAAAAAAGTAATATCTCATTGTGTCATGTAAATTATGTAGTACATTGAAATAAAAACGTAATTATTGTAGGAAATAATCGAAGATCTTTGTATACGAATTACATACTTTTTTGTCTAGGAATTATAACTAAAATTCTTTAACAAACTTAAGATAATACAAATAGATATACTAAATATATAGAAGCTCTATTTGTATCTCGGATTCAAGAAATTGAACGACTGTGGAGAAAAGAAAAAAAAATTTATATCTAAAAATATTAATATAACAACTAACTAACATCAGATGTTGAAGATGTTATTTTAAACTCCCAAATTAATTACCTCTGAAACCACCCGTCATATTGTGGATAGGCTAGTGTGTATGTGCGAGTAAAGTATGACAAATGCACAAAGTAGGTAGGTTCTTTCAAGCGGAATAGAAGATCAAGTTCTTTATAACTTATACGCTTATTGTTATTTCTTAAAACTTTCTTCAACGCGTCATCTTCATCGTCGTGGAGGTGCTCAAAAAATCTCCTTAACTTATTAACAAAAATTCTCATGCTATCGCGCAAATTGCCAAGCCCAAGTGACTGGATTGCACATGTAACTGCCAAAACTTATAATTCCCTCTTGCAATTGTCAATCCAAATTATTGACATAATGCTTCCTCATTATTGTACTCCATAATGCAGGATATTTCTCAATAGTTTCGGTCCTAAAAATTAATATTATTTAATTAAAATTAATCTAAAAAATATTTATGTTTAATATATTTTCATTGCTATATACCTGTGCACGGAGGAAAAAAAACCTTCTCAATTATGCGGAACGAATGGATACATGACAAACTATACAAGCGAGTTGGAGATCCACAAGAAACGTTATTTGGTGTGCCTAGAGCAAGAAGTAACGCTCGAATGATTTTTTGGGAGCGAAAAGACCCGAAAAGGATGACTCATAAGTTTTATAGGAGGGTGTTTAGTGCTTTCCGTTGTCGCCACAAAGAACGGAATGACTCATGAGAATATTACGAAGAAATTCTTATGAAGAATGTTCTCGTGACAAAGTTTAGTTGAAGTACTTAGTTGACTACTCGATTCTTCTGCCAAATAATTTAAAATTTCATGGTATGAAGTCTTTTTATTTGTAAAAATAGAAATGTATGATTTTATTAAATTAATTTGATGTGTTCTTATAAATTTTAATTAACGTAATAAATTTAATTATTATGATTCAAATATCCCTCATCCATTTTATCGAGCATACCGAAATTGCCCTTACCGACGATAGCGTCGGTGAAAAGAACTTTAGGGTGGGAGCATCACGATGGTTTATCACCGACGGTAGGTTGCCGATGGAAACTAAATTTCTAGTTGTGATAATATAACCCAAAAACGCACCCACCCCCTATTAAATAGTACTTTTTTTTTGTATTGCTTTAATGATTTTTGGCTATTTCAGTCTCAATTAAGCAACTACACAATGATAGTAAAAAAAAATTTCGTAAGGGCTATTTTTTGTTTGGAAAATGAGAATTTGAAAATTGTTTTCTTTAATACTCAAAAACTTATGATTTTATGAATTTGTGAAAATATAAGTTCCTAGAAAGTTAGTTTTTTGTAAACCAATGATAATGCTAGACACATACATCCCATTTAGAATAAAAAAACCTAGAAATAATTTTTTTTATGATAGTCAGTTCTAGTAATTAAATATATGCCAACAATTAAAAGAATCACCATTTTTTAGAAGCTCCATTTGTATCTCGAATTCAAGAAGTTGAACGCATGTGGAAAAAAGACAAAAAAATGAACTGAATAAAATTAAAGCGGAATAAATTGAATTTTATTTTGAAGGTTAAATCAAATTAGAAATATATTAGATAATATTAGTAGGCATAATATACAAATTAAGTCTATCATTATAAATTAGCAGCACATAATATAATTAGTTCGATTTGATTGTCGTTTCTTAAAACAATATTGATCCGGACAAATAAAACCAAATTGAACTGACAAATCAAATAATTCAAATAATCTTAAAACAATAGAAAGAATGAAATGACCGCATAATCGAATCTAAAAATATTAATATAACAACTATCTAACATCAATTATTGAAAATGTAATTTTAAACTCCCAAATTAATTACCTCTGAAACCATGAGTCATACTATGGATAAAACAATGTGTCAGCGAGTAAACTTATACACAAAATCCACAAAGTAGGTAGGAGTGCCGAGCGGAATAGAAGGTCGAGTTCTTTATAACTTCTATGCTATCCTTTAAAGTATTTTCAACAATTTTTCATCGTTGAGGTGCTCAGAACATCCGCTTAACTTATTAACAAAAAAAATTTATGGTAGAGTTCGTACAAGTGCCAAGCCCAAGTGACTTGATTGCGTTTCTACTTGTACCTTAGCTGCCAAATTTTATCTTTCCGTGTTTGAATTGCTGATCCAGATCATTCACATAACCCTTTCTTATTATTATACTCCACAACATAGGATGCTTCTTAATAGTTTCCGTCCTAAAAATAAATATAATCAAATTATAATTAATGTAAAAATTACTATGTTAAATATATTTTTATACAAGCTTTATAGAAAAGTTTTACCTCTTGGTTCATTATGTAGCTCACAGATCAGATTTTTAATCTTTTCACCGACAACTATATTATTTGCAAAAAAATTCCAATTTAATTATTGGCATGAAATAATATCATGTCATTGTTTTCTAATTTGCAAAAAAATTCCAATTAAATTATCATTAATCTCTAGTAGCTTTAGTTTTCTATTTTTTTTACATCATTTTTTTGTTTTCATTTATATTCTATTGTTTTATTTCTACTTTTGTCAGGCTATAATTACTAAAAGAAACATACTAAAAAATAACAATTTTATATCCTCACCGGAGTGGATTCAATATTATTTTCAGAATTGGTCAGGATTAATTTTTCCAATTTCATTTTTTAATAATTATTACATTGATATAAACTATGTGTTCATTTTAAAAAAAAATTAACAAATGAATATTACCTTCAACTTTAAGTACGAGTTCACCAACTACATGTGCATAGTTTCAATTGTTCCATTCAAATTCTTCAAAAATGTACGACAAGTATATTTTTCACTTAAATTATGTATATCTTCCGTCTTCAGATTAATATAGTTAATTATGTATGCTAATTCCGTGGATAAGAAAAATATATATATTAGTGCAATATAAGTTTATAAATTAGGAGAAAAATACAATTAATATAATTGTAGACGAAAAATATTAATACAATGAATTTGTGACATTTGCATGTATAAACTCACAAAGAAAAAATTTCCACATGTTGTTAGTTGTGCGTTGTTGTTACTCTTTTCTCTTCTTTCTCTCATTTCCCTTTTCAACATAATGGCACCCAAACCCAAAGCTACTACCAAAAAGACGGTGACCAAACAAAAAACGCTATCAAACCCCGAATTGGATTTCAGTAACAAAAACAATTCTTTCCTCTTCAAAACCCTGGAACCTTAACAACGGATAGTTTTTCACTTCGTCAATAATATCCTAGAGCCAGTTGCGAAACTCAAAACAAATCTCGAGCGGAAAAACGTGTATCTTTTTCGACACTTGTGGTATAAATCAAAATTGATTAGTATTCCATTCTTAATTTACCATCACATGCAATATTTTTTGCGAATCGGAAACCTACCATTCGGGAATTTTCTTACCTGGATTTGCAATCATCTAAATATTGTGATTCCCCGTACCATCCTCTTCTCAAAACTAGAAAAGGTCCCTAACCATGATCTACTCTATCTTGACCGGTATGCCAGGCAATACAATCTTAAGCCCTACTCATTTGATGATGACTCATATGGCCTTTTCAAGCTTAAAGGAGCCAAAGTTATTCATTACTTCCCTCCGTTAGATGCAACAGATCGACACGTGTGGCCGCCCGGTACGGAATCAAAGAACTTCACACATTTTGTTAGCACTTCAGACCCTCAACCAAACCCACCCTTGCCCGACACTAACCCTCCAGCAGAACCTGCACGAAACCAACCCCCACCTATGGATCCCGCGGATGAGCAAGAAGACCTTCACGCTGACGATGCTGTAGATTTAGATTAACACAACCGGTACAACGGACCAAGTGATAGGCACTATGGTCCGTCGACAAAACCAAGATCTCGAAGCTCTTCATGCCGACAATCATGAAATATTCCAACGCCTAGATGCGATCGAGACAAGTTTCACAGCTTACGCTCGTGAAAATAATAGAGTCCAACATGAAAAATTTTAGACTCTTCGTGCGGCATTCAATAGCCGGTACGCTCCCGGCTCCTCTTCTTCAAACCCTAACCTAACCAATTTCTGAGGCCTGACCGAGTAAACCCTAGCCCCTTCTGTCTTTCGACAAAACCTAAATCCTAGTTGTATTTTGCTCTCTTTCTTTGTTAAAGGCATTTCTTTTTAAAATAATTTATTATTATGTTCTATTTTCATGACTATGTGTGTTGTATTTTGCTTATTTATGGTACTTTATTTTGAACTTGTGACAACATTTAACATTTTAATTTTGGTACATTCTATGTGTGCATATGGTTTATTTTTTTATTTTTTTTAAATATTTATGGTTTATCTATTTGATGGGGAGCACATGTTTAGGGAGAGTTCATGATTCTAGTTTGTGTTCCTTTTGCATGTTTTTCAAAAAGGGGGAGAAGAAATTAAACTTGTTTTTTCTCAGAATAGTTTTGAAAATCATCAAAATATGGAGTTTGTTGTCCTCAGTTTGATGATATTTAAACCTATTCCGAGCTACAAAAAAAACGTTGTTTGAGAATATTTTATAAGCTCAGATTTTCACAACAAAAATGAAAATTAATTGAAATGGACGTTTCTCTATAATCTCGGAAGACAAGAACTCGTAACGCTTTTGAAGTCGTCAAGCTTTTCAAGGATTACAAGTCGTGGGAGCAAACATCTTTAGTTCTTCTAGTGTGTTGTGTGTTGAGGGTTTTTTAATTTGTATTGAAAAGAGAGTAAAATCTGCAATATTCATAATTTCTGCTAATTCCATTGGCAAGGGAACCTTCCGTTGCCAAATTTTCATTCTGGCTTGAGGCTTGAATAATTCTTGCACATTCCGTTCCCAACGGACATAGTCCGTTGGCAATGGAACTGTAAGAATTTAGTCGTTGGGAGAAAATCGTTTATTAATTACCTTCTGTTTTTGCATTCCGTTGGCAACGAAACTGCGCAGATTTTCTTTTCTGAGGGATGTTCTTTCCTCCTATAAAAAGGGGTAGCCCTACTCAGTTTTGGCTCACGAATTCTCAATTGAAAAAGCAGAGAAACTTTCTTATTATTACTAGTTAAATTACTCTAAATCTTTTAGTGAAATTAGTGGAGTTGTTGAGTGTGTTGCTCGTTAGTTTGTTGAAATCAAGAGATTGAGTTGTAAGTTGTTGTTCTACCAAATCGTCACGAGTTGTGTAAGGCAACGGTGGATCGAAATTTTGTATCGAACAAGCTTGTTTAAGTGAAATTGGTGCCGAGAAGCAAGTCCCGGAGATTAAGCAACTCGTAAATGCGGTAAAGTCCGCAAGCAAGTAAACGGATGAATAAGGCTCACGCAATCACTCGGCCGAACTTCGTCAGCATATTTGTGTGTTTGGTATCTCTTTAATTTCTTTTACTTATTTATTTTATTTACTTATCTTTGTTTTAAGTTATTAGAATTGATTCAACCCTCAATTAAAAGTTAAACAACATAAAAAGTTTAAAACCCTAAAAATTATAAATAATCACACTTCCGCACATTTAGGCCTATTAAACCCTCTATAGGTCTCAATCAAACAACACATCGCTCCTTTTTCCGCCGTTGACCAGCCCGGGCGGCGCTGGTGAGAGGTAGATAATTAAAATTTATAACAAAATTATTGCTATTAGGAATAATGTACAACTTTTTTATTTATTTAGATCTAATCAACAATTTGATTTGTTTAGGCAAATTTGTTTAATTAAGTACTTGGAATAATTGTGTCTTTTTATAATGGTTAAATTTGAGAGAGGAGAAACAAATTTGTATGGATAGAGGGAAATTGAGCTTAGAGATCAAAATTATATAAATTCATTGTGAAATTTTTTTAAGTTGGTAATTTGAACAAGGCGGTATCAGTCCAAATGAACAAGTTGAATTCTAACATACTATTTTAGAATAATTGTAATATTTGTGTGCTTGATTAAGAATATGTATTATCAGTCAAGAGTTACGAATTATGAGTTTTCTAACTTCTAAGTTTGGTACTAGTGAAACATACATGTTTTTATTTACATTTTTTTTACCACGAAAGAAACATACAAGTTTTTATTGAGAAAAGGAAGACATTTGGTAGCTACTGATCAAATTCAATTCAATCAACTTATGTGCATATGTTTACAAATTCACCATTATGTACGAAAGAGTTCACAAACCGGTACAACTATAATACACACACGTACATAGTCCTCCTGAAAAATTCATGAGAATCTCACATCAACATATTCACAAAGAATACATAAAAGGTTATTAGTTTAATTAAACCAACATAAAGCTCTTCCAATTTCCATTCTTATTCCAAAACTTGTACTTAATCATCTCAAACAACCAGACAAACTGAAGAGTCCTTTGAGCCGTCAGTTATATCCTTCTTTTTTCCAAAATATGAGAAGGGATCCTGTATGAAACAAAATGATTAATCAATTAGTTAATAAATTGATTAATTTAAAATATAACATAAAGTTAATTAACATTTACCTTGTCAAAGACGAACAAGAATGCAGCATGAATAAACATTAATGCGAAAGGTATGTCCAAAACAATTATCATAAATATATCCGTGTAAAATGAAGTATCAGTATAATCAGGGTATTTGGCTTTCACAAATAGCGTTGCAATAAAACCTGTATTAAGCGCTGTAAATTTACATAATGCATGTGTTAATCTCTTTGAAATTTTGTCAAATCCACGTAAAGTGTAAAAATATCCGTTAAATGTCATCAGGCCAGAAATAAAGCATAGAAATATTGCTAATGTGCGAAATATTGACGGTTTGTCGCCTACAAGAAAAGTGAGATATAGATATGGGATCCAGCTTAATATCAGGAATTGTGATGCATTAATGTCTATAATATTTGGATCCTGTTTTGAAATGAATGAAATAGTATTAGAAAAAGAAGATTGTTAATAGATGTTAAATTACGGAATTTATTATCATAATACCGCAAAATAAGAAGAAGGGTTTTTCTGTGAGTTGTCTGAAATGTCCGTATTTCTCTTGAAATATGAAAGCGGCTCCTAAATTATTTAAATAAAAAAAATCCTTCAATATTTATCTCGTTTTCTTTCAAAAATTTAAAAACAAATATTAAATGTAAAAAACGAATGAGTAATTTATTACCTTGTGAAAAACATGCACTCATGTAAAGTAGATAGCAGATGAAATAAAACATGTGATAAAAATCCAAGTCGTGATTTTTGCGAACAAATAATGAGGATTCATGTGCATCATTACGAGTATATTTAGAATAATCCATACATTCGCAAAAGAATATATCAGGCCAGCAAAGATAAATTTCTTCATAACTGGCCCAAGTCCTGTTATAGAAGCATGACACATCATTGAACAAACTACTATGACAGTAGAGGTCAATGACAAAAGATTTCCCAAAAATCGCAAGTTTGATATTTCTTCTTTTAGGAGAAATTCGTTCAGAAAATAGTGCGCGATGATGCAGAACATAATTATTGCGAGAGGTCGAGATTCTGTAATGTCCTTTGCAATGAGCAAAAGAAGATGAATCCAAAAAAAGTATGTGATTATTAAATGGTTTTAAAAGAAAAGAAAGATAAATTTATTTAATAGTATTTGTAATTATATAATCTAGCCAACTAAAACACAAACAAGAACTATTAGTAAGAATTCATCAGATCCTACACTTGTAAACTTTCGCTCGATAAAAAATCAGACCCCTCTGCCAAAAAGATTAGCTTGTCATGATCCTCGGTTAAAATCGGTTTTTCATGTAT
Source organism: Juncus inflexus (assembly GCA_024447665.1). NCBI lineage: Eukaryota > Viridiplantae > Streptophyta > Magnoliopsida > Poales > Juncaceae > Juncus > Juncus inflexus. The sequence continues at coordinate 699,764 of JAJHPC010000013.1, read as the reverse complement.
TATTCCGACCCAAATCTACCAAAATGGATGATTGATTTTGTATAATCTAAATTTATAAATATGAATTAAAAGAAACAAAAGTACCTCAGAACTTGGAGAATTTTCTAGGAGTGGGTGATTTTCACTCGCCATTGTCTCAGGATGACTGATGCAAATCTCGTTCATGTTTGGAGAATTTCAGTCGGAATTGCAAAATTGGAATTCAATTTGGGGATGAAAGGAGATAGAGAAAACAAAGATACACGGGAATGAGAGGGAATTACGAAGAGAGAACAAATAAGGCGCGTGGATCAAAAGTGGCAATATTTTGTGTAGTCTTTCATGCAGCGAATGAGAAATCTGGAAAGAAAAATTATGTATGGCACCTAACTGCCCCCATAACTTGACCGATCACAATGGCACATGTGAATAGGGGCCAAATTAGAGTATTGGAATTTTGAGAGTATAGGAAGGGTTCTTAATTTATTCAAAAAAAAAGATAATATAGGAGGAACCAAATGAAAAATTATATAGAATAATATGGGGATAATATAGGGTCCATGTGAAAAAAATTCTTGCATAAAGGGGCCAAGGCCTCTGTTATCAACCATGATATGTCTGTTTATATCCGATTCTTTGAGCTAATGAGGTGGTTTTGGCTAAACTTTATTTTTAATTTTCCACTAACTCAATTTTAATACTTCATATATAATATATAGGCCCCAACACACATTAAGAATCTAAAAAAAAAATCATCTAACATTACGTACTTTTTAACGCCAAAAATTCAAAAACAATTTGTCATTCACACATTCAACACTAGTGCTGAATTATTTCTCCACGCGATTTCTCCCAACATTCTTAACCTTTTTTCGATATATGTTCACAGTAGATATTTTTAACTCCTCAAATGAGGATTATTTGCAAGAGAGAGAAAAAAATTTGATAAATTGGAGCATATGGGTATGGGATTTGAACCACAACATATTATATTTAACCATCCATATATATAATTTTATCAATTCAAATTTACTTTTTTTAATTGTATGTTGTGATCTTAAAATATATGCTCTATATGATATACACGTGATAAAACATTCAATTATTTAAATAAAAATACAGGATATATATGGATATATATTATATCATTTTTATTTATCTTTTAAAGGTTTTTTTTTTTGGACCCCTCTAATTAAATATTTATCCATTTATCCATGGTATTTCCTAATTCCAACACTTTATCTTATGTTAAATCCATAGCTATGCGGATTTTGATGTTACCATTGGAACTAGCCACTTGAATGACCATGGAAAACTTGTATAAAAATAAAATCTAGAAAAGGCAAATTTGAAACATTCATGTTCAAAAATTTCATAGACAATCAATCTCTACAAATTCTCTAAATATTTTTGCCTTATTTCATTAATTTTCTTCAATATCTTATCATTTTTCGAAGTAAAACTCCACAATAATCTCTATCTTATAACTAAATATAATATAACTAAATATAATATAGTATATTGTCATTCAATGCAGTATATCTATTTATACATTGTATAAAACATGCCAAAAATTATGATTGTACATCATACTTTTAACATGCAAGACTGGGAGTGCATTTCTTAACTACCATGCACACTAATTTTACTCCTGCTACACTTCGTAATAATGCAATATTTATTTAATTAAATAAATACTATTTACAACATAATATTATTGTTATTAGGCTAATAGATAACTTTCTCATTTATTTAGATCTCATTAACAATTTAAACTTTTTCTAGACAAATTTGTAACTCTTCGTAGAATTGTTTGGGCTATATTTCAAATTTAATGTTATATAGTTTTTTTTCTAATAGAAAATTTTATGTTATATAGTTATAAATGATCATGATTCTTTGAAACTTTATCTACTATCATTTTAATTTTCTTTTGGTTCATTTTTGGTGGTGTATTTGCTAATTTATTGATCAAGTTTGATGAAAAGTTCATAAAACATTAAATTTAGGTATTTCTTCTATTGATATTGTATTTCTTGGGAGTTGATATTCTATTGATATTGTATTTCTTGGGAGTTGATATTGCATGACGTACTGTACCGACTCTATAGCGATAGTATGTAAAAACGGAAAACAGTATATATAAACATATGAATTGAAAACAAACAGTATATAAAAATTCATTCTATAAAACAATATATATTTTACAAAAAATGAAAACAGTATATACAAACATATAAACTGAAAACAAATAGTATATAAAACCTCATTCGGTAAACAGTATATATTTAAAAAAATGAAAACAATATATATCGTATATAGAAACGTGAAAAAATGTATATAATATCAATCCGTCGCTATAGGGTCGCTACAATACCCCGGCGTGATTTCCAATTTCCCTTCTTTTATTGGCAGAAATTTACAAACTTTGTTCAGGTAGATAAATAGAAATATTTTTTTGGTGCTTTTTCAATTTTTATTTTTTTATATTTTTTACGTAAATGATTCAAATCTAGCGGTTTAAGTATTTTACTTAGATACAAAAAATTCTGAATTGAAACTCATATGCAACATTATTAAGTAAATAAAACAATTTTTTTTTTCTTTCAACTAGTACTCATTATAGGACTTCAAAAAAAAAAAAATTCTTTCAACTTATTTACATAAAACACCCCTGTAGTAATTTTTATCACAAAAACACCCCTGTAAATCCTACTAAATTCAATCAATTCCTTACTTCTCTCTAATTCATCTTTTCCTCTCCAACAATGGCAGTCAGATCGAGCATATCAAGATTCCCCATGAACGCCGACGCGCAGGAGTCGTGCGGGTTGCCGTGGGGCATCACCGTGACGCCGTTCGCCGGCGTCGACGAGCGCGGGGCGGCGCCGGTGAGAGGCGGGGCGGAGGGCGGAGGGAGGATCTTGCCGCGCTGCGAGCATTGCTGGGGGTACTTTAACACGTACTGTGATTTGGAGCACTGGGCGTGGACTTGTTCTTTGTGCGGGAATTATAATGGGTTGGGTGCTGATTCGATTAAGAGGTTTTCGAATGTTGAAGCTTGCCCGGAATTGAATTCTTCGTTTATAGATCTCGAGCTTGAGCCTGCTGGTAATTTTGTTATCATTCTGATACATTTTGGAAAGTTGTTTGATTGGAGAATTCGATTCAGTTTTGTATAGAATTGTGATAATTCATTCTGATTTGGATTTCTTTTCGTTTTTTGGATCAAAGAGGATGATGATACAGGAGAAATTGAGATGAAAGCTCGACCTGTTTACGTGGCAGCCGTAGATCTCTGCTGTAAGTCCTTCTTCATCTTCCTTCAATTCCATTTCATCACCAATTTTGACCAATTTTCACTCTTTTTCCCTCTTCAATTCCAGCTTCAGAGGAATTCATCGAACTAGTAAAGAGCGCACTTTTAGCCGCCCTTGAAGGTATTATACTTGATCAATCATATAATCATACTTATCATACTTAGTTAATCAAATATTTTGATTTCTATACAGCGTTGGTGCCAGGATCGTTATTCGGATTGGTAACATACAGTCACAAAATAGGATTATACGACATTCAAGGCCCGATTCCTATAGTCAAAAACGTGTTCATTCATCCCGATTCAGAAGAGCCATTACAAGTCCCGCTTCAGGACGTCATGCCTCTCCTCTCCTTTCTCGCTCCAGTAAAATATTAATTCATTAAATTAATCATTTAATTAATCAATTAATTAATTTATTAATTAATTTTATTTTATTTTATTTAATGTTTAGGTGGAGACGTGTAAGGATCGGATCGCGGCGGCTCTTGAGACTCTGAAACCCATCACATCTTGGGAAAGAAACACTCCAAGTAATTATGTTATATTTTATTATATTATACGGAAATTTGTCAAAAGGCCCCTGTGTTATTCAAAAATTACAAAAAAGCCCAATCTTTTTTAAAATTGCAAAAAAAAGTTAAACCCTACATTCTTAAAAACTTTAAAATTTAGGCCCTCATGTTATTTATTGCTACATTCCTAAAAACTTTAAATTTAGGCCCTCCTGTGTCTGGCATGCAAGGGCTTTTTTGCAATTTAGGGATAAATGCAGGGGCTTTTTTGCGAAAATTTCTTATTTAAATATTTTAAATAATATTTTTTTTGAATTTAGGGCAAGATGAGCAGGACGGAATGTTTATAGGAGGCAGAGGATTCGGAACCGCCATGACTGCTCTTGTAGATTATCTCTCTTCTGAATACGGATCCACTTTTGCTCTAGGTACATTAAATTAATTAATTCATTTAATTCTCACTTGTTTAAATATCTTATTTTTGGGGCAATTTTGCAATGAAGCCCCTCTAATATGCCTAAATTGCAACAACAAAAAAATGCCTTGTTGGAAATTGCAAAAAAGAAACGAAAACCTCTATTGTTAAAAATAATTATATATAATCTTGAGATAGAGCTTCTCTTCGACTTTTTATTGCAATTTAGGGATAATGTAGGGGCTTCTTTGCAAATTTCCTATTTGGATGTAAAAATCTATATATTTTTTTGCTCAGCGAGACCACTTGCATTTATATCCGGAACACCGGAATATTATGCCTAAATTGCAAAAACAAAAAGAACTCCCTTCTTTTTTTTTGCAATTTCCAAAATGGCTGGGGCCTTTCTTATTTATTGATTTATTTTTACGTAAAAAAATAAATAAATATATTTATTTATTATTATTTATTTTTTAATTCAGCGAGAGTATTTGCGTTTATATCTGGAGCCCCTGATTACGGAACGGGCCAATTAGACACGAGACGGTACGGCGAGCAGTACGCGAGTCGAAGAGAAGATCCTGACAAAGCGCTCCTGCCCGAACAAACCCCCTTTTATCGCGATCTGGTCCCTAAATTTTCAAAATAAATTATAAGTTTGTGAAAATACCCTGGGAAAAAACAGTCTGATGTTAGGAAATTGCAAAAAAGTCTGTACCTTTTGTTTTCGCGATCTGGTCTGTACAGAATTTCAGATATTGAAAAATAGTAAATTTGCAAATAATGAACGATTGCTGGGAATTGCAAATAATGAACGATTGAATTTTTACGAAATTGAAAAACTAGTCTGTGTAGCACATTTTTCCATCTTAATCACTCAACTACTATTTACTTTAATAAAACTAAATTTTAGAAATATATTATTTATAATGACTAAGATGTAGTTACCTAAGGGTATTAGATACTAACTGGTGGTTTCAGTGGGTCTTTTTTCTCAATTCAAACACAGTACATGACCTTTTTCCAACTCCCCAATTCAAAATACTAAATTCATACATTTAAATGGTATATTATATTTACAAAAACTAACACCTTTCAGGCGGCTGAGGCAGTTCAAGCGGGAGTCTGTGTGGATTTATTCGCGGTTACAGATGAATATACCGATTTAGCCTCATTAAAATTTCTAAGTATAGAAAGCGGCGGCTCATTGTTTTATTATACTAATACTGACGACTCCACTCTGCCTCAAGACATGTAAGTAAATAAATAATATTTTATTGTGGCAAATTCGCAAAAAGGCCCCTGCTTTATCGGAAATTGCGGAAAAGGCCCTGTATTATTGCCAAAATTCTATATTATTGACTCCTGACTAGCGAGCGGCAGGGGCTTTTTTTGCTATTTCGGCAATAATACAGGGGCTTTTTTGCAATTTCGGCATAATGTAGGGGCTTCGTTGCAAATTTCCCTTTGTTATGTATTTATATTTTTTCCATATTTATTTATTTATCTTTATGTTTTTGGGGTGAAATAGGTATAGGATGTTGAGTAGGCCGTATGCATTTGCGTGTGTGTTGAGACTCAGGACTTCTTCGGATTTCCAGCCTGGCAATTCTGTAAGAAAATAAAAAAAATAAATATTTTTTTTGTTAATAATAATAATTATTAATTTTTTTTTTTTTTTTTTTTTTGCTTTTTGTGGGGGTAGTATGGTCATTTCTTTCCGGACCCTCAGTATGAACATGTGCAGCATATTATTTGTTGTGATTCTTTCGCTACTTATGCATATGATTTTGCGTTTTTGAACTCTGACGGATTTTCAAGGTATTATTAATTAATTAATTAATTAATTATTTATTTAATTAATTTTTTATAATTATTCCATCAAATAGTAATATTATGTTTTATTTTAGACACAGCGATCATCCAATGGTCCAGATCGCTTTTCAGTACAGCGTTATTGAACCAGTCGCAAATACTAATTCAAAAGACTTAACCAGGTTTCATTAAACTCTAATTATGATTTTATATTATTTTATTTCATATATATTTTATATTAATTAATTTATAATGCAGCTTTAAGTTTTGCGTGAAAAGAAGATTGAGAATAAGAACACTTGAATACGGAGTCGCCAGAAATATTAACGAAATATTCGACAGCGTTAATACTGAAGCAATCCTCTCAATCCTCGTTCACAAAGTAATTTACTATATTAATTTAATAATCTCACATTTTCACACTAATTAAAATAAATAATAATAAAATAATAATATTTTTTTACAAGGTAATTCTGGCGTCATTAGAGGAAGGAGTGAGAGAAGGAAGAAACCTCTTAACCGACTGGCTCGTCATCTTAACCGCACAATACAACGAAGCATATAACAAACCAAATAATAATAATGATAATGAAAATAATAATGATATGATATTATCAAATATAGATGTGACATTTGTGCAATGTCCAGAGCTGCAATCTTTACCGAGATTAATATTCGCATTGTTAAGAAGCTCATTGTTGAGGTTGAGAGAAGAAGGAATTCATCCTGATTATAGAATCTACTTACAATGCCTATTCAGGTAAATAATAATAATAATATTAATATTAATAATAATTATTATTATTATATTAAAGTTTCATATATATCCTACTAAACTCTCAAAATAGTCAAATTCACCCTTCTGTAATCTCAAATCATCAAATTTACCCTTTGGAAGTATCATTTGGATTTTTTTTACAAAACCCATGTTTTTCTTTCTTTTTAACTGACAAAATAAAAGTAGAGATTTAAAAATAGGGAATTTTGCAGAAAGGCCCCTGCTTTGTGCCTAAATTGCAAAATAGTAAAATTTGAAAGATATTTTTTTTAAGGAACACAATTCTTTAAGGTTTAGGGTACTTTTCGATTGAACTTGACACCGTTAGTTTTAATAGTTTAACCACTTGAAAAATATTTTTTACATATTAATTAACATTTTTGTTTCTTTGCAATTTTGATGAAAATGCAGGGGCTTTTTTGCAATTGAGGCATAATGTAGGGCCTTTTTTGCTCATTATCTATTATTAATTAATTAATTTATTAATTATTTATTTTTCATCATTTTAGTGCGTTGGAACCCGCGTCGCTTCAGAAGGCAATCTACCCTGTGCTGACATCATACAGCTCGCCAGATCAGCAAGCTTATCCACGTCACTCTTTAAGCCGAGCCGCGTTAATTACGAGCGGGTCCCCCATTTTCCTTCTAGATGCTTTTACTCATATCATTGTTTATTATAGTTCCACTGCTGATCCTGCTCTTCCTTTTCCGCCACCTCATGACTGTAAGAAATGATAATTTCTCTCTCAAAAAATATTAACGATTTTATGTTAATTTAGGGACTAAATATGCCAAATTTTATGAATTTCAAGGACCAAAAATCGAAGTATAGGAACTAATGTTGCATTTATCCCATTACTTATAAATTTATTTATTTGTTATTTAATGAATTCATTCATTCTTTTTATTTATTTTTGTCTAGTTTTTATTATTTTTTATTTACTATTTTTTATTTACTATTTACTATTTATTATTTATTATTTATTATTTATTATTTACTATTTATTATTTTTATTTTTATTTATTTATATATTGATTTATATTTATTATTATTATTATTATTATTATTATTTATCTATCCATTTATTTATTTATTATTATTTTTATCTATCTATTTATTTATTATTTATTTATTTATTATTCGTCTATTTATTTTATTATTTATTTCTTTAATTATCTAGGTTTGTTGAGAGGAGTAATAAACAAGGCGAAGCAAGACCGCTGCATCACGCCAAAACTGGTGTTCATAAAAGGGGGAAAAGACGATTCTACCCTTTTTGAGAATTATTTAATTGAAGAACAACAAGTTGACGGAGCCGCTCCGAACTCTAATGTCGTTGGTTTCGTTTCGTTTTTGCAGAGTGTGACACAAGATGTTTTAGAGTATTTGAAATGAAATTAGGGTTTGAGTAATTTTTTGTTGAATAAGGGATGTTAGGGTTGGAATTGTTTTTTTGGTTGGATTGTAGTGTTGTTATTGTTATTTATAGGAAAGAGATTGAATAAAAGCTTGATTAGGTGATAAGAGAATTAGTTTTTTGGAGTACCTAAAGTGAAATAATTTGTTTTTGTTAGGGTTGATAGTATTTTTTTTTTCCCCTTTTTGTTGAATAATTTATTTAAGGGTTGAAATTGTTTTGTAGTCTCAATGCAATTGTTATTGATGTGATTCAATGATGGGAGATTAGGTTATTCATTTGGTGCGATTTTGTCAAATAAAGAAAATGCCCTATTAGAAGTAATAAATGAACAAGAGCAATATAAAATTTTCTAAATCATTTGGTGCAGTTTTGTCATGAATTTGGATCAAGGCTTGCAGAAAAAGTCGGATTAAAAGCTAAATGTTAATGCAATAACAGAATTACATACAACAGAAGAAAGACTATTTTCTGCACCAAAGTTTAATAAGACATATTTCTCGGATCAACACAAACAAAGAAATGATAGTGAATAATTTTTCGATAAATTTAATCTCCACTGAAATAAACAAGAAACAAAATTGGTTCTAACTCGAAACAAAACATGAATGAGGTGAAGACCATACATCAAACAACCACTGCATAAAAGTAATTGGTAGTCCGAAACACAAAAATATATACAAGCTATTATCAGAAAAGAGCTTTTTTTCGAATGTAAGCTTGAGGTGTGTGATCTCACACTCAATAGTAAAAATTATATTAATGATAAAATTAGAGAATTATAATACGTTCAAAGACACTTCAACACAGCGAGTTTGCTGTTTTGACATTGTCCAATCAAGATAAATCAATAAAAGAAAGAGAAACTCAGACTCAGACTCCTAAATGATCACTTGATTTCTATTTTTCCATGCTCTAAACTCAGACGCTGCTTGTGTTGGACGCTTCAGCTCTAAATAACCGGTTAAGAGAATTTGTAGAGCTTTATTGGCTATGAAGTTCTGAACATACTTGTTTCAATATTGTCTTTTTTAAATTTGGTTTCTTGACTAATTATGAGTTTGTTTCTTTGGTCGGTTCCAATGACCGGGTCCAAAAATTGTAAAATCTTCAGATTATCTTAGAGTTCAACAGAACATGAGGAAATGGAATGAAGGTATGCTATGAATGGATGAACAGGTATGAATTGAGAAAGCCTTTTGGGCCGAATGAAGAAGTGGTGAAAAAAGTTATAATATAATAAATATTCATACTTATCCAATAATTTTGGATGGTAATTTGAGGAATTTCTCCAAAATAAAGTTTTCAGATTTTTAATGTTGAGGTTCATAAATGAGATATTTTAATTTTAATTGAGTTGAAAAAGAATTCACATATGATAGATGCTACGAAACTATGTTTTAACAGTAAAATCATCACTAGGTTAGTCTAGTGGTAATAGTACTAACCTCATCTATCTATAGGTGAGAGATTTGAATCCCGCGTCTAGCAGGATTGATTTAAAAATTTAGATGAAAACATATGATCCCACCTAAAAGAGAACAAACATCAAACAATCGCTTATGGTTTTCCTAAAAAAAAAAAAAAAAAGTAAAACCACCTCACTAACTCCAAAACAGAATATAAACAGAATTACCAAATTATTTGCTCTATTTTGTTACCTCTCTTTTCCGTGTCTTTAATCTTTGTTCTCTCTTTCGTTCTCCGTTCATCCCCAAATTAAATTCTAGTTTTGCAATTCCATCCAAAATTCTCCAAATATGGAAGAGAAATCCACCAATGATGCAGCTGAGACAATGACCAATCAAAATCGCCCACTCTTAGAAGAACTGCCAAGTTCTGAGGTACTTTTGCTTTAATTGATGTTCTTAAATTTTGATTATACACAATTAATCATTCCATTCGGTAGATTTGAGTCCTAATCGTCTACAAAAAATCCGATTTTAACAGATGATTATGAAAAATAGTTGGCTCAATTATATCATAATAAATATTATTTAGTAAATTTATCTTTCTTTTCTTTTAAACTCATCTACTAATCTCCTGTTTTTTTCCTATTTTCTTTTGCTCATTTCAAAGGATATTAAAGAATATCGACCTTTTGCAATTATTATGTTTTGTCTCATAGAGCACTTGTTTCTCTTCCATTCACACCACAAAGAAAAAGAAATATGAAACTTGCTAATTTTGGGACTAGTTTTGTCATTCAGCTCTATTGTCATGGAAGAATATTCTATGATTTGTTATTCTTTTATAAGGGGACTTGGGCGAGTTTTGAAGAAATTTATCTTTGCTGGCCAAATATATTCCTTTGTGAATATATGGATTATTCTAAATCTACTCGTAATGATGCATATGAATCCTCTTGATTTGTTTGCAAAAATCACGACTTGGATTTCTCTCACATGTTTTATTTCATCTGCTATCTACTTTACATGTGTGCATGTTTTTAATAAGGTAAATAATTTATTCATTCCTTTTTTACATTTAGTATTTGTTTTTTACATTTTGAAAGAAAATGAGATAAATATTGAAGGATTTTTTATTTAAATAATTTAGGAGCCGCTTTCATATTTCAAGAGAAATACGGACATTTCAGACAACTCACAAAAAAATCCTTCTTCTTATTATGCGGTATTATGATAGTAAATTCCATAAATTAACTTTTACTAATAATCTTCTTTTTCTAATACTATTTAATTCACTTCAAAACAGAATACAAATCTTATAGACATCCAGGCATCAGATTACTTAATATTTAGCTGGGTCCCAGTTCTATATATTGCTCTTCTTGTGGGCGTAAAATCATCAATATTTCACACATTAGCAATATTTCTATGCTTTATTTCCGGCTTGATGACATTTAACGGATATTTCTACACTTTACGTGGATTTGACAAAATTTCAAAAAGAATAACACATGCATTAATTTCAGTTGCACCTCTTAATCTCGGTTTTGTTATGATGCTATTAGTGAAAGTCAAAGACCCTGATTATACTGATACTTCATTTCACATCAATAATTTTTTTATGGTAATTGTTTTCGACATACTTATCGCGGTAATGTTTATTTATTCTGCATTCTTGTTCGTCTTTGACAAGGTAAAATATTAGTGAACTTTATTTTGTATTTTAAAACTAGTAAATTTATTAACTAATTAACCATTCTATTCTCCTGCAGGATCCCTTGTTATATTTTAAAAAAGAGAAGGATATAGATGATGGCTCAAATGACTCTTCAGTTTGTCAAGTTCGTTGAAGTAATTGAGTACCAGTTTTGGAATAAGAATGGAAATATAGTTGCACCGGTTTGTGAATTCTTTTCGTACATAATGATGAATTTGTACAAACATATGCACATAAGTTGATTGAATGAATTAATATGGTACAAAAATGTCTTAATTAATTTTCTTTTTCTCAATATAAACTTGTATGTTAGTATCTTGGTCAAAAAAATGTAAATAAAATCTTGTTTGTTTGACTGGTACCAAATTTAGAAGTTAGAACACCTACAAGTTGTGGCACTTGACCTGTAATACAATTTCTTAATAAAGCACACAAATTACAATTATTCGAACATTTAACAGACTTTTGAAAGATAACTTTCATGCGAATAAATTAACTACCTAGTTCCATAATCACTAATCAAAATATCACAATGCTTATACGAATTGTAGGACCAAAAACACTTGTCTATTTTCAACACTTCTTACAAGCATAAAAAAGTTGCTGCAAAAGATACTCTGCATATTTTAAGAGGACTTCAAAAGGACCATCAGAGTATCCTTTTCTTTTAGTTCACCTATGAATTTTGATTGATTAGTTCACCTATGAATTTTTATTGAATCATGCTTCATCGTCTCCTATTTAAAAGTTCTAGTAAGTACAAATTTGACAAATGGTTTTCAGAATATAAGCAAAAAATCCGTGGGTAAAATACAGAGCAGATCAATAATAAGTAATATCAAACACAGCAGGAAAAAGCTAACAATACCTAATAATTAATATAACTCAAACCAAATATAATTTAACCTAAATTCATCTCAGTCCACAAACCAAACACAAGAACTAAACAATCCACGGCAAAAACTCAATATCCATCAAAATAAACACGAAACAAAATCTGTTCTAACTCAAAACAAAACATTCAACCATTCACTCATTCATTAATAGACAAAACAGGAAACCCTAAAAGGTGACAAAACAAGAAACCCTAAATTTAGGTGTTGGTGGCGCGAGTGTAGATCTGTTGGCTCGAGTGAGCAGCGACCATCCTTATCGCTCCGCGCGCCATTAAATCCTTAATGGCCCTCCTGGCCAAAGAACCATTCACCTATTTAAAATTACAAAAATAAAAATATATATTAATATTGAACAAAGTAATTTGAGATAAGATGCATGATTAAGTTGTTTTAACAAATGGTTTCAAGATTGGTTTTGAGTAATTAGATGGTCTGAAACCCTATAATGACTTGACAATTAACCAAAGTTAAGAAGTTTAATAAACATATTTTGAACTGATTTAATTGCATAATTAGTATGATAAAACAATTTTGTTAAAATGCTTAGCATATACATTTAAAACTAATTTAAGCAATTAGAATACGTTTGGCATACTAATTATGAAATCAGTAATATACAATAACTAAACATATAATAAATAATTACACAAGAAAATAACCAGTAATATACAATTAAGTTGTTTAACAGTGAATAACAGATGGTATTAGAACTACTTTAAGATACATAAAATAATCTGAAAACCCTAGAAAGAGATTCTGATTGGCTAAAACTTACTATTAATGCAGGAAAAAACTTAATTAAAAAATAGAACAAAACCAGCTATATAGAATGACTAAGCTTACAAAAAGATGAATTCACAAAAAAGGACCAATCAAATATAAACACAAACTATCAAAAACCTAATCATCTAACAAATTTAGGGTTTAGACACATTCACAGAATAACAGAAATCCAAAAAAGGAGATAAATTCATACCCTAAGTCTCTCAGAGAGGATAGAAGGAGTAATCTGCTTGAACTTCGGAACCTCAGTAAGCATCTTATCATACGTGGCCTGATCAAACAACACCGCATTGTTAACCTTCTCCTTTTGCTTTCCCTTACTCCACTTCTGTAAATTCACAAAAACAAAAACAACCAAAAAACCCAAATCAGAAACCATATTAACCCAATACAGATCTAAGAATTTAATAACTAAATAAAAAAAAATGACCTTCTTCTTCTGTTTGCCTCCTCCAGATTTCGCCGGCTTGGACGCCGGCGGGGCCTTCGAATCCTTCTTCGGTGCCTATCAAACAAAAATCACAAACCAATCAGACCCAAAAGCTTTAAATCAACAAAAACGCATCAAAAACCGAAGTAGAATAAGAATTGAGGTAAATTACCATGATTTCCTGTCAGGAGAGGAAGAAGGGAGGGTGGCGGCGACTAGGTTTTAGCTGAGAATTTAGGGTTTGGAGAATGAGAGAAGAGAGGCAAGGAGTTCTTATTAAGTGGATTTTGGAAGATCTGAGCCGTCGGTTTGGGATGGCCTTGTTGGATTGTTTTGGATCGTTGATTTGTTGGGGGTTTTATTGGGCTTTTTGGTTTGTTTTGTTTTGGATTGGAAGAAATTTGGGCTGATTTTTAATGGGCTTTTGGTTATGTGATTTGTTTTATATTCCAAGAGTTGAATAGTTTGTGAAGGGGTTTCGGTTGAAATGATTTTTAGTTGAAGAAAATAATCGTAGTGGTAGTTTTGGTATGAAGAATTAAGCATAAGATTGGAGAACATAAATGGGTAAATTGAAGTTAACTTTTATTCAAAGAATATAATTTGCATTTAATCTAGTTGGATAATTGTAGACAGTTGATGTTTTTTTATGTATTATATTTTTATTCAAAAGCTATATGGACACGTTTCATTTATTTCAGCCACCAAGGTACATGTGTAGCTTAGCTTAATGTTAAATTAAATTTTGTCGGCTATTATTTTGTGATTTTTTATGTATCATTATCTTATTAAGTAATTTTGTGCTTTAAAAGAACAGTATTATCTACCTTTGATTTTGTGCTTTATTCGTGTGGGAATATATTCAAATAATAACACAAATAGAATATGAAAAATTCATTTATGAAAACAAAAATATTTTCTGTTCTCTCATTAAGAAAACATAATTACACAAACAAAACTAAATATCTAAAGAAATCAAAATTGCATGACATGCTCATGCCTTAGCATGTAGGAAATTCAAAGTTGCATGATATTGATCCTCATGATATTCTAATTACATTCCTGTTTATAAAAGTCATAATAGTTTTATCATTCATTATTGAAAAATGTCAAATAACAAATTAAATTATTTCTACAAAATATTACTTTCTTTAAGATATCAGCGAAAATCAAAAAGAAAGATAATTAATATATAATGAGGTTATCCTATGAGTTCACTCTATCACGGGCTGGTTTGATGTATGAGAAAGTTGAAGAAAAGAAATGAGATTGTTGGAATTGTCTTTCTTTCTTTTGTTTGATGGCATATTTTAGTACGAATTTGAATTCTTGAAACCATTTTTTTTCTATATTTTTCCCCAATTTGTTTTCTCGTCAAATTGGAGAGAAAAACAGTTCTCTCATTTTGGCTTCTAAGGACACTCTTTCTTCCTTTACATTCTCTCAAATAAAACAGATAATATACAACAAAAACCATTTTGAATGATCTTTTCAATTAGAATGATATTGTTCGTAAGGTATAAACTATATGTTATAACTAAACTTTTAGTTTGCTTTTAAAGAATTATATGTCTGATTATTCATATTTTTGTCGAATTTGAAAGATAGTCAACCAGATAGCTAGACAACAAAAACAATTTTGAATGATATTTTCAATTAGAAAACTAATGTTAAGGAACAAGCAATAGATGTAATTATTAAAAAATATATATATATATATATATATATATATATATTTTATATCAAATTTTACATGTATAAATTATAACTTTTGCTTTGCTTATACAATAGTACGATTAATTGTTTTACTATTATTTTTTGTATGCATTTTATTTGTTTGTTTATTTTTAAGCCAATTTTTTTATCGTAATTGGGCTATAAGTGGTTTTATGAGCTGCGAGACTGGTCAAATTTAAAGCAAAGAACAACAAGAAGGGATAGTCATCTCTCTCATTAGAAATGCTCGCAATGGAAAATTGAATATTAAAACCTGAGCTCAACCATAAAAAGATAGTATTTGGAGAAAAGATTCTGTGTGATACAATGAAGGATCTATTTAGCCGTTTTGAGTAATGCTTGAGTTGACAAATGCAACAAATCATTATAAAGTACAAAGCCGTAATCATGGCATTTTGAATCATTTAATTATTGGGTTGTGATTTGGGTTCGAAAACAAGCACCTGTAAATTTTCTAGCTAACTTTATACTAGTGCCTAAAGGGTAAAGGATTTGGACAAAAAAGAAACTTTGCTCTTGAGTCTAGTAGATTTTTGGGTAACAAGCCAAAGTATATTAAAGTTATTTTTTAAAATCATATAATGTAATATGAAATTACATCAATATATGATATGACAAATTCAATTCAAATAAGTACTTATTTTTAAAGTTGGGTAATAGTTATCTTGTTTTTTGAAATTGTAAAACAGGCTGTGGCCTGTTAGATTACAATGATTGTAGAATATTAAAATAAACAAAAAGGAAAAATAGAAAAGAAAAAAGAAGTAGCAGATAGAGCACACATTACATCCTAAATAATCAACAAGAAATCTAATGAACTTCAGCAATACTTTAGCCATTGGGACACCTCAGACGATATCCATCGAAGAAGGAGTACTTCTCGGTCTTCTGCTGTTGGAGAAAATTCGCCTATTCCGCAGCTCTACTCGAGCCAAATGCTCCAAATTAATTCCAGCGATCCACAAAATGTCCCATTTCTTTGTCTTCTCCAGCTAGTTGTGCCCTAACGTCGTCAAATGTGAGGCTTATTTCGGCTTGTAAAATGAAGACTCCCCAAAGTGTGCTTCCAATACCATGAAGCATACTCACAAGAAATGAAGAGGCGATCCCGTGTTTCGTTTGCCGCATTACAGAAGAGGAAAATTAATTCTAACTCCTTATTTTTCATCTACTTTTGAGTCTCCACAAGATGCCACATCATCACTTTTATCTCCATCGTTCGATCAATTTTTTTTGTCAAATCTTAGCCATTCATTTTCTCAAATTTATTGATATTTTATAACAACATATGTGTGGTTATTAAAACATAATTATATGATTGGTTGAATTGATATTTTGTGTTTCATCCCCGATTTAATGAGAACCGTTGTAGATTTATTTATGACCATCCGATCTTAATCAGATGGCTTCAATGATCATAGTTCAAAGTTGTGTTCAATTATTAATACTAATAGTTAATGAAGAGTTCACTCATTAAAATATAAATAATTCTTCTTTTTTCTATAAAAAATTATAATTCTTAATGAAATATTTTATTTCTCATGTTAAAATCATCAAATATAAATTTGTTGGAATTTTCTCTTTATTTTGAGTTCCATATTGTTATGGTTTTAATTTTTTTTCTTATTAAAATATGTGAATAAAGACTATATAAAAGAATATATAAAAAAATGATATGTTAATTAAGTTATATCTTATACCTTATTTTTCATTTCTCTTTAAGCATTCTCAAGAGACCTATGGTCAATTTTATCTCGGGCGTTGGATCAAATTTTTTTCAAATCTTAGTTTTTCATATAAATTATTACCGCAATATGACATGGTCAGTTAGATTAATGTTTCGTGTTATATCTCTAATTACGTGTGAACTATCATATCAAATAAAATTCCAGAGCATTAAAAATTATATTATATTACTTAATGTATTACGGATAATATGTATCATTTTAACAACTAACGAAATATAAATAAGAAAAATAACGGTGACAATTTTTTTTTTCGGAAAATGAGTTATGTTATATTTTCTTATGAATAGTAAACATATTTTTTCTATATATATAATATAATATTTTCTTTTTATAAATCATGTTAAATATAATAATTATTTTTATATTTTTTTAAATTAATCATCTATAATTAAGTCTTATGTGGTTTCAACTAAAATCTATGAAATAAATTATCATTTATTTTAAATTTTTATATTTCCTTCATCATCGATTAATACTTGATTTTTTTTTATATATCATGTTAATAGATAGCGGGCACAAGAAAACTAAAGAGATAAAAAAAATATGATATTTTAATTTTAAAATCTTAATGCAAATATAAATTAATTAGATTGTAAATTAATAATCCAAATTATTTTTTGGATTATTATTTTTTGTTTTTTATGAATTTATTATTTATATTATTTTATTTCATATATGTAAATTTATTTGTTTAGAGTTATCCATTCTTATAAAATTAGATATGATATAGAAACAATTTTTTATGTATAATAAATGAATAGAATATTTGATGATATAATTCAAAATGATTTAAAAAAAATTAACTTACATAACATAATTATTATACATAATTATAATTTATAAGTATATTTTAAATTAATAACAAATTTAAATATTCGCAGCGAAGCGCGAGTATAATTCTAGTCTTGATTAAATATAAACTGGTTAGTGCAAAAGGTTAAATTAAGATTACAATCTCATGATTTATACCGAGAAAAGTAACAAAAATTTATTCACTGACGCGATTGATGCATATTCTAGACCACAAACATGACACATTCTTAATATTTATTGTTACCAATATGCCTTCAACTTATTTGGAATAAAACAATTTTGCCTTTAATATATATATATACACGCTAACAATTCTTGCATACGACCGACCACTCCTTTTTGGGCCGGTTATTTTGATAGATCCAACGATTCGTATTTGATTATAATAATTGTTGTTTGAAATTGTCTAGCCGGTGATTTTAGTTAATGATTTGATTACAAGGAGACGGTGATTTTAGTTAATGATCCGATTACACGGAGACTAAATGCAACGCTGTAATAGTAATTTTAAATATTAATAGCAAAAGTACGCATGCTATGTGAAACAACATATATTATTTCATTGTGGTTATTATTGTATGGTATTAATATTTCGAATGATTAATGTATAGTTTATCATTTCATCTGACATGTCATATTAATAAAATACATAATAAATCATGCATTACTTTTATTCATTTGTAATGAGACATAAAAGGTCATTCTACTTACTTTATAAGGGAACAAAATATTTTTTTTCTGTTGTCATCGATCTATCCACACATAATAAAACTTTTCAATGCACTGTAATTCACATGCAGCTTGAGAGTCAAGACGTGTGAAACCAAATTTTGTTTAAAATAATATAATAATGAATCCAAAAATCTTGGGGCGTTCCCGACAAATTGTGTGTTAGTGGGTCGTTGTTATCATATATATAGTTGTGGCGTGGCGGTATATCCAACTTATTATGGTCATGCATTTTCTATGAAAATCATAAGAGGTGACACGTGATTCTTTTTTTGGATAACTCATGTAATGATACTTGAGAGTCAAGCAACTTCATTCTCAATTCTCATCTAATTAGATAATTGAGAGTCAACTCCATCCTCATCTATAAATATGCACTAAGATAAGGAAAGTCTTCATTATAACTGATTTTATCTACTCCAATGACATCAAAACATAACACCTACTTTAGTAATACATAATTATTATAATGTTTGACGTAAAAAATTTATGTAGCAATTTATATAAGAAATTTGATCATGCCTTATTGTTATCCAAATTTGTGTAAATTTTTCCCTTAAGTTTGCATGCAATTTGGTCTTCAAAAAGTATATATGCATGTCATGCATCCAGCCCCGGCCCTTGACTCTTGCTAAGTTGACATGAGTCAAGGGCCACCATTTTCTTAGGGCCTCCTCATTATTTTTTCAAGCATACTATTAACTAATTTAATATCAATATTAAAAGGTCAATACTCCACAATGAGCATAGAAGCAGATCATACTCATCTTCTTTGAATTTCTAAAATTCTATGCGCTATGCAATTGATTGCTATTCTTGACTTGGACATATTTACACATTGTAAAAATAAGAATAATAGAATATCATTTGACAACTTGCAAATGCAATCATATTACAAGAATTCTTCTTAATAATAGTTTTATGCCATACTTTCCCTTGATTTTTTTCTTTAATTATTTTTCAATCATTTGAATTCATATGTATCTGTTTTTTTGTTTTGTTTTGTTTTTTGTGTATTTCTCTCTAAATATGTAAAAAGAACTTCTTTTGTATATACTTAAATAAATTGATGTAAAAAAGACTTGAATATAATTTTCATGAATACGACGCACACATTATAATAACCGTCAAAGGCCTCTAAAATACAGGGCCGGCTTTGCATGCATCCTTTAACAGGACAATACATGTCTCAACTTTTTTTACCAAGTAATTCACAAGAAGCACAAACGAAATAAATAGGAATTATATTAAGACATATATCTGATGAAATAAATAAGTAGGAACATTATGAGGAAAAATAATTTCTGACATAAAGAAAGTTTGATGCATATGAACCAGTATGGAGAAAGCAATTAATATGATTGGTTGCATTATGACAAGGACATTTATTCCAAATAATAATACAATTACACAATTCTTATTCATAATAAAACCACTAATTAGTTGTTATTCTCGTTCTAATCCTTGCCAATCACTTGATACAGATCTTCAATTTCCATACTTTTTCTTGTAATCCCTCCATAGTTGATCGACTGTCTTTCCGAGCAATTGCACGAAAAAGTCGTTACTATAACCAGCTTTCATCTTGGCGTTCAGTTGCGCTACAAAACCGTTTTTGAGCCCATTGCAGTAGTCCAAGAATCGAGCTGTGAATCATAACCTTGATCCCATCGATCTCCCTGGACAGGCTTTACCCAGTGACTTGGTGCATATCCAGCCTTCAGTCTCACAAAATCAGCAATCCCTACCGTTTCAAACATATTATGAAATTTATCAGTTACATATTGAAAATTAATTATCTCATCATAATATGAGATAAAGAATTGAATAATTATATTGTACGAATTTTAAGTTGGTTTGTTGATCACTTTATACATATACCTTTGATAAGGCCACCTGGTGCATTGCCTTGGCCGTTCCACTGCCATACATGTGTCATCTCATGATACAAAACTCCAGTAAATTCCGTCTTTAGGTTACCCGAATAGTTTCCAATATAGTTTGCACTAAAATGGATTCCACTGGCGCTCGTGTACGCAACCCCGTCCATTGATTCAACAACTAGGGTTACAAGCGTGACGTTTTTATGATCAGCTGGCGCCTGTTTGAATGTAGACCAGATGAAGTTGGACGAAGCGAACATGACTTGTTTCGTGTAGTCTATGCCGATTTGTTGCTCGAAGTTCAAGCGGTTTGATTTGGATTAAAGATTTTGATCAAGTCAAAATTGGGGCCATTAGTGAGTTGACTAAGTATTGAAATTGAGGAAAATGTCAAAGTCATGACTGATTATGCGCATTAGATTTGTTAAAGTAGTTTTTTACTTATTTATTCCACACGGCCTAGACAAGTTTTCAGTTTTTATGGATCCTGCTTGACTAACAACAGTATCCTGACTGATCCACTCAAGTATACCATACCATACAAAATGTATTTCAAATGTAGAAAATATCATATATTCCCCCTAAAAATGACTAAACATTGGATTTATTTGCTATCGTCATTTCCAAGTCATATGTGGCTTTTTTTTTTCTTTTGAAATGTAATGGCCATGAAAAGTTGATTTTTCTACGTAAGATATATTGCCGTTGAATAATCATAGTATTCTAGAAGAGAGAGAAAAGAAGTCGGGTGAAGAGAAAGGATTAATTTACCAAATGTTTATTTGGAAGTGAATCAAATATGTTTAAATATATTTAAATTTCCTATGTAAGTTTAGCTCATAACTCATAACTCGTAAATCGCTTATCTTTTATTTTTATGTTAGAGTAATTGTATATATATAGAGGTTCATGTGCCTTGTATTATAAATTGTATATAATTGTAGGAATTAGATTGTAAACTAGATTAGATTAGTAATTAGAGTTTCATTCGGATAGAGTGACTCACTTGTAATCTAATCTAGCCTACAATTCAATCCTTATAATTATATACAATATACAATACAAGATACATGAACTTCTATATATACAACTACTTATGATCAAGTAATTTTACTAATTCTAATTATGATTTATCTAACATGAATCATGATTATACACGTTTATATATTTAATAGATTATTTTATAATAATATTTAATTATAAAGATATCAGCTCATAATCAATTACAAATTATTAAGGACTATACGGTCTTACTAACATCTCAAAACACTATAAAGTATTTGTATAATTGAAAAAATGAGGGGTTTTCTTCAACTCAAATCTCTAATTATTGTGACAATGACAACTAATCCAATATTTTAACCCACAAATCTCTTATTCTCATATATGTCATATCCCTTTAGTGTCCATACATGGCCTTATAGTCACTCCACAACTGGTCAACTGTCTTTCCGAGCAACTCGACAAAAAAATCGTCACTATATCCATCCTTCATCTTCGCGTTTAGCTGCGCGACAAATCCATCCAAGAGTCCGTTGCAATAATCCAAGAAATATGCAGTCACATCGTAACCCTGATCCCAGTGATCACCCTCACCAGGCTGGCCCCACGTACTTGGTTTATAGCCCGCCTTCAACCTCACAAAATCGGCAATTCCTACAATTTAGGAACGAAAAATGTTATAGTGTTTATGAGAATTTATATTAGAAAAATGAAAATCATTTTGTAAGTTGTTATAGTGTTAGGATAATCAAATTGTCATTCAAATTTTATTTATTGATATATAATTTTATTGTAGCAAAATGACGTTACAAGATGTAAAATATATATTAAAATTATAATTAATTAAAAATTGATTGAATTATTCACATATTTTAGCGTAAAAAATTGGAACCATAACAATATGTAACTCAAAATAAAAAGAAAATATCAACAAATTTATATTTGATGATTTTAACATGAGAAATAAAATATTTCATTAAGAATTATAATTTTTTAAAGAAAAAAAAAATTTATTTATATTTTAATGAGTAAACTCTTCATTAACTATAGATACTTGTGATATTATGGTAATAATTTAAATGAAAAACTAAAATTTCAAAAAACTTTGATCCAACAGCCGAGATAAAATTGACAATAGATCTCTTGAGATTGCTCAAAGAGAGATAAAAATAAGATATAAGGTATAAGTTAATAAGCATATCATTTTTGTACATCTTCATTTATATAGTCTATATTCAAATATTTAGCAAAAAAAAAATTGGAACCATAACAATATGAAACTCAAAATAAAAATAAAATTCCAACAAATTTATATGATAGTTCTCATGTAATTGGAGATATAACAAAAAACATTAATCTAACTGACCATGTGATATTATGGTAATAATTTAAATGAAAAACTAAGATTTGAAAAAAATTTGATCTAACGCCCGAGATAAAATTGATTATAGTTCTCTTGAGAATGCTTAAATGGAGATGAAAAATAAAGTATAAGTTATAACTTAATGAGCATATTATTTTTTTACTTGTTCTTTTATATAGTTTGTATTCACATATTTTAGCAAGAAGATAATTAAATTAGAACCATAACAATATGGAACTCAAAATAAAGAGAAAATTCCAACAAATTTATATTTGATGATTTTAACATGAGAAATAAAATATTTCATTAAGAATTATAATTTTTTAAAGAAGAAAAGAAAAATTATTTATATTTTAATGAGTGAACTCTTCATTAACTATTGGTATTAATAATTGAACATAACTTTGAACTATGATTCATTTAAATCATCTGATTAAGATCTGATGGTTATAAACAAATTTACAACGGTTCTCGGGGATGTAACACAAAACACCAATACAAGCAATCATATAATTATGCTTTAATAACCACAAACATGTTATCATAAAATATCAATAAATTTGAGAGAATGAATGGCTGAGATCTGACAAAAAAAATTGATCGAACGGTGGAGATAAAAGTGATAATGTGGAGGAGGTTCAAAAGTAGATGAAAAATAAAGGGCTAGGATTAATTTTTCTAGAATTAATAACTATTAATAATATACTGGGCGTTAATTTATTATTTGGGCCATAACATGATTCAGATTAAAAGTATTTCGAGTTTCGATCGAGTAGAGTCCAACTCAAACTCGACTCTAACTCAATTTCAAATTGGTTCGATTCGGCTCGAAATTAATTTTAGTACTTACTCGAACTTTTACGAAATTTTTTTTTAATAAAAGATAAGATTTACGAGTAGCGAGCTAAATTTACATAGGAAATTTAAATATATTTAAATATGTTTGATTCACTTCCAAATAAACATTTGGTTAATTAATCATTTTTCTTCGTCCGACTTCTTTTCTCTCTCTTCCAAAATAGTATGACTTTTCAACGGAAAGAATAGCTTTGTAATAGTTGACGTGGCATGTCATACTTGAGCTTTACGGGTTTGATAACGGTTGATCTAGAAATATTTACAAAATTATCTCTACCGCCAGAATATCTGACAGTAGAATCTAATTTTTAATTTTTTGCACTAATTTCCTTGTTAAAATGGATAAAAATTTTGAAATTTCAAAAAATAATTTGCACATCTACCGCCAGAATAGCTGGCGGTAGAAGCTAATTTGTTATTAATTAATTTGTTTAATGCAGCTTATGGAAAAAAATTGAAAACTAATCTCTACCGCCAATAATTCTGGCGGTACAAGGTCTCTACCGTCAGAATAGCTGGCGGCAGTACTAGTTGCTCAATATTTTTTCATATAGTCAATTATTTTCGAAAATAATGCGAAAAAAAATTCAAATAAATCCAATGCTAAGTCACCACACATTGCCCCACCAAGCGGACTTTGACTTTGTCAAAGTCAAGTAATCAAGTAACGTATCTCTCTCTGCCAAACCCCAATACTCACATATCCTTTGCTATAAAATCCCCCTCAGCTCTTGTTCTCTTCATCTCAAAAAACTTCACACAAACAAAAAACAACTATCAAATATGAAGAATCTCTCTCCCTTCCTTGTATTCCCTCTCCTAGCAATACTCTCATTTACAACAATCAATGCCGTGGAGTTTGACGCAGCAAACAACGCCCAAGGTACATCTGGTGGGAACCGCTTCGACCAAGAAATCGGCATTGACTATAGCAAGCAAGTCATGTCTGATTCGTCGGATTTCATTTGGAGCACGTTCAACGAGGCACCAGCTGATAGGAAGAGTGTGGATCTCGTAACCCTAAGTATCGAGTCGGTGACGTTGAGTGGTGCTGTCCTATTTGAAATCTTAGCTTTTTATTTAAATTATTAACACAATATCACATAATGACATATTGTTATGATTTCAATTTCATTTTTTCTTGATAAAATATATGAATATAGACTATCTAAAAGAACATGTAATAAAATGATGAGCTCATTTACTCTTATCATATTCTTTTACTTCTCTATGAAAATTCTCAAGATAACTATTATCAATTTTCTCTCCACCGTCGAATCAAAAAATTGATCAAATATTAGCTTTTAATTTAAATTATTATCATAATATCACATGATTAGTTAGATTAATATTCAGTGTTATATTTCCGTTATGTGAGAACTATCATCTCAAACAAAATTTCAGAATATTGAAAACTATATTATATTACTTAATGTATTAAGGGTTCGATAATAACATATGTGTAACCCATACAATTTTAACATATAAAAAAAATAAGAAAAATAGTCGTGACAATTTTTTTTAAGAAAATGAGTAATATTTTATTTTTCTATGTAGTATACATATTTTTTTCATATATATAATATTAAATATAATTATTATTTTTTATTTTTTTAAAGTTAATAATCTATAATTTAATCTTATGCAGTTTCAACTAAAATCTTCGAAATAAATTATCTTGTATTTCTTTTACAACTAAAATCTTCGAACTAAATTATCTTGCATTTTTTTTATCTTATTCAACTAAGCATGATTAATACTTAATTTATTTTTCTAATATAATATGTCAAAAAATAATGACATAAAAAAATCAAATTCACCACCACTAGGTTAGTCTAGTGGTCATGGTACCAACCCCATCTATCCATAGGTGAGGGGTTCGAATCCCGCGTCTAGCAGAATTGATTTAAAAATTTAGGTGAAGGCATATGAGCCCAGCTTGTAGTTCTCCCTCAAAATTTTTGTTTTTTGAATTCTCATATATTATTATGTATTATGAATTCACAAACATTAATTTTGAATTTTCATAATTACAATTTATACCTTATTAAATTGGAATAACTATTAAAATTGAAATACTCGTCGCGAAGTGCGAGCATTATCCTAATGATATCCTAATGATAGTTCAATGCCAACCTCTTTTCTATAAGTTCTTGGCGGTTAGGATGCGGTTTAGAATAGCAGTCCACGCAAAAAAAATTATGCTAGTTGAACATTGTATTTTCCTAAGGTATCTATGCCATGAAACTTTCAGACCTGGGTTTTGAAGGATGGTATAGGCCGGGTAATAGTTATCATGTGGATACATGATCAGTTCCTAGAATAAACTTTTATATTTTGTCCATAAATTGACACATTAGAACTTGAAAATTGGGCAGTGGTCTTTCTTCTGGCCATTTATCTGAATGGCCTGTGCTCGAAAGTCCCGCATCAGCATAATATTTGACGAACATTTTGCCATTCAGTATCAACTCGACCCATTTTTGGCACAGAGAAACCCAACCACCCATCAAACTCTATTGAGCTGAAAAAGTTGAGAATTTAATTTATTTTTTATTTTTTATGGTACGTATGCTGTGAATTATTGTGAAGGAACTAGGGAGTGACACTCTTTGTATATATTGACTCGTTATGACAATAATATGTACATTTTTATTCTGTTTAAGCACAAGATTTGAGGACACAAAAATGGATTAAATGTTTAAAACAAATGGATATATTGCATTTAACTTTTAGATAAATAGAAATACATTTAACCTCGTTGAATCAATTTAGACATTTGATGTTCTTCTCTATATTGGTCTTATTTTTTTTTATCTTTTATTCAAAGGCAACATGGCCCAGTTTTATTGGGCTTTAGTTTTTTAATTAACTCTACCCTTCTAATATTTTTATTTATGTTTGAGCATTTATTTGCGACATTATCCAAACTATTCCGATAATAATATGTGAGCAAATCGCAGTTATTAATTACAGTTAATTTTTTATGGCTATCAATCTATCATTTGTTAAGATTTTTATTTATCATTATTTTGTATTTACTGTTGTTCATTTTAGAAGGGCATATTATCTTATATTAATGGCGCGGCTTGTTATTATTTGTTGAATTCATGCTATACCGATTTTTATTTATCATTATTCGGTACTTACTGTTGTGCATTTTAGAAGAGCATACATATTCAGGGGCGGAACCAGAAATAAGTCAGAGGGGGGCCGGACCGAGCCGTGTAAGGGATAAAACATTGATATTTTTTCTTTTTCAATACATTTTTCTATAAAAAAATTAACTTCATTGTCAAACATTTATACACTTTTGTTTAAAATGTCTCTAAAGCTAATGCATGATTAAAAATATAATTTCATTATCTTTATTTTGTATGTGCCCCAAAATTATATTTTGCATTGTGTAATGAATTTAAAAAAAGTTTAAAATATTCAAGTTATAATTAACTTTCAACATTTTAATCTTTTTTTATAAAATGTTAAAATATCAAAATTATATGCAATTCATTCAAATTATAGAAAGTTATTAATATTGAAGTATTTTACCCATAAGAAATAGTATATATATATATATATATATATATATATATATATATATATATATATATATATATATATATATATATATATATATTGATTGAAAAAGTATAAGATATATGAAAAAATATATATAACATGCACAAGTTTTTGACCTTGGCAGTATATCTCCAAGCCTAAAATCACATGATTTTCTACTCACCCTATGCCCTATGTAAAGAAATTCTAAAGTATATTGGAGCAATAATATTAATATGATATGTTTTCTTGTTTGATTTAGGGCACAAAGAATCAAGTTACATCAAAAGACAGTGACAATTTTTTTTTCTTTATCCTTTTAGCTATAAAAGTCTTACGTTTAGGGGTGTTCATTCGGTTCGGTTTATTCGGTTACCGAACCGAGCCGAACCGGTCAATTTCCGTTAATTCGGTTCGGTTGTTCGGCCAATTCGGTTCGGTTCCGATCGGTTCAAAATTTTGTATTATTCGGCTAATTCGGTTCGGTTCGGTTTTGGTTTTGGAAAATCGAATAAACCGAACCGACCGAATTATATGTCAAATTGCTAAATTATAATAATTTGATACTAATTTTTTCATTATGAATATTAATATTAATTAGTATGGTCATTGTTCGGTCTAAAAAATATTAATTTTAATCTAACATTGTTTAGATTTCTTGTTAATTTGGTTCAACCGAATAAACTGAAATAAAATTCGGTTTATTCGGTTCGGTTCAAAATTCGGTTCAATTTTTATTCGGTTCGGTTCGGTTCAAGTATGATTCGGTTCGGTTTGATCTTATTCGGTTCAATTTAGATTGAACCGACCGAATGAACACACCTACTTACGTTCTTGTTATTATTTAGTGTGCTCATCATAAACATAAAGGGGGCCAAATTGTACTATATAAGGACTAAAATTAAAATTGCTAAGCTTACTACTAAAATTTCAGATTTTATAGGGGGGGCATAGCCCCCTAAGCTCTAATGTAAATCCGCCCCTTTTTATATTAATCGCGCGGTTTGTTATTATTTGTTGAATTCATGCTATACGGATTTAATACTATTGCTTATCATTTGAGATTATATTTAAATATTCATACAAATAGAACATGAAAAATTCATCCATAAAACAAATAATATTTCTCTCATTCAAAAGAAAAATAGTAATTTTAATTAAATATCGTATTTTCTCATCTTGAAAGCTTGATATATATATTTCATATTTGTTTGCATTTTCTCTTAATTTTAATCTCCACATTGATATAATTATAGTTTATTTATTCTATCTTTAACTTATTAACAATTTCAAAAAAAAAAAAGAATGTAGCATACGGAACTTCTACTCATAAATAATTACAAAAACAAAACAAAATATCTAGGATATAAGAATTGCATGACTTGCTCATGTCTTAAGCAGGTAAGAAAGTCCAAGTTACATGATGTGGTCCTCGTGATATTCTCACATTATTCCTATTTATAAGATCCAAGGAATAGTTACCACTGTTGAATAATGTCTAGGGACTTCCAACTTAAATTGTCTGACAAATGTTATTTCTTTTAAGATATTAAAGAAAATCAATAAGAAAAATAGTAATATATAATGAGGTTGTCTTACGAGCTCACTCTATCTTAAACTTGTGCTATTGAACCGTGGACATTACCTACAATCTATAATCTATAATTTTATTACAACACTAGTCCTAACACGTGTTTTGCACTTGATTTTCTCTTTAGTGTGATTTTCATATGCTGCGGTTCGTCATGACATATCATGTCCCAAAGATTTATACTGTGTATATTTTTCTTTGCACTATTTATGTACAATATTAGAGGATCACAAAATGGATTAAAACAAATGGGTTTTTCATTTAGCCTCATTGGATCATTATAGACCATCATTATAGACCGTCGATGTTCTCTATATTGGGCCTCGTATTTAACTTTTATTGAAAGGTCAGTGAGCAGTGTTTTATTGGGCTTTTACGTTTTGTAATTAATCCACCCTTCTAATTTCAGAGTATTTTTTTTGTCACATTGGTTCATCTATTTCTGCCACGAGTTTAAAAGGTAATCTTAACAAGAGAGAATATGGCTCCGCTTCGATAAATTTGAATTTTTTTTATTTTAATTTTTAAATATTAGCTGATTACTTTTGTTAAGTAAATAAAAATAATAAATAAACTTGAAAAAAATATAAATTAATATAAATAAAGTGGGATTAGTTTATGAGACCTATAAAAATTATAATAATCTTATACTACAAAAATTTATCGCACCTTTCATTCGTTCTCACTTTCAGTTTTATAGTAATTTATTGAGTTATTTTCATTTAGAACACAATTTTTTCATCTTATTTTTTGTAATAAATAATAAAATTTAACATCTATAATTTAAAAAATATATTGTGTATGACCTCCGAAATTTGAATGAAATTATGTGTATTGTATACCCTTCGTAAAAAGAAGAATATTTGATTGTCCCTCTGAAAGAGTTTCATTTATTATTGTATGGTTTATACTGAACTCGTAATGAAATTAACTCTAAAAATGTTAAAAATATATCAAATTAAATATGATTATAAAATAATGAAAAATTATCAAACTTTCATAAGAAGTTTATTTACGTTGAAACTTCATAATTTCATAAAAACTCAATATTTTACATATTATATTATATTATAATTTTAAATTTTGAGTGGATATAATTAAATTATTCAGATTAAAAAAATGCATGATATATTCAGTATTTTTTTGTACGACCAAGATGATATTCTCATAATTTATAGAGGTACACATGAAATATGCTAGTTTAGTTCTTATATTAATTTAAGATTTTATTGGAGTACACATGAAATATGCTCGTCTAGCTTCCCTTTTGTTTTAAAAATGAAATAATTTAAATATTAATGATTTGTTGGTGAAGAATATTTCATATTATTTTCTCGAGTGGTATACATGATATTAGAGATTTACGTTAAGAAAAATATATATTAGAGATTTGTAAGGTTGCATATGAAGTTTGTGCGAGTGTCAAATGCGTCGTTCTCGTACTATAGTCAAACTATCACAACACCTTCATTTTTCTCTGATCCTAATGAATTTGACAAATGTAACATTGTAAATAAAAGTAAAGAAATGTATAATTTTTGGTATGCTTCTTTTTATTAATGTAATAAATATGTTAGCAGATCAAACTTTCTCATTTTATTTTAAATAATAGTAAATACAACATTTTACATATATTATATTATATTATATTATATTATATTATATTATATTATATTATATTATATTATATTATATTATATTATATTATATTATATTATAATTTTAAATTTTGAGTGGATATAATTAAATTATTCGGATAAAAAAAATGTGTGATATATTCAGTATTTTTTTGTAGGACCAAATTGATATTCTCATAATTTATAGGGGTACACATGAAATATGCTCGTTTAGTTCTTATATTAGTTTAAGATTTTACAGGGGTGCACATAAAATTTTTGGCCAATCAACCGAAATATGTGGATTTAACATGTTGGACAATTGAGTTTAGATCATATGTTAAAACATGAGGCATGAGTGAAGATTGATTTGATGTATTTGCCAAATACTAAGTTGCATGAACTGATCCGCCACATGATTCTTTGTAAATATGATAAAAATCTCAAAAAAGAGCAAATGTAAAAAAAAAAGAAAATACAATTTACAAACTTTAAATATAAGAAAAAATAAATGAAATCATAAAATATATATGAATGAAAAAATACATTAAGAAATATATTATTCTATACAATAAAAAATTATTCTATAAAATAAAATAATATTCTATAAAATAAAATCACAGATAGAAAATTAACTTTATTTTTTAGTGTAAAAAAATATATAATTTCTATAGATTAAAAAATGAATGTACAAATTTAAATGAGTTTTTTAAATATTGAGAAAAATAAGAGGCATTTCACCAAAATTCCAAAACAATAACAAAATTAAATCAAGTCAGGTCTCAACTTTTATTTATGAAAATATATAATTTAATTTTTAAATACTGAAACAATTTAAAATATTTCATTTTATAGGATTAAAATGAAAGCATATAATGAAAATATTTAATGAGTTTATGAAAAAAATATTTTTTAGAGTGACGACCATATTATTTTATTATAATTTATCTAATATCATAATATAGTATATTATTAATTTATTACTAATAAAATATCATAATATCAAACATTAAAAAAATGGAAATATGGAAATGATTATTGAGTTGAAATTGGGTACTCATATCAAATGAAAATATATATGGGTGCAAATGGGGTACTCATAGCAATTAATAGTCTGACACGTGTCAAGAAATCCCCAATTCATAAGCTTTATATATTAGTAAGAATTATAATTTGAATTTCAGTTTTTCTTGCTATAATGTTATTTAAACAATTATATGTCATTATATTATAAAAAAATTTGTGTATTTTAAAAGAACAGTATTTTCTTATATTAATGACATGATTTGCTGTCAATTGTTGGGTTCATATTACATGGGGTTAATAATAATACAAATAGAATATGAAAAATTTCACCTAAAAAAATACAAATATTTTTTCTTCCTCCATTAAAAAAATAGTAATTTTAATGAAATATTGTATTTTCCTCTGCCGAAATCTTGATATACAAATTAGTTTGAATTCTTTCTTTAAACTCAATTAGTGTGATTAGAATTTAATTTTTTATCGTAGAATTAAAATTCAAAAAAAAAAAATACTGTAGTTTAATTCGGACCTTCTCGTTATAGCCAATCTGAATTTTTTTTCATATAAATTTCTATTTTTATACCTTTTTTATGAATAAATTATGCCTATTTTTAATTATAGAATTTGCATACATAATACATATTACAGTCAAGCGGGAAATCAATATTTAGATTTTAACATAATTGCACGAACAAACCAAAATATCTAGAGAAATCAAAATTGCGCGACCTGCCCATGTCTTAAGCATGTAGAAAAATCAAAGTTGCATGATGTGATCCTCATGATATTCTAACCGCAGTTCTCTTTATAAGAGCCATGTAATAGTTATATCATTATTGAAAAATGTCTAACTTTAATTATTTGCACAAATACTCTTTTTAAGATACCAGCGAGAATCAAAGAGAAAGATATTAATATATACTGAGGTTATCATAGAAGTTAACTCTTATCACACACTTTCCTTATCATTCGAAGGGTACTAACTATAGTGCATATTTAAACATTGGGCTTGATTTTTGAAACAATTACATTTCACTATTGATAATCTCCCTATTTCTCCAAATTTATTTGACAAGATTTAGTATTTATCCAAAGTATATTGCAACCAAAGTAATAATCATGGCAAGCAATGCATGGAACTTTTCTATTAGCCAACCGATCAAGAGCATTCACGCATTTGTTCGAAAATCGAATAATTAACAGAGTGTATCTTTTTACTTGGTTGTTATTTTTGACAGTGGTCCGGTTTCATCACTTCCATCTAATAATTAGTTGTCATTTCAAGAATACAAAAGAATTTTGGGTTAAATTTGTAGATTAAATGAAATGTTAACTTCTGTTTTGATTCAGTGAAAAAAAAATTAATAATTACTATTCAAAAAGAAATATAATTTATTTATATATATAATTTTGAATGTCTTTTGCTACAGTACTATCTCATGAGCCCTCCACGTCACCAAAAAATTTTTAACCATTTGATTCAACATCAATGGTTCATTTATTCATCTTACAACATCTTAGTTGATCAAAGTACATTTAAATTATGGTGTGTCGTAATAGAATTTTAGACTTAGCTCTCTTCTCTTTCTCTTATCTTTTAATCTTTGGTCTATATAGTTAATTATTTCATCATGTTTTGTCACTCAAAAATTTACTTCAAGCTTCATTATCTTTTTTTTTATTCATTATATTAAGAAGTCGCCAAATATCATGTATTA
The DNA here is from genome assembly GCA_024447665.1 of Juncus inflexus. NCBI lineage: Eukaryota > Viridiplantae > Streptophyta > Magnoliopsida > Poales > Juncaceae > Juncus > Juncus inflexus. The sequence goes on along the minus strand of JAJHPC010000013.1, from coordinate 666,648 downwards.
CATTTCAAATTATGCATCTTTATTTTGTATTAAATACTAAAAGTTAATAAAATAGACAAGAAGTTTATGAACTATGTTACGCAGATACTTTAAAAATTTAGTTGTATCGTATCAGAGAATACCGATAGCCGTATCGAATACTCGGTTACCGTATCGGACACACCACGATGGTTATTCTAATATTTTATTACAAAATAATAGTGAATATTTCACAAATACTTCCCGTATCCGCATATGATACTATATATTATCAACATATAATAACATATATAAAATCAATAAAATAATAGTAACACATATAACTTATAAGTATTAACTAACAATAAGAAACAAATATCATGTATAAATATATATCTATAATAACAAATTTCTTATTACCTCCAACATTAAATTGTAATATCTAAATATATAAATTAATTAAATATACAAAATATAAGTAATAAATAATAAAATATTATATAAAATTATTGTATCCGTATCTAGAGTTTTTTGAGATTTGCCGTATCGCCGTATTGTATCAGATATGGTACCCGTATCCGTGCAATATAGGTTATAAATTGCTTTTATTTATTGTAAAACTATAAAGTATTAACTCTAATCTATAAAAGATATCTATTTTTGATAATTTGAGTCAAGGAGATACTTTTTTACAATTATCCAAATTGAGATATTACCAATCCGAAAAAATAATCCGCATCCGATTTTTATTCGAAGACATAGTTTCAATTTCGAATTCGGTTCAACATTTACACCACTTAGCATTTACGTTACAAATAAAAAAAAAATGAAAATTTCGCTCACAGCGCGATTATCACTTGTTTTTGTTGAATTCAGAAGATAGTCAACTTAATTAGCTAGACGATAACCATTCTAAATGACAATATTGAGAAAACCAACATTACCGGTCACAATATATTATTAGTTAAAACAAGCATCTGTTAATCTCTTAATTGTAATTAAATTTTACACGTGGCACTTATAACATTTTCTCTACTTATACATAGTATAGTTATACACATGTTGTATTTGTTATATTTTCATTGTAATTAATTTTGCATGTGGTAATTATAACATTTTCTCTACTTATACATAGTATAGTTAATTATTCTTACACGTGTTATATTTATTTATTTTGAAGTGGTGGATTTTCATAGTAACTTTTATCAAAAGAATTGTGAAACTGGTTAAATTTAAAGCAAGAAAGTAACAAGAGTAATAATTCACATATTCATTTGAATTTTTTTTTTTTTTTTTTGAGTTTTACTTGAGCATATTAATCCCAACTTCTTATTTTACATCTAATTTTTAGCCTTCTCAAAAAGTCACATCATCATTTTTATCTTAATCGTTTGATCAATTTCTTTCTCAAATCTTAACTATTCATTTTCTCAATTTTATTGATATTTTGTGGCAATATTTATGTGGTTATTAAAATATAATAATATAATTGATTGAATTGATGTTTTGTATTCCTTCCCCGATATAGTGAGAACCGTTGAATTTGTTTCGACCATCAAATCTTAATCAAATGATTTCAATGAATCATAATTCAAAGTTATTTTCAATTATATATTAATGCCAATAATTAATGAATATTTCGCTCTTTAAAATATAAATAATTTCTTCTTTCTTCTTTAAAAAATTATAATTCTTAATGAATATTTTATTTCTCATGTTAAAATAATCAAATATGAATTTGTTGAAATTTTCTCTTTATTTTGAGTTTCATATTGTTATGGTTCCAATTTATTTATTTTTTTCTTGCTAAAATACGTGAATATAAACTATATAAAAGAACATATACAAGAATGATACGTTAATTAACTCATATTTTATTTTTCATCTCTCTTTGAACATTGCCAAGAGACTTATTCTCAATTTTATCTCGACCATTGGATCAAATTTTTTTCAAATCTTAGCTTTTAATTTAAATTAATACCATAATATCACATAATTGGTTAGATTAATGATTCATATAATATCTCCAATTACGTGAGAACTATCACATCAAATAAAATTTCGGAGTATTAAGAAATATATTGCATTGCTTAATGTATTACAATTAAAAAAAAAATTATGCGATCAATTTATGCATAATTCCTATCAATTTAAGAACTAAAAAAATAAATAATAAATAATAAAAATAGTGGTGATAATTTTTTTAAGAAAAAAAATCATTGTTACATTTTCTTATGTATAATATACATACTTTCATATATATAATATCATATTTTCTTTTTACGAATCATGTTAAATATAATTATTATTATCTTTTTAAATTTAATCATCTATAATTAAATCTTATGTAATTTCAACTAAAACTAAATAATAAATTATCTTGCCTCGATTAATATTTTTTTTCGATATAATATGTCAAGAGATAACGGTATATATAAGAAAAGCAAAGAGAATAAAAAAAAATATGAAATTTTAATCTTAGAAATCTTAATGGAAACATAAATTGAGATCATAAATTATAATCCAAATTATTTAGTCGGATATTATTTTTTTATTTTTTATTTTATGAATTTATTATTTATGTTATTTTATTTCTTATATGTAAATTTATTAATATAGAGTTATCAATCCTTACAAAATTAGATGTGATATAGAAAATATTTTTGAATGCATAATAAATGAATAAAATATCTTATGATGTAATTTAAAATGATTTTAAATATAGACAATTTACTTCACATAATTATTATATATTGTTTATGTACTATGAATTTATTCAAACTTTTATTTTGAATTTTCATAATTGCAATTTATACATAGGTTGAAATGATTAATAAAATTGAAATATTCGCAGCGAAGCGCGAGTATTATCCTAGTTCATTTGAATTGCTCGTGGTAAATTTTAAAGAATATATGACATGTCATTGCTCACGTGTCATATTTAACAGACACGTAAGCACTTAACAGATGGAAGGATAAAAAATCTACATATTAAATATTTGAGGGATTAAAATTGCACCAATGAAAAGTTGAGAGACAAAAAATAAACTAATTCAATAGTTGAGTAACTAAAATTGCACCAATTTAATTTTTACGTAGACCTAAAATCCAAAAATATACTGTTTATCTAGAGAAATCAAAATTGTATGATATGCTCATGTCTTAAGCATGTAGAAAAATCAGAGTTGCATGATATGATTCTTATGATAACTTCATTCCTGTTTATAAGAGCCATATATGTAATAGTTATATCATTACTGAAAAATGTCTAACAACAACTTAAATTATTTGCAGAAATGCTACTTTTTTAAGATACCAGTGAAAATCAAAGAAAAAGATATTAATATATTGGGAGGTTATCACACAAGTTCTTTACATCACAAGCTTGCATTATCATTAGAAAGGTATTAATTGTACTTCATATTTAAACTTTAGACTTGATTTTTGAAACAATTATATTTCTCTATTCATATTTTTGTTTAATTCAGAATATAGTCAATATAGATAGAGTACAATAATCATTCTGAATGACAGTATTGAGGTATAGACATGTTCTATTGTTTATCTTTTAATTGTAATTACATTTATATGTGGCAATTATAACATTTTCTCTACTTATACATTGTTTAATTAATTATTCTTACAAATGCTATATTTATTTATTTTGAAGTGGTGCATTTTCATAGTAACTGGTATCAAAAGAGTTCTGAAACTGGTTAAATTTAAAGCAAAAAATAAAAAGAATAATAATTCACATATTCATTTGAATTGATTATGGTAAATTTTATGATTAGAAACTGAGCTAAATCAATACTTGGTGAATTGATTATATCTAATTAAGAGAAAGGATTATGTATGATATATGATGGAGGGTTTAGTTAGCAATCTGCATAGGCTCGAGTCGGCAAATGTAACAAGTTGATTTATTATATATGAAAATAACATTTTTTTTGTCTCGGTAAACGATTGCCTACTGAGAATTTTCATTTAATAAAAAAAAAAATTCAAAATAAATTACATAGGAGTGAGCATTTTTTTTTCTTAAAGAATTGTCACTTTCTAACATTTCTAAAAGTTTAATTATTTAATTGTGATTTTGGTCTAAAATTAACAAGCACATATATCCTTAGTGAGTATGTACTTGACTATTGAGTTTTCGATTTTATTTTGTGTAACTAGTCAAAGAATATTATTATTAATTCTAAAAGTAAAATAGCATAATACGAAATTGTAGTAATACATGTCATGACAAATCTCAATCAAATGAAATCTAAATTTTATTATATTATTAATCAATTATGTAGGGAAAACATTTGTATCATGACACCCACTTAAACTGTTGGGAAAATGAACTAGAAACGAAAGCGATTTTGAGTTAGGCTCAATTAGAGGTGAGATTTTTACTTGATTTTCTGTTCAGGACTCTTTCTCCGGTTACAAGCACTAACATCTCAATTAAGGGCTATAATTATAGCCTTAATCACTAGTCTTATAACAGTCCAATACTTGTGCCTCAAGCTGCTTCCATTAATCACTTTTAATCCCATCAATCACGTAATTAGTGAGGGTACATGTTATATAAACATCCGCTAAACACCACCATATCATATTTTTATGTGAAGAACTAACAACTTTGAAAGCTAGTTTATCTTTATACTCATTAACGAATGAATTTATCTTCAACCAATTTTCTAACTATGAATAATCAAAACATCTCTTTTTGATTCAACAACAACAACAACAACAACAACAACAACAACAACAACAACAACACAATAATAATAATAATAATAATAATAATAATAATAATAATAATAATAATAATAATTATTATTATTATTATTATTATTATTATTATTATTATTATTATTATTATTATTATTATTATTATTATTATTATTATTATTATTATTATTATTATTATTAATTGTGTATACATTTTTCTTTGCATTATTTAAGTGCAATATTGGAAGATCACTCGAGTTATTGGAAGGATCACTCGAGTTTCCCTAAATATAGATTATAACAAATGGATAAATTGCAAAAAACATAAAATTGCAAAATTACTAATCATTGATTAATTAATTAATACTCGTAATAGCGGAAATAAAAAGAATTCATCTTTCTTTTTTCTTCACAAATCACAAAGGAACCAACAATGCAAAACTATAATTTAAACAAACTATGAAACACCAAATAAAATATCTTAAAAAAAAAACTCTAAACGAAATCAAAATCTGAGCCTCTTGATTCTTCTTCTCCTCCATTAAAACACAAAATCAAAACCTTTCACGACTCTATAATCTATATACTTTCCTCCATTGAAAATTCTCCCAAAATTGAAAAATTGAAAAACCAATCAATCATCCATTAGAGAGATTCGGATTTCTCAACTGAAGCAAGAGACGGCCATTCTCTCTCGTCGAATGCATGCAACCGCCCTGACCAGGAATTCTCACCTCCTTCAAAACGAACCTCCCCTCTTTCTTCACCGATTCATAGTACAGCCATGGCTTCCCGTTCTTCCCAATTATCGATATCGGATCCGGAAATCCCTCGCGTGAAACCCTCAAACCCGGATCCGAATTGCACCTCAGACACATCCTCCTCCCGCAACTCGGATCCTCAGAGCTCGATTCCAATTCATGATCACTTTCCTCCTCAATCTCTTGCTCCAAATTGAGACTGTAATGGGGCAAAGGAGGAGGAGTTTGCGTCAATGGCGTGGATGCAGGGGAAGATGAAGCAGACCCAAATCGTGAATTGCGTTCTTGAAACTCCATCTCGCCGAAGATTTCAAGAACGGAATTGTCGGGTCTCGGAGGCATGATATCCGGCCATGGGAGGGAGACCAAGAGCCGGGATTTCTTCACGGGGCGAGGACCCTCCAGGATTTGGCGAAGCGTGCTCATAATCAATCAATGGTGAATCTCAATACTGGGGAGGAATTGAGAAGAAGGAGGAGAAGAAGGGGGAAATGGAAAGAAAGGAAACCGTTCTGATCGGAGAGAAAGGTGGTAGAGGGAAGTTGCATGGTTATGCTTGTTTGAAGAAGGTTATTTAATATATATGTATTTTCTTGAATTTTATGGGCCTAATTAAATAAGAAGTTATTGGGCCATTTATAAATTTCTTATATTTTGACGACAAAAATGCAATTTGGCACTAAAGAAATGTTGTTTTATTTCTTATTTCATTTTAATTTCCAGGAAATACATAATAATATTTTTTAATCATCAATTACTAAACAACTGCTAAAACTTAATGAAGAAATTTTTTCTGCATCATATATAATGAATAAATAATTACAGAAAATCTAGATGATAAAGATATACTAATTAGTACAAAGTAATCATCTGATCTGATTAGTTCTTTCTTTTAGGTCCGGAATTTATATTTTATGTGGCACTATTGTACAGCAATCCATGTTTCCAACTTCAACATATAAGCCACACAAATAAATACCATAATAATCACAAATAATCACAAATAATCCTAACAATCCAATCTCCCGTTACAGACCAATACATTTTTTAGTCTCGATCCAAATCCTTGCTCATGTTGACCATATATCCTCTCCAGTTAATCATACAATGATAAAAAGATGAATATCACTGTATATCCTCAAGTCTCAACTTTAGAACATAATCAAATAAATAAGTTATTTTAACTTTGAATTATCTTATATAAGTCACTTAACTTTTAAATTATTAAATGAGTTACTTAACTTTCATTTGTTCTTTACATATTACTTAACTTTTAAAAATAACAAAATAAGTCATCCGATTAATTAAAAAATGAGTGATATATTTGATAATTTAAAAAAAAAATTTAGCAACCTCAATGTGATAATTGAAAGTCGAGTAATTTATTTGATAATTTTTTAAAATTAAGTAAGAAACAATCAAAAGTTAAATGATTTATTTCATCATTTGGAGGATAAGTAATCTATAATGATGAAATTTATGATGCAGAACGAAGCTAATGGAGAAGATCATATCACGTGTCTTCCCCAATAAAGAAACAGTGAATCAGATCAGTGACAAGCACATGCTATGCTAATGCTAATGGCGAAACGTTATATACAATACACTATTTCTTTATTTATTTCTTCCTTTTCCTTTGCATTATTGCACTGAGACTGAGAGAGATAACAAAAAACAATATATACAATACAATACAATACAATACAATACACTATTTCTTTATTTATTCTTCCTTTTGCTTTGCATTATTGCACTGAGAGAGATAAGAAAGAAAGTGAGAGACAGAGCAAAAGAGATAAAGAGTGTGTGTGTGTTACTTAGAAGAAAGGAATAAGTAAGTAAAGTAGGAAGGAATGGGCAACTGTTGTCCTGAGCCGCACCGCCACCCACGCTCGCCGCCGCCGCCGCGAATCCCGTCGCCGCCGGTGCCGATGGCCGGAATCGTGAAGACCAAGAACAGAACTGGTAAGCCGGAGTCGAATGTGGAGAGAGATGAGGATCAAATGGTGAGGCTGTACGGGCCTGAGAGTTGTGCACTGACATGGCGACTTCGCCTGACATTACTGTACAAAGGAGTCTCGCCTCAGTTCATACCTAGAGAAAGCCCGATTCTTCCCGGCCCGCTTCTCAGATTCGGCGGGTTGGGCGGCGACGTGATTTCCGGCTCCGACCGAGAACTGTTGGAATGCATTGATGGGAAGTTTCCGGTTGAGCCGAATGGGGTCGTGAAGGAGCTTCCGCCGGCGGAGGAGGTGGTGCTGGCGGTGGAGCTGATGCATGTAAGTATACAGCGCCATTTGGAGGGGATTGCGAGGGCGGTGAAGGAGATGGGGGTCGCCGGAAAGAAGGGCCGGAAGATGGGCGCGGCGGCGGAAGGGAGGAGGATTGGGCGGTGGTACGGCGAGTGGGTGGAGATCATGCTTGAGCATGCGAGAATGGAGGAAAGGTTGATCTTTCCTGCTCTCGAACGAGCTGCTTACAAAGGTGTGATTTTTGCTCTTTCACACTGATTTTCAACAAACAATCCAGGTTTTTGATTGATTTTTTTCTCGTAAAGACTCGATTTTAATCGAATATTCGTATTAAAATCTTCAAAACCTCTCAATTTCATGTTCGATTTAAAGATTTTGAACGAACATTTCAGTCTAATTTATCAGAAAACTCTCTATTGAGTAATTACATTTGATCTAAAATTCGATTTCTAGATCAAATTTCAGTATTTTGACTCCCCAAATTTCTCTTTCGATTTGATTAACAACAAACATTTCAATATAATTTATCAAAACTCTCTAATGTCTGACAATTCCTTCAAGATTTCTTCTTTATTCCTCCAAATTGCATTACATTTCTTCAACTCTTCATTTTTTACCTCTCAATTATCTCTTAATTTAATTAAGTTAAAATAATTTAGGGGTTTGTAAAGTGGCGAATGAACAGCACGCAAAAGACCTGCCCATGTTAAACGGAATAAAAGAAGACATAAAATCGCTGCTGTCATGTGATTTCGGATCCTCAATCTATCAAGAATCTCTCCTCAATCTCTGTCACCGCCTCAAAAAGCTACAGGTATGTTAAATGACTCGTTACACGGAAAGTTACAGATTAGTTTTTACAGCGGATGAGTTCATCTCTTTAATTGGGTTCTTTTGTTTTGTTGAATTTTGTTGAGTTTCACCAACTCCACCATGGAAATGAATGGAAGTCTTCAAAGTGGGTGGCCCATTGCGTAAAATATGAATTAATTGAATGAAAAAATGAAATAAAAATAAAGTTGTTGTTAAAAGGTGTTTCTCTCTCTCTCTCTCTCTCTAGCTGGTAAAATGTAATGTATTCTTTGCTTCCAAGCAGAGAGACCCAACTGAAAAATACGTACATTTTATTTTTGAGTAGCTTACAAAATACATATTTGTGTAAGAAAAATAAGTATTTGAGGTTTCATACTTAAGATTCATCGTTAATTTGATAAGCATCAAAATCAGTGTTAGACACTAAAATAGGTCCTTTACATACTCAAAAACGTAAAAAAAAATGTCATTCATTACACATATCTTGATGCACATCCAACCGATAACAAGTCAGTCATAAGCATAAACCCCAAAATACTTAACTAAATATTTCAATTTAATTTTAATAAATAATAGGAGCATGTTAGAGACCATTTTAAGGAGGAAGAAACCGAACTATTTCCTCTCATCGATTCAATCTACAAAACGGACCGAATCGAAGGCGACATATCAAACTGGTCAAACTCAAAATGGGTCGGTCAACTCTTCTTGTTGACCGAGTCAACTCACTCTCAAATGTTACCGTTATTTATTGCGGGGCTTTTGCCTGACGAGGCGATGAAATATGTTGACCTTTTGTGTAGGTCAGTGAAAGATGAGCAAAAGTTGGTGAATATGGTTAAGAGTGTGGTGGGTCTTTTGGAGGGGACTTGTCAGAGTAGTTTTATTTTTGATAGTTTGCTTGTTAAGAAGTGAGTGAGTGAGTGTGTGGGTATAGGATTTATTGGTTTTGTGTTTGTGTTGTTGATTATTTTTTTAAGTTAGAGTGGAGTGGAGTGTAATTTGTAAATAATTTGAACTGTTTTGTTTTGGGATTTTTACATGGACAGATTTGTGGGTGTGTTTGTGATGTTTGTATGTGTGTGGAGTTTTTATTTGACAGGTTAATTAGTGAAGACTATAAAGAAAGGATCTTGTTGTTATGTTACTGTTTTACATACAAACTTTTGTTTTTTCGGTTATTTATCTTGGTAAATGGTTTGGTTTCTTGGTAGCAAGATGAATTAGGAGGGATGTAATGAAATGCACTTCGGATTTATATGGTTTTCAAGCAAATAAATTGAGGCCGAAAAGATAAACTTGGATTAATGGCCCACAAGTCTAATTAGTATAAAAATAAATAGCCCAGAATATTAGTTCGATTGTTTGATGTATGGGTTTTGAGTTTTTAATTTTGTTATGATTATTACGAAAAAAAATATTTCGGGTAGGATCATGTAACTATTTTGCGGTTAGATTGGTTCAATATTCAATTCAAGCTCGGATGTCCCTCGTGCATTGGATATAATATTTTTTTATTACATGGAGAATAAAAAAACACTATTTGATGTATAATATTTAAATGGTAATGCGTTTTGAACCTATGGCAGGTAGTTTATTGTGATTTGCAGTCCATTGGCCTCATGCATTAGAGATGTAATATCAGGACTATATAATCCTGATTTGCTTTTAATTTCTTCCAACCTCTTTTCTTGTTCTTTATTTTTTTTTTTGTTAGCATCATATGATTTTACAAGCTATGACTAAGATATAATATTTATGAGATAGTGGAGAACTAAATAAAAGAATAATGAGTAACCTTCTTTTTGTTTATCTACAATAGAAAAGCCATCATCCTCCGAGTTATGTTGATTAGGAAATGAACTGAGGAAAGGTGCATATTATTGTGCTGTCACCATTACGCATAATAATATGCAATAGTACATCAAACAATCTAACCCATAGAACAATAAGTGGCTTGGATTTTCGAAAGAAAAAACACATCTTTCATAAGAAATTTGAGCATGTAATATGTTCTTTTATAAAAGTGCAATTAATTTGATTATAATATATATATATATATATATATATATATATATATATATATATATATATATATATATGTATTGCAATTTTATATTGGTATATTTTTCAATTCTTTATGTAAATATTGTATGTGCCTGTATTTTAGACTAAATGAAAATGTAGGCTAAATAGTCCAATATTTCATTCAAAAAAAAAAATACTCCTTGCTTTCCTTTTTTAGTATTGGGATTATATCTTCTCTTCTCTGATGTAGATGTAGTTCTATATAAATTACCAAGTAAATTTGTGCTTTATAAATCACCTTATGAAAGCTTGTTCACTACGGTTCCAAATTACTCTTTTTTTCCAAAAATAATGATTAATTGTGTTATTCTTACATAAAAACTTATAATACACACCGAGAGTTGTGTTTTCTGCATGACTTATGTGTAATGTAAAACTCAACACAAGAGATAGATTAGTCAAGCATGGATGCATACCCTCCAATGAGTGTACGCTTTGCTCAACAAGAGGCCAAGAATCGCACAATCACTTATTCGTAAAATGCAATTTTTCACATGAGCTATGGAAGCATTCATGCAACATGTTTGGCGCCGTACCTCTCCCAATTATCCAATCCTCTACCAGGCTCGACAATTGGATGAAAAAAGGGTAGATAAAACTCAGAGGAAAAGTTGGGGAAGTGTTTGTATAATCGCATGCTACTAAGAGCTATGGAAGGAAAGAAACTCGCAAATATTCCAACGGAAGAAAAGTAACGTACAACACATATTCTTCACCGTGATAGCCAATGCGGAAGAATGGATAGGGGTGACAAACAATAGACGCAACTACAACCATCAACCCTAGATCGAAAGAGCTGATTTAGTTGAGATAGGACATAGTCGAGTTTTTAAGACTTTAAGCATTAGAAAGGCACAAGGCAACTACTTGTTTATAAACTTTTGTAAAAGCTTTTTATTTAATAAAAATCTAAGTAGACAAATTATCTACAATTCTTATAATATACAAAAATTGTAACTAAATCAACTGATTGTCTTTTTACACCATTAGTAATTAGTAATGGCCCATAAGTATAATTAGTACAAACAATAAATAACCCATAATGTTGGTTAGATTGGTTGATATATGGGTTTTTAACTTTTGTTATGATTATTATGAAAAAAAAAAATTTTGGTTCGGAACGTGAAATTATTCTGGTTCACATTACATTGGGCACGCAAGATTCCATCATGCATTTTTGTTAAGTAATGGCCCTCATGCATTAGATATGATTTTTTTATTGCATGGAGAATTATGAAAAACACTTGCAATATTTGATGATTAATTTTTGAACGGTAATGCGTTTTAAACCTATGGCAGGTAGTTGCATGTGATTTGGAGTCTACTAGCCTCGTAGAGGTGTAACATCAGGAATATATAATGGTGACTTGCTTTTGATTTCTTCCAACCTCTTCTTCTCGTTATTTTTCTTGTATCATATGATTTTACGTGCTGTGACTAAGATATAATATTTATGAGATATTGGAGAAGAACTAAATTAAAAGAATAATGAGTAACCTTCTTTTTTTTATTTTCAATATAAATGGGATCATCCTCCGAGTTATGTTGATTAGAAAATGAACTGAGATACTCCTAAAATTATCATAATCCCTAAGAGTTATTGCATCGCAAAAGCTCTCATATATATCAAAGAGACGACATAATACTACATTATGGAATTGAGGAAGGATGCATATCATTGTGGTGCCACCCTTATGCATAATAACATGCAATGGTGCATCAAACAATCTTTCTACCTAGTTTGACGTTTCTGGATGGGTAATTTGAGTATGTATTATGTTTTTTTATAAAGTCGTATTTGATTATAATTTATGTGTATTGTAATTTTTTGTTGGTATAGTAATCAATTTTTTATGTAAATATTGTATGTTCCTGCATTTTAGATTAATAAATGAAAATGTAGGCTAAATAATCTCACGTTTCCTTCAAAAAAAAGGAAATACTCCTTGCTTCCCTTTTCAGTATTGGGATTATATCTTCTCTTCTCTGATGTAGATGTAGTTCCATAAATTCTAAGTTTCGGCCTTGTTCTGAAGGATTACCAAGTCAATTTGTGCTTTATAAATCACCTTATGAAAGATTGTTTACTACGGTTCCAAATTACTCATTTTTCAAAAAATAATTGAATATTTGTGTTTTTCTTACATAAAACCATATAATATATAAAATTACAACTTAATCAACTGATTGTGTATTTCTAGTCTACTGCACTAACAATAAGAAAGGTGACATTTTTTTGGATTTGAAAACAATCATTAGACATATGTTAATCTTTCCTTTTTCAAAAGTAATAAATAATTGATCTCAGAAAAAAGAAAAAAAGAAAAAAAAAGAAAAACCCAACAATACCCACTTATGTTTCTTTGTCAGTTCTTCATCACATTTTGACGGACCTTTCATCCAGGGGCAGAACCGGGAATCAACGTTAGGGGGGGCCGGGCCGGAAAAACGTCTAACACCGAGCAAATTTTTTTTTACTAAGCACGCAATAAAACACGACAAATGCAATATTGTATATCATGTATTTAACAAGTCTCTCAACCCATAAAATATAGTTGAATTAAAAAAAATTGAAAAACATCTCCATTTACACAAGTAACCGTAAAATGTATGAAAATTTGAACAAAAAATTGATACAATATAATATTATGATTGAATTTTTTTTAAACCATATAGTAATAATGATTAAATATTAAAATTATAACTACTATTAGAAACAATTGTAACATATTTAAATATATTAACTTACTTAAAAACATATTTAAATATTTTAAACTTATCTAAAAGATAGTTAAATATGAAAGTTTGATTTATTTAAGTAGTTAATGACATGAAATTACACTATAGTTTTATTTTCCTAGCAACAATAAATCAAACTTGTACTTACCACGCAACTTTATCACTTAGGGTCAATGGCAGAGAACTTTTCATAATAACATATTTCAGATTTTATAGGGGGGCCATGGCCCCCTAAGCTTCTATGTAAGTCCGCCACTGCTTTCATCGAACATCTTTCAGGCAGCAGCAACAAATCTCAACCATTCAAGAGTCACTTCGGTCTAGAGTTTAAATAAGTATTGACATAGTTTTCGGCTTAAATAAGTACTGTTATATTTTCAATCCATCGACCGGAAAGTCTTAACAAGTAGAGAGTCATTAAGTAAGTTAAAAGGATTTTTCGACAAAGACTAAAATAAAAACTTGGGAATAGATCATACATTTCATTTTTATGTTAATTTGGAGCTAACTCCAAATTATACCTATATATAGTAATAATATGTTTGTTTTTTAGTTTGTGCCGCTCTGTTCTTTTAGTTAGTGAATTTTTCTTGTTCTTTATTTTTTTTTATATCATTATATTTTAACTTAAAAATAAAATTTATGAGATTATTGGAGAAGAACTAAGGAGAGTGAGAGCCGTGAACTTATCAACCTTATTTTCATGCCCATATAAACTATCATAGATATGCTAAATACACTTCATGATTAAGATGTATAACAGGGCTTAGTATGATATATAATAAATATTCAGCATCACCTTCACAAAAATCTTAATATTCAACATAATGACCCTTTTATTATAATATAACCATCGCCAGATGTTCTTAACTAACAGAAATTTCATAAGTATATTGCTATCATTTGCATTTTGGTTTCATAAATATATTATATGATATTTGATTTCGTATATGATGTCTCTAAAAAAAATGGTATTTAAAAGAATTCTGAAACCATGGAGCATTATACCAACCATAAATGGAAACCCTCAACTCTCAAAGATTCATGAATCCAACAAAGACTGCACCAAACAAAGCTGCCGAACCGGCAAACGAGAAAGACGTCGCACGATTCTCTATAGGTGAAGGAGCCGGTCCATGTGAGCTACTAATTTGGTTCACTGGTGCAGGCGCAGGCGACATTATATGACCATGATGATCTACTGGTATAGCTGTCTTTCTGTAATCCTCATTATTTAGGTTACCTAATTGTGGTTGGTCATGAGATCCGTCGGCTGATGGTAAGCTGATAAACTGAGGTCCATTGCCTGGTGGTAAGCTGATAACTTCTTTGCGTGCCAACGTGGGGCCTCCAAGGAGAAGCACGGCGAGCACGCTAAGCATGGCGAGAGTTTTGAAGGAGGCCATGATTATGATTTTTTTTGTTTCTTTAGGATTTGATTGGTGATGCTATGTAATATCATGAGTTCTTATATAGGGTAAATTTAAAATTTGTAAGAATAAGCATGTCTTAAGCATTGAATGATTTGGTTCTGTGTATTTGAGATGTGGCTGAGTGATGTGCACTGAATAGAGAAGGGCAGTGATTATTTCATTTAATTATGATACGCTGGAAGAATTTTAACAAGGAAATAATTTGTTAACAGACAGATGCATTTGGAGATTAGGGATGTATGTAAGTAATTCAATGCTTTGTATTTTGTTGGGGAATAATAAATTTTGAAATAATAACATATATTTTTGGGTACATAGAATAATAAAAAAAAATTATACAATTTATCAGACAGCCCATCAACATCTGACCCACACAAGATTTGGCAAGGGAGTTTGGAAAAAAGCCCATGCAATGAAGGAGTCATGAATTGTTGAAAATCGTAACAAATCCCCTCAATTCTAGTGAGATTCAACATGATGATGATGTTCATGTCAGTTCTTCTTTAACACCATTTTTTTTGGTGCTTCTTTGATTGGTTTTCTTTTCATTTGTCTGAACTCTTGTAAGGCCTTTGCCCATTTTTTTGATAAAATTAAGGACCTGAGCTTCGATGACATGACATTCAGTGTTAACTGTTAAACTATGATGAGTCCAAAGTTAGGCATGAGTGGTAAACCATGTATTGCCCCAAATTTTTGAGAGAGATTTTATTTCCTTTCTTCTTCCTCCGTTCAAAATTCAAAATATGCGACCAAATTCGAATATATCGACTCTGCTTCATCTCCATCGTAAATATGCTCAGATTTGTCGTCGTTTTTTCTATTTTTTTAGAATTAGCTATTTTTTTCTGTTATTTTCGTTTTTTATATTTTCAAGTTTTTGTAATCTTTTTTCTGAATTTTACTTTTCTTATCTGATTTTGAAGACGTTGCCAGCTCTTCAATTTTTCAGATCTGTTCAATTCCTTGTTTCTGAAAGATTGGAAGTTTTTAAACTCTCTGTTTTTTCATTGAGGCATTCAGAAAATCGTGCTCTTTATATTTATCAAACTGCCTTGTTCACCAATTTCATTCGTCTTTCTTCAAATTCTGATTAATTTCGGAAATTTCAGATCGAGTTTTTTTTTAGTTATTTCTGATTTTGGTTTTAATTTTCGTCCATAATTATTGAAAACATGCTTCACATCTCAACCTTTTTTCCAAAATCATAGTAATTTCAGATTTTATATGGATATATTAGTTTCTATGGATTTCTATCCTTACATTAATCATCAGTTTCTTGGATGATAGAGTACAAATTTGCTTCCATCAGATCATGCAAAAAGGTTGATAGAGTACAAAACATGTGCTTGACAAAAAGCCTAAGGGGAAAATATGGATTATAATGATGTATTATTTTTTGACCAATTTATATTGATTTCAAAATACTTCATTTTCTTTATCGAATTATTTTAGATCTTTTGAATATTTTTTTCATTTCTGATTTTACTTTTTCTTAAAAAAATTGAGATTTCATGAATTTGCCCCCAATTTTTTGATTTTTTTCAAAATTTATTAGTTTAAATGTTTATATGAAAATGATAAATGAGATGTATTAATCCGTGGTATAATTGCTCAACTGTAATTGGAGAGTTTTTATTGTACTGTAAGTTATGGAATGTTGTAAAATTCAATGTATTTTTTTGAACGGGAAAATTCAGTGTATTTACTATATTGTTGTATTTGTTCTACAATTAGTGATTATATTTTAAGCAAGTTCTAAATTGTTTTATTTAATTCTGGAATAATAGTAATTGGATGTATTATATTCGGAAGGTGTTAAACACTGTATATTCACTATTAATTATTGTATATATCGTGTCAAATATATTGCAAAGGTATTAATTTTGGAATGTGTTAATTTTAATTTTGGAAGATGTTAATATGGAAGTGTTGAACGTATGATATAGGTGTTAAATATTGATGTTTGATATAGGTGTTAAATATGGATGCGTTAAAAGGTATGATATAGGTGATAAATACACAAAATTAGGAAGTGTTAAACGTATGATATAGGTGTTAAATATCGAAGTGTTAAACGTATGATATAGGTGTTAAATATCGAAGTGTTAAATGTATGATACAAGTGGTAAACCAGGCCTGTCAAAATATTCAGTGATGAATAAGCTAATACAACATGATTTTCCATTACAAAAATTTATAAGTATAAATAATCAAATATTATCACACTAAACACCATATTGAATATATAAAGTAAACACCAAATATTAACCATATTTCCAAAATTATTAGCAAATACAATTTCACTATTTAAATACCTATTTATCAAATCTCTCAATTGATTATCTTCCAGTTTAAGACCTTCCTAATTAATCATAAACAAATATTAAAGAAGATATATACAATTATTATACATTCCTGATTTTAAACCAAAAATAATTCATAAAATTTTCATATTTATCATCCTTCTTAATTGAATTCACAAATCTCGATATATACCAGGCCTTAATTGAATTCAAAAATCTCCATATTTACCACCATCCCAATTAGTTACCTGCCATTATAAAAAACAAATAAAATCAAATAATATCATTTTATTAACATAATAGGCAAAATGTAACCTTCCATTCAAAAATAAATTGAGATCTAAAGAAATAAATTGAGATCTAAAAATAAATTGATAAAACTCAGATCTTCCACTGATAAATAACCATAAACAATCAGAAATGAAATCTCTAAAAATCAGATCTGCATCATATTTGTACTGCCTTTATTTTCATAAGAAGCTCCAGAAAAAATGTATTACTACAGTACTGTTACGAAAGAACTGAGTCGCACATCTCTTGTTGCAGAACAGGGAGTCGATAACTCTGCCGTTTTTCAGCATGCTTTCGATTTACCAGCAAGTTGCACATCCCAACAGCCATGTGGTAAACGGGCAGCTACGTGGGGTCAGTATATTTGTCTGAAATAGGCAAATAAATGAAAAATATAAAATAAAATTTAATTCTACTATACATATAAAAAAATCAAATTCAGAAAAATCAGAAAAAATAAAAGTACATAAAGAAATTGACCTGAGAAAACAGTGATATTTTTTTGTCAAGCACATGTCTTATAATGCTTGACCACATTCAACATTCGAAAAATCTGAAAAAATGATTATTGAACCTCAGATCGAAAATAAAACTATTTCAATTCGAAAATAAATGATTATTGAAGACCCACAGATGGAGAAGAAAGAAAGAAAGGAAAGAGAATTTTTTTGTGAAATTTTTTGTAATCCAATGGGCGGGATTTTGTTAGATGTTCATCTTGATAAACGGGGAAGCAAAAGTGTTAAACAAGCCGAGTAAATGCTAAATAAGAAAAGCCCACTGGTAAACAAGCCGAGTATGTATTAAACCTGACCCAATTCTGTTAAACAATCCCACCCACGCCTATATAGGTAGCCGAAAATTCAGCCCGGTAAACAAAAAACAGACTGCCAACGCATCATTACCTCCAGGGGCCATTGAGCTGGGGCTGTGTATATCAACCCTAAAATTAATCCTACGGGCTTGCGACAAAAAAATCTTATTTATTCATGACTAGGAGGGAGAGAGATTTAGTGAATAATAACAAATTAATTTATAGCCAAAGCTCTTCCAATATAAGTGATTAGGCACTCAAATCCACCAACTTAATGTTTGTGGGTTCAAAATTTGGCAAATGACAATTTTTTTGAAAATAAATGTAGAACTTATGAGCCATCTTTATAAAATAAAAAACAAATTAATTTACAAAGGAGTATCAATCATAAATATAATAACATATTAGAGGAGGAGGAGGAGGATGTGAGACTCACCTGGACAATCATTCAAAAAAACAATTCGGAGAAGAAACTTAACATGTCATTTTTGAGAAGAAAGTTAACATAATATCATTTTTAGATAAACTAAACAAAACATAATAGGTATGCTAAATTTTGCTAGCTTAAGCAGTAAGACACCCTCTCAAATTCGAATCCTGGCGAACGTAAAAGCAATCTTGCATAACACAAACTGATATTTAGCAAAATATTTGAACCCACTGATTGTGAGTTCGAAAACATAAGATACTAAATGATCTTTTCTAAAAGGTTCAGACTTAGCACTTCATAAGATACCATCAATTATTAATTGTCATGCCAACAAAACAAACCACGACAAAACTCAAAGATACATCAAACCAACCAAGACAAAACCAACCAAAGTGACTTGATTATAAATAAAGGCTTCAGTTGCACCATTTCCCACAGGCGGCTGAGCTGGTTCAGATGCAGGAACATTAACTGGAGTAGGAGCTGACACTGGCGAGGTCGCCGGAGAGATTTCTGGAGCACTCACCGGAGCATGGTGGTTGTGGTGGTGGTGGTGGTGATGCTCTGCCATTGAGTTTGCAAGTAGTAGCATTGCCAGCACCAGGATCATAATTAGGGTTTTGAAAGAGACCATGGGAAGTTTTGTTCAAATTAGGGTTTGATGAATTTCAGAATCTGATTATATGGGGAATTTGTGGATTTGGATAAGAGTTCATCTATATGTGGTTTATGTAGATTTAATGAGGAGATGAAAAGACAGTGAATCATTTAAGAAAATCAAGTGTTCAGTGAATTAAACCCTTTTTAATATTTTTGACTTCGTATTTTCAATGAATTAATCTATCAAGAAATGCATTGGAAAGGTGCGTACATTTTATTATAGGTTCATAATATTTGCAATTGCATTAATGACGGTATTACATTTAATATATTATTTAAAAATATAAATGTACAAAATATTCATTCCTTTTTTATATCTCATAGAACTTTAAAACTGTCGGATTAAAATGATTAAATTCACCTGTCATTATTTTTTTTCAAACTAACAAAGGGACAACAATATCATTCATTACTTTGTTTATACATTAATATTATAGATAATTTTATCGGTCCAAATCAAAGTTCTACGAAATATGAAAATACATATATATTTATCAAGTTTTAGGATTCAAATACACGAAACCAAACTTGAGAAAAATAAAACACTTCTCATCACACTATCAACTATTTTTCCAACAATTTTCACTCCATAAACAAAACAAAGACATTCATCAAATCCAAACAAACATAAATATTTCAAAACAAAGTTAAAGATACATAAATCCAGCCAAAACCACACCAAACAAAGAAACGGGACCTACAAAGGAGGCAACCTTCGCACCATTCATTATAGGCGGCTGAGCAGTCGGTCCAAAGTTCGCCGGAGACGGCGCAGGGGAGTTCGTCGGAGAACTAGCCGGAGTAAGGTGGTGGTGGTGGTGGTGACCATGGTGGTGATGATCTTCTTCTTGAACGTGAGCTGAAGTTGAGACAGCAAGAAGAAACATGGCCATGGCCAAAACCGTGATTAGGGTTTTGAAGGAAGACATTGATATGATTTAGGGTTTTGAATTGGTGTGAAGTTTTTGTTAATTAGGGTTTTGATGGTTTTTGAATTTGAGAATTGAGATGTGAAGACGGGTGGTGAATTATATAGCTAGGAGTAAATCTTTTGAGATTTGATATATTGCATGTGAGCTGGCTTACCATATTAAAAGGCAATGAATTATTGTAAAAATGTAAATATTTGATTTGATACGATGGAAAAATAAATAAGCAAATAACTTGTGAGATATACGTTACAAAATATTTAATATAACATTTTCCAAATTTTGAATTTGGAAATAAAGATTGAAGCCCAATAAAGTTCTTTTTCATTAGGCCCATACCGAAATATCCAAGATAATATGTGCACTTAAAAGTCCAAGCTAATTCATCAAGACCTTGAATTGCTGTAAAACTGAACTTTATTCATCATAAACTAGGTTGATACCCGAGCATTGCCGTGGGCATAAAATTATTTTGAAAGATAATAAAAAATAATTTTTGTAATGTTTAAAGATATTATTTGAAAAAATTACAAATTACAAACAAAAATTATGTATTATCATAACTATATTTACTTACTACCACATCAATCTTTGTTTTAGTTTTTCTAAATTAATGAATAAGATAATTTTTATGAAACATACTAATTATAGACCTTAAAAATATTTTAATATTAATTAATATTTTTTTCTTTCTCTCATGATATTTTTCTAAAGTTAATTAACTTTCTTAAACTTAAATAAGTAAATTAATATTTTATAATTAACTTTAGGAAATATTAATTAACTTTAAGAATCTTATTAAAATAGTTTTTGTATACTTTATTAAGTAAATCATTATAATTATTTTAATAAAATTTTATGAAATTTAAGGATTTTTTTCAAGTGAGAGAGAGACTAATTGAACTTAAAGATTTTTAAAAATTTTAAGTATTTTTTATTAAACTCAATATTTTTTTTAAAAATTATTTCAAAGGGAAGAAAGATTAATTAATATTTTTTTTTGTTTTAAATTATTAGAGTAAAAAGCTAATGTTGTTTGTTCACAACTAATGATAAAAAAAAATTTGGCAATAATGTAGGTTTTTTTGTGAAATTTTCAATAATGCAAGGACTATTTTGCAAGTTTGAGATAATATAGGGTTTTTTTACAAATTTTCATAAATATTAAGTAAGGACTTTTTATAATTTTAAATAATGCAGGAGCTCTTTTGTAATTTCTATTTTATGTAGGGGAATTTTGTAATTTTCAATACTGTAGAACATTTTTGTAATATCGTGATAAAATAAGGGCCCTTTGAAAATTTCCTAATAAATGTTTAAATATTTTTTTTTGCAATTATTGTGTAGGGGTTTTTTCATAATTTCTAATAATATAAGGATTTACAATTTTAATATAATATAGGGACATATGTGTAAATATCCCAAAATCGATGGAAATCTCCATTGATAGATTAATTTAGAGAATCTTTTTATATACCTAAATTTAATGGCTCTACAAGAGTCTTGTTTTTTTGATCCACTATAGCATCACATAAACTTCATTTCATCTTATTCTCATGTAACACATACAAACAACACATACATACAAAACCTCCTAATACACAATCACAAAACTTCTAACCATAAACTTTGTTCAACACAAATCAACATCATATTTTATCAATACATCTTATTCTCAAACAATACACAACACACAACCCTAAACCCTAATCAAGTTCCACACGAACACACGTTACTCATCATAAAATCGGCATCTTATTATCTTACTAAAAAAATACATCTTATTCTCAAATTAAACACACATAAATGATACATACAAACACAATCACAAAATCTAATCAAGTTCCACATGAACACACGCACCAACAAGCTCACTCTTCACACACTCAACCACTCTCTCCATTTGCCCTCTCGAATGGAGAGGACTCGGAAAAACAAAACAACACTCAAGCTCTCCATTTCTAATCGTATCAAAAACCGCTACACAAGGACCGATTCCATGAACCGACGCGCAACCCACATAATCCACTAACCCTAATTCTTGCCCTAATTTGTTCATTTTTTCACAATTTTCGTATAGAACCGGCTCGTGGAAGACCGAGAGGAGGGAAGTGCGTAATGATGAGTTGGCGGTCAAACTAGGGTTTTGGATGGCTTTGCACATGAGGAAATTTAGGTCAGAAATGTCGGTTAGGTGTTTTTTGTTAGAGAGAGAGTATGTGAAAGAGTTGTGATAAGTTTTGGCCAAGTCCCAAAAGGATTCGGACCCGATTAGGGAGAATGTGTTTGTGATTCCGGAGTGGTAGAATCCTGAGAAATTGTAGAGAACGGGAAAAAGGTTTTTATGTTATGAAGGTGTCTATTGTTTTTAAGGGAATTTGCAAAAAAGCCCTTGTATTATGGCTAAATTGCAAAAAAAAAAACATGTATTATTAAAAACTGCAAAAAAAAAAAAGACTGCGCATTTTAGATTTTGTAAATTGTAGGAACTATATTTTAAATTTTTTAACAAGTATAAAGTAAGGACTATATTTTGAATTTTGTAAGAATGAAAGTCTTCTTTTTTAACATGCTAACTATGAAATGGGATTTGATACTTTTAGATTCTTCTAAACTTCCAAATATACATTTACAAAAATTGATAAATTAAATACGTAAAATTTCCTTTATTTTTTATCCATACCAACGTTGTGTTTTTCCAAAGGAGGTTCTAGAAACTTCCTACAGTCGACAAGTGTCACGACAGAGTAAGTCTCGCTCTGTCCCGGCTCCAGCTGCTTTGAATTCCGTGCCGTGATCAATCCAGCGGCTGAGATCGCGCCACATAGCTTCACTCCTCTCTCCTCGCATTCCTTCACCAAAAAAAAAATAAACAAAAAAAGGTAAATTGAGCTGGAAATTCGGTTTAATTGATTTAAGATTGAATAATTGTTCAATTGGGAGGAGTAATTTGAGTGAGAAGCTTACATTAAGAAGGTTTTGAGTCTCTTCTTTGGTGAAAATCAGTCGAATCATCTCTGTTCGTCTCTCCGATTCGGTATCTTCAAACTGAAAAGTGGAAGATCTGAGCCCATTAATGGAGTAACCGAGTAAATCCTTTCCACGCATCCAAAACGGCTTGGAAGAATCTCTCTTTGGTATCAATTCCTCGATTCCCGCCTTTAATGCCACATCGTCTATGCTTGTTTCATCTCCATTAGCTTCACTCGCCAATAACATCAAGAGCTCTTTGAGTATGCTCACAGCAGAAGCACAGTCGCAAGCAGCCGTGTGGAAACGAAGGCACAAAACGAACTGGTCCAGTTGAGGAGATTCGTAAACCGTGGTGAAGAAAACCGGTACTGGGTCATCGTAACTGGGCTCCGACCATGGATTCCGATTGAGTTCAAGCTCGATTGTTTCGTGGAACGACGAAATGAGAGGTTGGGTCTCAATGTTAACACAAGGTGAAGAAGGAATGGAGAAGAACGGCGTGGAGTCTCGAACGAATGCGAGTTTGGAACTGAGGATTGGATGGTTGGTTAACAGAGAGTTCAGAGATGAGTTCAGAGAAGGTAAATGGACGGGTTTGGAGAAGAGGATAGCTAAGACGGTGGTACCGGTTCCGCCCGGCACCGCCTGGCACCAGCTGAACTCCGTGCCGGCCACCGGCCTGGTGACTTCACCGGAGTTGTTCGGACGTTCAGCCGGGCTTGCAATCTCATTCTCAGACGCCATTGTTGAGAGAGATGGAGTGGAGTGTGTGGAATTCTGGATTGGTTTATTCTTCTTCTTCTTCTTCTTCTTCTTTTTCTTGTTGCTTTGAAGTCATTGGTTGTTTGTGGGTTTCGTTTTCATGCACAGATAATAACCCATGATTCTGGAGTTTTGCGATTTTTTTTTTGCACAGTTTTTTTTTTTTTTTTTTTGAGAATAATCATCGACAGGATGGATGCGTTATTTTCGAAAATAATTAGCTAACTACTTTCTGACTGGCTGACACTCTTTAAACATTATTAATTAAGAAAAAAAATCAGTTTTTAGTTTTTCCAGAAGATCTGACGAAATTAGGTAAATATATTTAGAAGGTCAATTAGCTCAAAAAAATTACGAACGACCTATTTTATATTTTTTTTGTCTCCAAAGCCATGGGAAATTTAGCAAAAAAAAAATCAAAAAAAAAAGTCCAGATAATAACCCATGATTGTGGAGTTTTGCCAATAATACTCTATAAAATTAATGAATTTGGCACTACCATAAAGACTTTTCATATTCATATTCATATTTATATTTAATCTAAACAATAAGTTGCGTGTATTATAAATTTTTTGAATGAAAACACATATGGTGGTATAATATGATTTTATTTTTCAAGAAACTAGAAATTGTTTATTTAAATAAAAATTAAATTAAATTAAAGTACATCAATAATAATTTATATATTTGTAGTTTTGAGCCAAAATTAGTACTATTTAAAAAAAAAAGTTCTTATTTATATCCTTTGTATACTGAATTATTATATTCATATTATATAAGATAAATCTAAACTATACACGAA
Organism: Juncus inflexus; assembly: GCA_024447665.1. Taxonomy (NCBI): domain Eukaryota; kingdom Viridiplantae; phylum Streptophyta; class Magnoliopsida; order Poales; family Juncaceae; genus Juncus; species Juncus inflexus. Next base: position 641,912 of record JAJHPC010000013.1, on the reverse strand, counting down.
TAACAACCGTCTTTCATTTTATTTGACCGAATTGAAAAAAATTTAGTCTTAATTAAACACGAACAGACACTCTATTACTCATATATCATGAATTGAAAAAAATTCGGTCTGAATTAAACACGAACCAACATCGTATTACTCGCATATCACGAATGAGAAATCCAGTTGTTTGTGCTTTTTTCAAATTAACCCTTCCTAAATATAAAATACAAAATAACCCCCCACCCCCCAGGATTTGACATTCCGGATTTCCTAATAACTCAGATTCAAATTCCTGGATTACCTAATAACCATACATTCAAATCCAGGTTTATCAAAAACCCTCACTTCACTTTCCTTAGCCATTTGTAAGAGGAAAAGGAAAGAAAAAACATACAACAGCCATGGCGAGAAGAGCTCTTGAAGCTTCATCCTCTCTCACATGGCGCCTCTTCTTCCTCTCCCCTTCAATCCTTCCACTGTCGCGTTTCAATGATTCGGTGAGGAACATGGAGACCTTGTCTTATGAAGAGATTCGAGCTTCAGAGTCGGAAGAGAAGGCGTTTAATCGCACGGCTTTTGTTCTTCATGGTCTTCTTGGATCAGGTCGGAATTGGCGAAGTTTCTCTCGTAGTCTCGCTTCCGAGCTTCAGAATCGATCGCCCCAAGACGGTACTTGGTGAATTCCTTCGATTAATCATCAAAAAGGAGAATTCTTTTCTGAGTTTTTTACGAAAATTTTATATCTGGATTGATTTTGAGCAGAATGGAGATTGGTTCTTGTGGATTTGAGGAACCATGGCAGATCGGCTGGGATCAAAGGACTCAATCCGCCTCACGACATGGCCAATTCAGCGCGAGACTTGGCCAATTTAGTGAAATCAAGAAATTGGCCATGGCCAGATGTAGTGATTGGCCACTCATTGGGAGGAAAAGTCGCTCTTGATTTCGCTTCCAGTTGTGCTAATGGAATGTATGGCCAATCAGCCTTCTTCCCCAAACAAGTACTCAATTTGTTAATTTTCCTTCCTAATTTTATTAATTTGTTTTTTTTTCTTTGTTTTTTGATTGTTTTTTTTTGTGAATTTGATTTTAGAGCAGTTGTGGGTTTTGGATTCGGTGCCTTGTGAAGTGAAATCAGAAAATTCTGACGGTGAAGTAGAAAAAGTTTTGCACACTTTGAAGAAACTCTCTTTGCCCATTTCTTCCCGCCAGTACTCTCTCTCTCTCTCTCTCTCTCCCTCTTCTTTCTCTCTATAGAATAAATAAATTTTGAAATTGAGTAAAATGATTTGATTTTTGTTATTGAACAGGTGGGTGGTGGAGCATATGAAAAATCTAGGGTTTTCAAAGGGTTTATCACAATGGATTGGAAGCAATTTACAAAAATCAGGCGAAAATCTAACTTGGTCTTTTGATTTAAATGCTGCCATTGAAATGTTTAATTCTTACAGGTACAGATTAATAAATAAATAAATAAAAAGGTCTCGTAATACTATGTTAAAATATAGCAAAATTTGCAAAAAAAAAAAACCTTGCATTATCCTTAAATTGCAAAAAAGGCCCTTACTGTTTGTTAAATGTATTAATTACAATGAATAAGGTGAGTTATCTAACAATATTAGATCTTAACAAATAGTAGGGGCTTTTTTGTAATTTTCTAAACCATATAGATTCTTTTTTTTTTTTTTTTTTTTGCAATTTCCAATAATGGTGGGGCTTTATTTTTGCAGAGTTCTGTACATGCATATAATATTCTTAATCAAATTAAATTTATTATTTTTTCAACAGGGAAACGAGTTATTGGTCCTTGTTGGAAAACCCGCCTAAACAAATGGAAATAAATATTGTTAGAGCTGAAAATAGCGACAGGTGGCGGCCTGACGTCGTCCGAAAATTGGAAGGTCTTTCTGAGGAAAAAAAGGTTTTGAATCACATTCTTGAAAAATCGGGGCATTGGGTGCATGTTGATAATCCCAAGGGCTTAATTGAAATCATGGCGCCAAGATTTGGAATTTAGATATTTTTGGATTTAATTAATGATTGTTTATGTATTTGTTTGTTGTGATTGTTAAAATAAGGGAAATAGCGAATGATTGATCAATTGTAGTAAATCGGAGTTCAAAAAAAGAAATGTAGTAAATCAATTTTGTTCATAGTTTTGTTGGAGTTAATTGATTAATAATTGATATGTTTGCTATTGTTTGTGGTGTTGTGGATGTGTTATTCAATTGATTGGTTGATACTTGTTTGCTATTGAGTGACCTACGGTGAAATTTACTTTAGTTAAATTGGAGGGGCTTTCTGAGGATTGTGTTATTGGTTGGTGGGTAATTATTTGAGCATCGTTTGAAATAAGAAAAGGGAAATAAGTATAACTAATATTGTGATAAATTCAAATAATCCCAAGGGCCTAATTGAAATTACGGCGCCTCGATTTGCAATTTGAGTTTTTAGGAGTTAATTTGTTGATTGGTTATGGATTTGTTTGTTATTGTTATAATAAGAAAAGGGAAATAATCAATGATGTGGTGAATTGTGATAAATCGATTTTGTTCTTAGTTTTGTTGGAGTTGATTGATTAATTATCGTTTGTTTCATATTATTTATGTTGTTTTGGATTACGTTATGTATTTCTTGTTGTGGTTTAAATAAGAAAAGGGTTAATAATTCATTTTTGGATTTAATGAACTAATTTTATTATTCTTAGTTTTCTTGGAGTTAGTGGATTAATTATAGATTTGCTATTATTTATTTTATTTTAGTTGATTTGGATTGTGGTATTGATTGATTGATAATTAGTTAGATCTTGTTTTAGTTGAGAAAAGTAAAATAATTAATAATGTTGTGAAATGAAACACATTAGTTTTGTTCTTAGTATTGTTGGAGCTAATTGATTAATTATCGATTTGTTATTATTATTCTTTTTTGTGTTTGTTGTTGTTTTGGATGTGTCATTGATTGGTGGATATTTACTCTTTAAAGTAAGAAATAAAAATAACTAATAACAATGTGCTGATTCTGCTGAATGAAACAAATCAATTGTGTAGCATTTTGATGTTGTGAGATAGAAAAGGAAAAAATATATATTTGTGTAGCCCTTTTAGGTTGTGAAATAGTAAAGAAATAAAAAGAATTGACGGCTGTGGGATTTGAACCCACGCCCTTTCGGACCAGAGCCTAAATCTGGCGCCTTAGACCACTCGGCCAAACCGTCTTTTTTATCCTTAACCTCTTAATAATTTTAACTAATTGGTTGAATAATCGTATAAAATAAATCCGCATTATTCTATTATTTTATGATGGTTTTGGTAAACCATAAAATAAACCTACGAACTATCAACATGCATTCATGCGAGACACAAAAAAAATAATAATAAATAAAATAAAAGAGAAAGAAAAGATAAATTCAGATGATTTACTATATCTCCAATCAACAAGTCATCATTTTCTTACAACAAACAAAGTTTAAAAAAATATATAATACAACCCACAATTTCATTATTACAATCTTGCAATTTGGACAGATTTTTGCAACGCTAGTAACAAGCTCTGCATAATCCTCGGCTCGCCAGGTGGCGCATTGTCTTTCATCGTCCCGTTTCTTGTTGCGAGAAACATCGGCTCGGATCCGTCTTTCGAAGGAAAAACAACGCAATCTATGTAAACCAACACGTTTATTTTTCCTTCATCCACATTTATGAATCCGAGTCTCACGCCTCCTTGTATTTTATCCACCTTTCAATATTTTCCAATTTATATTATCATGTTAAAAAATCATTAAAACATAAATTTATTAAGAGGAGTAAAAAAATATCTAACCTTGAGAGGAACAGGAAGAGGAAGATTTGAACCTTGACAGAGACTATTAGCCCACTGTCACAAAATATTAAAAATAAACGTAAATTAATTAACAATCTTTTTTTTTAATTCAAGCTTGAGATTATCAAACTTTTTGTTAATTAGCAAACTAATTATTGTACTGACATAACGAAAATTAGCTTATAAATGATATTTCAACTTTTAAATGCTAAATTAATTCACTAAATTACCTGAAAAAGTAAAGATTCGAACCGAGCTAAATCAGTATTTCCAGGCAGTTTCATCGTACCAAGGCTAACACCATCATCGTCCTGTTCAACTGGTACGATACCGTCTTTTCCCGGTACGGCTCTCATTGGTTTTATTATTCCAGTCCTTATACGATAATTTCCGCTCTGACTTTTCGCAAAGGAATTAATTTTCGATTGAGAAAGAATGGAGACATTGTTGAATCCTGATTTGGGGGAGGAAGAAATTGATGAGATGAATTTGTTTTGAAAGTTTGAGTTGATTAAAAGTTGTTTCAAAGCTGCCATTAATTGGTTCTTTTTTTTTTATCTCTTCAAATGAAGTGAGAGTCGAGTTAAGAGCCACTCTTTGAAAGGGGAGGGAATGGATGGATAAAACTAGTTCCTATCCATTTTGTACAGAAATGGAGAAGGCAGTTTAGATTTTCTTGTGCATTAAATTTTTTTTTCTTTTGGTAGAAGACGAATAGCCTACTAGATTTTTCGTTAATCAAATAAAAGAGTTAGAAGAGCATAGTCACTACAAGAAGGACCTCATGAGAAAAATGTTATGGTTATGATTATTACATTTCATTTGACATGAAGCATGCCTGATATTATCATATTGGAGTGTTATAAATATGCATTTCTATATTAAATACTCTGATTTCAAGCATAATGACTACCAATTAATAAACAAGATCAATTACTCGTAATATGTCTTTGAATACTTCAAACCAACATAATTCTTTTGTTGTTTTTTAAAACACTCAAAGATTAGAGAAAAACAAAAATTTTCTTCTTATAATGAAAGATTAGGGGTAAACTCTATTTTTAAGTTTGCATGTGAGCCAGTGAAAGAATATCTGATTTTAAGGTGATATTTCGAAAGATTTGCAGTCGAGGCGGAATGATCAATTTTTTATTGCTACATGAAACAAAAAGATGTTTAGTTGATGGGGAATAATCATTTTTTTAGTACTACATAAAAACAAACACTAATTCGGGTATTTAATTGACAATATTTAAATGGAGAATAGCCGCAAATTCAACCGAAAAGGTTATGATAATGTGTACATATTATTAGTTGAATTAGTATGGTTCAAGTTAATTTTTTTATTTAGTACGGTAAATAGAAGGATAACTTTTCCAAAACCCCTCATATTTTCTGAAATATTCTGCAAATCACCTACAATCTTTAAAACCAAGTGTTAGTCTCTATAAAATTGAATAAATTTCTCAATTCCCCTACAAAAGAATGTATTCTAAAATTGATCAAGAAATTCTTTGTAGGGGGGACTAACACTTCGTTTCCACCAATATAAATGCTCTTAAGTCTTAACATAGGAATTTTATGAAAAATTATCCTAAAATAAAAGATTTATTATTATTTTTTCTTTGTTATATTATAACCTCCCTTTGATGATGTCATAGTTTCTGATAAAAAAAAGTCCCAAATACAAACCAAACATAAAAAAACCAAAAAAAAAAGAGAAATTCTAAAATGAAAAACAAAACAATAAACAAATTTGATTCAAGGATTCGAAGAACAAGAATCGAGCTTCGGAAGAACGGTTCGCCACGAGTCAGCTATTTCGTTTGCTAGCTTGGCTTGTCCTTTTGCGAAATCCAGGAAAACAAATCCCATTTCTTTCGTCTTTTCCTCTTGGAATCTTATTAATTCTTTATTCATTAATTCCACGATTTGTTCGAACCGTCTTGTCGCTTCCTCACTCTCGCCCTTTAACTATATAATATATAACCAATAGATTAAATAAAATAAATCAATTGAATAAGTATATAAAATAAATAGTTGATGTAAAATGATTTGAAATAAATAAAATGAAAATTGAATGAATATGATGATTGAAATAAAACGATTTGGAATAGATAAAAGTACTTTAAATATATATATATATTAAATGAAATAATTTAAAATTCAAATTAAATGAAAAAAATAAATAAAATAAAATAAGAATAGATGATTGAAATATGACAAGTTAAAATGAGAAATTTAAGTAAAGATAAATAATGAAAAACAAAAAATTTAAAACAAATTAAAATATTAAAATTAAAATAAAAGAATTTAAAATAGATAAACTAAATAAATAAAACAAACCAATATAAAATAAATAAAAATAAATAATTGAAATAAAAGAATTTTAAAATAAATAAATAAAAGTACCTCTTTGTATTCAAGTTCAACTTCACTAATCCGCTCAGAATGCATCAACACCAATTTATCCCTATTCACAAATGCAATTAAATACATTATAAAAAATATATACAATTAGAAAATATTATTAACATAATTAAGTAAAAAGAAATAAAAATATACAGAGCGATTTCTTTGAGTTTAGTCGCTTCAGCTAATTCGCAATGTTGTTTAAATGCATTTGCTCTATCTGTCATTGTCACCTAAATAATAAATATATTGAATTATTAAATCAATATGTAATTAAATTAAATTTATATAAATTATTTTAATATATACCTTGATGGATTGAACAGCACGAACATAGTCCTTTAATGGTTCTTCAAAATTCATTAAGAGATTATGCGCCTGAAATAAAATAAAAATATATTAAAAATCGAAGAAAAAGTACAATATATTTTTTTTCTGAATGGTTGGCGACAAGAAACTTTAATCACTAAAAACAAACAATTTTTATTTTTTTTCTGAATTTTTTATTGGGAAATTCTTCAAAAAACCCCCAACTTTTTTGGATATTATCAAAAAAAACCCTAACTTTTTAGATTCCTTCAAAAAGCCCCTATGAAGTGATTTGAATTTTTTTTAACACCCTATGATGCTATGTTTAACTTTTCCATCCAATTTATTTTTTAATTGACCAAAATGCCCTTATATAATTATGTTCATATTTTATTTTATTCAATTAAAAATAATAAATAAATGAAAAATAATATTTTTCAACAAAATATTATTTTCTTCTTTAATATTATATGATTTTGTTCATATTTTAGTTCTCATTTAATATTTATATTTCATGTAAAATACATTTTCTATTTTTAATTGAATAAAATCAAATATGAAAATAATTATATAAGGGCATTTTGGTCCATTTAAAAATTTAATGGATGAAAAAATGAAAGTTAACCCCATAGGAGGCAAAAACAAAATTCAATCTAGTTTATAGGGGGTTTTTGAAGAATTTCCCTTTTTTATTTTTAGAGAAGACCTCCATTTATTTTTGGATTGCATATCTTATTACAATTAACTAGGTTTAGGGTTTTGCTTTATCAATTTCTTTGATTACCCATTTATTTGTTTATTTAAGGCATCAAATGTTGTTGTTTTTTTGCTTTTTGTACGAGCTTTTATTATGATTTATTTCTAATGAAAGAATAAAGTAGGTGGTGGCGAACAAATACAATTCTAAAAATCACAATAAATTTAATAATAATAATAAATAAATAAATAAAATTGAACCTCTTTTTGGAGTTTTAGAGAGAGAAACTCTCCTTTGGATCCAACCTCATTAAAAACTTTTCCAATATTTTCTCCTTCACAATTCCCCAATAATTTCATCGCCTTTCCAAATTCCAACAAAGATTGCCCCAATTCTACAAAAAAATAAATAAAAATAATAATAAATAGGCTATATTTGTTTTATAATAGAGAAATTGCAAAAAAAACCCCTAGATTGTTGGAATTTGCAAAAACGCCCCAGCATTATTGCCAAAATTGCAAAAAAGCCCTTACCGTTAGATTTAGGTTAACTCTGTAAGTTTTACTAGTTTAATTTTTTGAAAAATATTTTTTAAATATTAATTAAATTTTTTGCATCAGAAAAAATATTTTTAAAAACTATTTTTAAGAAAAATAAAAAATATTTTTAAAAAATATCTTTAAGAAGATAAAATAATATTTTTTTTTCAATTTACAATAATGCATGGACTTTTTTGCAATTTCCAATAATGCAGGGGATATTTTGCAATTTAGCCATAACCCAAGGGCTTTTTGAAAATTTCTCTTTATTTTATAATATTTAATTTAATAATACCTCTGTGTCGTTTTACGAGACGAAAAGCTTGTTTTTGAGTCTCGGATAAATGATTTTCAAGCTCAGAAATATAATATTTTAATTTTTCATAATCTGGATCCGATTCTTCGACCGGTTTTTCTTTTCCCAAAACCACATCGCTCACTCTTGTTTGCACATCCTATTAAAATAATAAAAGAATAAAATAAAATAAATGAAGGAATTAAAATATATATATATTTGTCAGATTTTGAAAAAATAAACCTGAAAGACCTTAAGTATAACTTTTACTTAAAAAAAATGCGATAAAAAGTGTTGGAATAATATACAAGTAATGATAAATGAAATGTACGAAAAGATAATAAAATTGAAAAAATAAAATAAAATAAATAGTTTATGTACAAAAACGGTAATTTGTAAAAAAAAAAAAAAGTTGCTGAATTATGCTTAATTTAAAAAAAAAAGGTCCTCCGTTATTAATAATTGCACAAAGTCCCTTCTATTCATAATCATTCTAATTAATATTTTTTGAATAAAATTAATTTATTTAGAGAGTTGGCAAAATGGAGGGTTTTTAGGTATTTTCAATAATGAAGGGGCTTTCTTGCAATTTAATCATAACGCAGGTTATTTTTTGCGAATTCTCATAAAAATTCTTGATATAAATATATATATATATATATGATATCTTAAATATAATTTCTCAAAAAAAATATAATACCTTAAATATTTGGAGAAAATCAGATTTTCTACTAAACAAACCAGTTTCAATCGACCTAATTCTCTCCATTCTCTGTTACAAAACCAATATTTCATTAATCAATAAACCCACATAAAAACACTTAATAATTTATCAAATTATGTAAATAAAATATTTTTTATATAATTTATACCTCTTCTTCTTCAAGCAAAAAGGTCCTTAAATCCTCGCTCTGTTTTAATTCAGGATGCGAAGCTATTCTGTTAATAAACACATCTAAAGCTTGCCTTCTCATTTCTATAAATTCAGCACTAAACCTAAATTTCTCTACAAAAAATTAATAATTTATTAGTTAATTAATTGACTGATTAATTAGTTATTGAATTAATTGATTGAATAATTTACCAACAGCACTCTTTTCAGGAAGAGGAGGAATGAAAATGCCTTTGAATTTTTCTGCTAATTTATCATGCAACCACTCAAAATCGCTGAATCTTCTAATCACTATCTTTTCAGGCCCTTCAAATTCAGCCATATTACTCTGAAATTGAATCAAAATAACGAATCATTGACACTCAAAATGTGACAAAGAACAAAAATTTACATTAATTTCAGCTAAACTTCGCTTGAAAGAGATTAAACAACTAATTCAAATCCTTGCAAAAGGGGATAAAAAAAACAAATTATGAAATTTGGAATGGCGGATCTGTAAAATCAGCACCTTTGTGATGACTCTATACGAGATGTACGATTGAACGCCGGTGCCCATCTTCACCGGATCCGTCACTGAAATATTCACAAACGGCTTGATCCCATGCTCAGATGAAGATCCGCCTGACGACCCGCCACTCTCCTGCACCTCAAATCACACAAAATTAGAGACCCAAATTGGCAAAATTACGAACTAAATGGAGAAATTGAAGGGAAATTACAGTGGAAATCATCGATGGATCGATCGCAAGTTCAGTGAAAGAAGAAGAAGAAAAAGAAAAGAAACCCGATGAAATGAAAGAGAAGAAGAAAGAAAAGATCCAGATTTATATACACTCGGTCTTGTGGACATAACATATAAACTTCACTTCGGTCCAGGAAATAAACAAAACTGCACTCACTACTTTCAACTGTTCACGCTAATAGAATTAAATCCGGGATGTTAAATCTGGATTATTATTGTAGAAGTCCGGATGTTAAATCTGGATTATTATAAAAGTACGGAATTGAAGTCTCGGTTTTTGGTTTAGACCCGTTAAGGTCGTCACTCCAATTTAGTACTAAAAAACTGAAGAAAGAAAATAAGAAAATAAGAAGAGAAGAAAAGCTTCTTCTTCTCCGGCGAACTTGGTCGGAATCCATGGAGCGAAAGAGGTCGCAGAAGTCGGCCGCCGCCGACCGGCTACGGAATCTCCTCTCCTCCCCTTCTCCGCCGGAATCCGCCGCGTCTTCCTCCTCCTCGTTCGAGCTCGACGAGTCCGATCTGTTCGACCCTTCCCTCTCTCTCTCCCCGGTTCCAGTTCGAAGCTTGAATCCTGAATTGAATCCTTCCCCGGTTCCGTTCTCTCGGCGGAGTTCCTTCCCGCGCCCGCCGGAAGGCATGCTCGCTGCTCTTCCTCCTGGCTCCGGCGCCGCCGCCGCGTCTGTGTCTTCGTCTCCTTCTTCCACTTCCTCATCTCCTTCCTCCTCTCGCATGATTCCCCCCATTCCCAAACCCAAACGCGATCTCCCTCAGGTTTGAAAATTGAAATTAATCTTCGATTTTAACTCTTAATAATCATTTTTCAGTGAATTCATCTCTATAATTTGCTAAATTTCTGTCTTTCTTCTCCCAATTAGAGCAAACAATTGTTGAAACAAGTCAATTAATCTCACAATTTTCACTCCAATTTCATCTTTTCCCCCAATTCTTTCAGTCGCATCAGTACCAATCGGCACCGGTCAACGTCCCAATCGCCCCCTCCAGATTCAAAACTCGTCAAGACTCAATCTTTCTCGTAGAAGAAGAAGAACCAGAATCAAAATCCGAAGAAGAAGAAGAAGGATCGGAGATTCAGATTCTGCCGCCGCACGAAATGGTGGCGAGATCCAGAGCGAGAGAATCTCCATTGACGACATTTTCGGTGCTCGAAGGAGCGGGAAGGACTTTGAAAGGGAGAGATTTAAGGCAGGTGAGAAATGCCGTTTGGAGAAGAACCGGATTTATGGATTGATTTGGAGATTAATTGTATTTAGTAATTATTATTTTGTTATGATGTATTATTTTGTGATGTATGTGAATTGGTGTGTATTGTTTTGTTGGTTTAGATGTTGTAATAATTGTAGTAATTTATGGAACTTTTTGTTGGAATTTGGTTGATTTTGTGTTTAAAAGGAAATGCAAATATGTTTATTTCAAGGAAATTATTCAAAATTTAGTAAATTATGATGTGATTAAATGTGTAACATTTATTTAAATTGGAATGTTAATTGTGTTTATTATGTATAATACTGTTATGTATTGTTTTGTTGGTTTAGATGTTGTAAAATTGTAGTAATTTATTGGACCTTTTGTGAAATTTTGTTTATATAATTTGTGGTGGATTATCTATGTTGTGTTTAACAAAGAATGTTAATGTTTATTTGGAGGAAATTATTCAAAAATTTGTAATTTTTTAAATTTGAAAGAAAATGATATATTTATAGATTACGCATCTTATGTTCTATTAGAGTGAAATGAATTTTCTTTTGTTTGTTTGTAAAATGTAAGTTTTAACATTTGATCAGATCAACTTTTTTACACCAAACTATCATGATTAAACTTTTAGATGTTTTATTTGTTTAATCTAAAACAATAAAGAAAATGTAAGTCTACAAATATAGTTTTTTTTTAAATAATCAGAAAAGAAACTTGATATATCACGACGGGTGTTTTCCGTCGTGTAGTACGACGATAGTATATATAGTTAATAAATAGATCATAAAATTGAAAAAAAAATCCAGTATATATAATTCATTTTTTGTAAATACTATATATGTAAACAGTGAAAAAAGTATATAGAAAAGAAATAATATATTAAAAAGTGGAAAAATGGTATATATAAGTTCCAAAGAGTAAATAGTGCACAAAAGACGAAAATATGTATAAAATAGTGAAAATAATATATCGAAAAAATATAGTATATTCAAAAACGGAAAAACAGTATATAGAAAAAAAATAGTATATTCAAAAACGGAAAAATATTATATACAAATTCCATCATGATTTGGACGTGATCTAGGTCGTTGTGAATTTACATTTTCTTTTAGAAAATTTAGAGGGTTTGGAGAAAACTGGTTTTGTTGATTAAATAAATTGAATATTAGTTGTGTAATTTATTATGTATTATTTTTTGATTAGATGTTGTAAAATTGTAGTAAATTGTGTGACTTTTGTTGAAATTTAGTTCTTATAAACTGTGGTGGATTACTGGTGATGAGCTGCATCTCTTGATGCAGGCTTAACTTTTGTAATTATCGCTTTTATATATAAAACAAGGGGGCCTTTTGGTAACCCCTAATTTCCTTCAAAAATAAAATAAAATAAAATAAACTGTGGTGGATTTTCAAAAAAAATAAAATAAATAAACTGTGCTGGATTATCTATATTGCATTTTACAGAAAAGTAAATTGTTATTTCAAAATTTCTATATTTTTTTTATTATTTATAAAAGAACCATCTCTATTTAAAGATTCTCTAATTTTATTCTTAAAAAAATGAATTTTTTTTTACCTCCTAAATTAAAGTTTTAGAAATTTAGTCACCATTACATACACTGTTTTTCCACCAAAATAATAATCATCAAGTCTTTTATATATTTATATTCTATTCTGTCTGAAACAATAAACCAAAGAAAAGAAATATTTTAAAATACTAAATAAACACTACTAAAAAATATTTTATCTTGATACCTCTTCACACGAAAAGAGGAGGAAGGAGCTCAAGCTAAGTTCTGATTTGTTCTCCCAAAAGGTTCCTTATCTCTCTTAATCAATCTCTTACTGAATCTCCATTTATTTCTCAATCTTCTCTCTCTTTTGATGCCCTTCATTGATATTGGGCTGGAATTGACATTTTGTGTTTAAGTGAATTTGGTTTGAATTGACTTAATTAGGTTTTATATTTAGTGAATTTGGGTTGAAATTGACCAAATTAGGTTGTGTTCAGTGAAAGATAATCTTCCAGTGAAAGATAATTTTCCAAACAAGTAATTTAGGTCAAGTTGGAATACCGATTATTCTCAGCAGAATTAGGTCAACATTATTGAACGCCATTTGTATTTTGTAGTCAATGTTTTGGAGACTCATCTGTTAATAATACACATATCTTGATCTTTTGCAAGGTACTCATCATGACACAATTTAAAGTATAAGAAGCTCCAAGTAAACCTTCTGCCCATCAATATATTTTTCCATTCAAAATATATGATATAATTTCAATTTCAAGTTAGAGATGAGGAAGGAAGAAAAATATTAACTTGTGCATTTACTAGTGGATTTTGAGCTGGATTCTACAAAACTATTGGTTCTAAAGAGGGTACATATAAATATTGTCTTATTTCCACTTTAACATAAATTATTTATAATTACTTTTTAGTTTATTTCATTAATAAATCCACATTTTGCTTTAATTTTGGGTATGCAGATAGTTCCAAATTTAGGTATATTTCATTGAAAACCTAATTCCTTTATCATTATTTATTAAAAGAATACAGTTAGTTTATTTATTACAATTATTTATCTGCTCATTTTTCTATTATTTCAGATATTTAATGACCCTCTTTATGTTTTGTTGGTATTTGCACGAGATCAATAAACATATTGGTATGGACTTGAGAATTTAGAAAACAATTATTTAGGTATAAATAAAATTAGATCCTTTGTAAGTCAGATTCGATATCGTATCTAATGACTACTTGAGAATTTAGAAAACATATTGTTTTTTGTGTGCAGTGTGAATTAGTTATCTTAATGTTTTGGAGCAAGTGAAGCCACACACTTTAAGGATTTCCTGTTGCATTATTAATTCAACATTGGACTTATATGTAAAATAATAATATGTATTATACTACTGTCAAATATATTTATAATAAAGTGATCAATTTTAGTTAATGATATTAAACATTAATGTGTCAAATTAGGGTGTGGCCTTTGATGTGTAGAATTGTGGGTGGTGTATTTCTATATTTTATGATGGGCTGAATTAGAAAGAGTTCCACATTAGGAGTCAAAGTGTATCTTTTCTTGAAAGGGTACCTCTTAGACTATATAAGCAATTTGGTCCCCAATACATATGAACTAAGTCACTTCTTTCATCTGCCCCATTAAGAAGAGAGAAAGAGAGACCATTAGAGAAATACAACAAAGGAATCTCAATTGGCGTTCATAAAGTATTTGGAAGACCCTACTGTTTTGTGTGGAGATTTCAGGAAAATTCTGGATACCGTAAAAAAGGAAACCCGGCAGGAGATAAGAAAGTTCTCCATATTTGCTCTCCATGACTTATTTCCATAAGTGACAATTGGAATTGGAAATATATTTATTTCCTTATATTTGTATTTCCATGTATTAGGTGTTAATTGGGGCAGTAATTTCTTGGGTTATTTCCTTATATTAGGTATGACTATCCTATAAATAGAGGGGTAGGGGTAGAGTTTTATTCATTCCAACAATCACAAACAATTGTATTGTATTTTCTCTTTCTCCAAGTATAAAGAAAGTTTGAGTGCCGGCGGCCGTGGTTTTTACCCTCTTTAGGGTTTCCACGTAAAAAATATCTTTTTGTTCCTGTGTCTTGCTATCTGTGTTTGCTGTTGCATCTCGGTTCCTAACAAGTGGACCAGAGCCAAGGTTCGAAGAAAATTCCCTTTGGGTGCGAACGAGGAGGCGATACGTAGACGAGCGATGGACGAGAGCAAGGTGTCGGTGGGTCGGTTCGACGGGCGAGACTTCAGCTATTGGAAGATGCAAACAGAAGCGTTGCTCTGCCAGAAAGATCTAGAAGATGCGCTACTCGAAACGAAGCCAGAAGGGATCACCGCTAATGCATGGAAGAAGATGAACCGCAAGGCGCTAAGCTACATACAATTGTCCTTAGCCAAGAACGTGGCGTTCAACGTGGCGAAGGAGACGACAGGTTTTGGAATCATGAAGGCGCTATCCAACACGTACGAGAAGCCGTCTTCATTAAACAAGCTGCATCTGATGCGCCGTCTTTTCTATCTGAAGATGGCGGAAGACGGATCTCGTGGCCGAGCATCGAACTCTTTTCGGGTTATTTCAAACCCAGTTAGACTCGTTTAAATTGAACCTGGGTGAAGAGACGAAGGCTCTTATGTTGTTGTCATCATTGCCGGAAAGCTGGTCGATGATAGTAGACGTTATCGGCGGCAAGGAGGATCTGACTTTTGAGGAGGTACGAGACCGCATCCTGAACGAGGATATTCGGCGAAGGGAGCGGAGCGAAACCTCGGGTTCCATGAGTTCAGTCTTGAATGTGGAGAGTCAAAGTCATGGAGGTCAGAGAAACAACAACCACAGACGATCCAAGTCAAGAGGTCGCAGCGAGTTGGAGTGTTGGAACTGTGGTAGAAAGGGCCACATGAAAAGGGACTGCAAATCCCCAACAAAGGAGAAAAGGGCGGAAACAAGTTCCGCAAATTCCGCCAGTAAGGAGGATTCAGACGATGCTTTAGTTCTATGCATCGACAACCGTATCGAGTCATGGATTCTTGGATTCAGGCGCATCCTTCCACTCTACCTCACACAAAGATAAGTTTTTGAATTTTAAATCTGGAGAATTTGGAAAAATTTACTTAGCGGATGGGAAACCGCTATGCATATCGGGCATGGGCGATGTCCAAATAAAATCGAGTAACGGATTTAGATGGACTTTGCGGGGAGTTCGATATATTCCGGGTTTAAAGAAGAACTTGATATCCATTGGGCAGATGGATAGTGAGGGCTACAAAACCGTGTTTGGGAATGGATTGTGGAAGATTGTAAAGGGTACAATGGTTGTGGCGAAGGGAACAAAAATAGGAACCCTTTATCTCACGGAAAATAAGGGAGATTTGTTAGCGGTTCCGGGAGCGACAACTGAGCCGATATTTTGTCATAATCAGCTCGATAATATCAGTCACAAAGGACTGCAAGTGCTGGCTTCAAAGGGTTTGTTACCCAAGGTGAAATCGGTAGAAACCGGTTCCTGTGAGAACTGCGTGCTCGGCAAGGAAAAACGAGTTAGTTTTTTGACTGTCGGACGAGAACTCAAGACGGAGAAGCTAGACTTGGTGCAGAACGATTTGTGGGGACCAGTTTCGGTCCAAGATGGGTCACGCTACTACAAGGATAGGTCAAATGACGAATCTGAGGACTACCATGAGGCGGTAGAGACGGGAGATTCTGTCAAGTGGGAGCGTGCAATGAGAGATGGGATTGAGTCTCTCGGAAAGAACAATACTTGGGTATTGACCTGGTCACCAGATGGCAAGAAGGCGCTACAAAACATGTGGGTTTATCGGATAAAGGATGAACCAGTTGACAACAAGCGGTACAAGGCGAGATTGGTAGTAAAGGGATTCCTACAGAAAGAAGGAGTTGACTACACGAGTTATTCTCGCCGGTGGTGAAGTTAACAACCATTCGTACGGTGTTAAGTATTGTAGCGGCCGAAGATTTGCACCTCGAGCGAGATGGATGTCAAGACTGCGTTTCTCCATGGCGATTTGGAGGAGGACATCCGTATGGTGCGGCTGAAGGTTTCGAGACCCCGGGAAAGGAGGGTCTAGCGTATAAGCTCGAGAAAAGCTTATACGGTCTAAAAACAGGGTCCCAGCAGCAGTTGACCAAGGAAGTCCCCATCGACAAGCTGAGGCTGTGCGCTGCCTCAGTGGGGGGTCGAGTGATTCAGTGGGAGCATGTCGCCGGGCTCAAGGAAGATACAGGAGAAAGGAGAATGGATTTAATGCAAATGATTTATGTCATTATGAAGTCTCCAAGTGGGAGATTGTTTTGTGTGGAGACTTCAGGAAAACTCGGATACCGTAAAAAAAGGAAACCCGGCAGGAGATAAGAAAGTTCTCCATATTTGCTCTCCATGACTTATTTCCATAAGTGACAATTGGAATTGGAAATATATTTATTTCCTTATATTTATATTTCCATGTATTAGGTGTTAATTGGGGCAGTAATTTCTTGGGTTATTTCCTTATATTAGGTATGACTATCCTATAAATAGAGGGGTAGGGGTAGAGTTTTATTCATTCCAACAATCACAAACAATTGTATTGTATTTTCTCTTTCTCCAAGTATAAAGAAAGTTTGAGTGCCGGCGGCCGTGGTTTTTACCCTCTTTAGGGTTTCCACGTAAAAAATATTTTTTTGTTCCTGTGTCTTGCTATCTGTGTTTGCTGTTGCGTCTCGGTTCCTAACACCTACTTGCGAATTCGGTGTTCTATTTTCCAAACGTAATCATGGATCAAGGTACGCTTCCGTTATTTAGATATTTGATTCACATAGTTTTATCTTGAATTTGGCGGTACCGGTTCGTACCGCCCCAACAAGTGGCATCAGAGCGGTTCTATGTTGAATCAAGTATTATGTATTTGGTTAATCCTAATTTTTTTTAAGATTGTATTTTTTTTTTTTTTAATCAAATTTCGTTTTTTACAAATGAATTGAACAAGTAGGGTCAAATCAAATTTATTTTGTGAACCAAAATAGTTAATCAAAATTCAGGGGTAGTAAGTGATGTTGTGTGAAATTGGGTCAAACTAAAGATTATAATAACCAATTCAAAGGGTTAAAACAAATTAAGGCCAATTTCGGTTTTGAATCAAGAAATTTGCACAATAGAGGGTTAAAGGTCTTAGGCTCATGTGATCGACACCGTCGGCCGTCGGATTACCGGAGCACCGTCGCTCGTCGCCGTTGACTGTCGAAAAGGCGGGAAGTCGCTGTTAAAGAGACGCCAGATTTGAAGAGGCTCCATTTTTGTGAAGAGATGCGATCTGCATCTTTTATAGAAGAGGCCATTTGGAGGAGATGGGAATTGAAATCCCGGTTTTTTTTTCAAATTTTCTCATGAAAATCAAGAACTGAAATCCGGAATTCCAAATTCAGTTTTAAGAAATAAGTATTTTGGGTTGGGCTTGTTATTTATGGGCCGAAATAAAAGAATAAAACAAATGGTCATGTATATGTTTTATTTATTTATTTTGGTTATTCGGTTGGGCTCATGGGTTTTATGATTTTCAAATTAAAACAAAAGGTTTATAAATATGTTTTGATTTTTAAGTCAGTAAGTATTATAATCCATTAAAAAAAAAATCCGAATTTTGCCCATATTAAATTATAAATTCGGATTTACGGTATAATTTTAAGTTCAAATTAAGGTATTTAAGTATTACATATTCAAAAATTAATTTGTTTCGACATCATGTCGCCAAAGTGACCTCTCATGTCGAAATTAATTTTATTTTGGAATATAAACAGTTGTGTTCATATTATTGAATAAATATTTAATCGGCCCAAAGGAAGGTTCATATTTATTTAGTATTGTGTACATGAGTAGTATTAAAAGCATGTGATGATTATTCGGTTTTACATGTAGCTCATCTAATCGGCCCAAAGGAAGGTTAAATTTGTTGACATGTTACTTATTATCAATGATTAATAACTACGCCAAAATATCAATCAGAAATTAATATTTTTTATCCAAAGATAAAATATTAATGGAAACCGATATTTTGTGATGGGGTTACCTTTTATTGAATTTGTTATTATTGTTTACGGTTAATTTTTGGAGAGCTAACAATGTTTGTTTATTGTTCTCTGTTTTTCAGCTAAAACTGGATTGAAAATCAGTGCTGATATCAATTCGATTCCGATGTTGAATGGCTCAAACTTCAAGATGTGGAAAGACAATTTGTTGATCTACCTTGGTGTTAATGATCATGACCTTGCGTTAAGGGTAGGACAACCCGAAGCACTCACTGATGAGAGTACGCCTGAGCAAAAGTCGAATCGCATTAGTTTGATGATCATGAAGACGTCCATTCCCGGAAGCATTTAGGGACACATCTTCGGAAAATATAGCTACGGCTAAAGAGTATCTTGAGGATATTGAGAAGAGGTTTAGTAAGAATGAAAAGGCGGAAATATGTACACTCTTAACAAACCTCATTTCAATAAAGTATAATGGCAAAAATATAAGAGAGTACATTATGGAAATGTGTCAGATAACTTCAAAGTTAAATGCACATAAACTGAACATTTCTGATGATCTGCTTGTATACCTTATAATGATATCTCTTCCAACACAGTTTGGACAGTTTAGAGTGAGCTATAACCATTTGAAAGAAAATTGGACTATGAATGAGCTCATCTCACATTGTGTTCAAGAAGAGGAAAGGTTGAAGCAGAATCAGATAGAAAGTGCTCATCTTGCCTCTACCTCAAAGAACAAGGGTAAATGGAAAAAGAAGAAGAGTAAGGCGGCTGCGGGACCGGCACCTAAAATGAAGCAAGAAAAGAAACCGGTGAAACCCGGAGATATTGGATGCTTCTTTTGCGGAGCCGAAGGGCATAAGAAAAAGAATTGCAACAACTATCATGCTTGGCGTGCTAAGAAAGGTATGCCTTTAAATTTGGTTTGTTCTGAAGTTAATTTAATTTCGGTAAATAGACACATGTGGTGGATAAATTCTGGTGTAACAACTCACATCAGTGTGTCTATGCAGGGTTGCCAGCATTGCCGAAAACCAAGTGATGGTGAAAGATACATCTATGTGGGAGATGGCAAAACCGTTGCAGTTGAAGCTATTGGAACTTTTAGATTATATTAAGTTCTGGATTTTATTTGGATTTGTGTGATACTTTTGTTGTACCTACTTTTAGGCGTAACTTAATCTCTGTTCTGTTTTGGACAAAACCGGTTATGTTTGTTCTTTTGGAAACGAGAAAGTTTGGTTCGTATCAACATTCAAAATTAGTTGGATCTGGTTCTTTATATGGTTCTGATAATCTTTATTCTATTGATCTTGTTGCTTCACCTAAAGAAACCTTGCACTCAAGTACACGTAGTGTAAAGCGAAAATTAACTTGCGAGAATTCCGGTTCGTTATGGCACAAGAGATTAGGTCATATCTCCAAACGGAGAATAGAGAGACTCGTGTCAAATGAAATTCTCCACCCTTCAGATTTCAATGATTTTGATATATGTGTTAATTGTATAAAGGGTAAACAAACCAATATAAGGAGATTTGAAACTAATAGGTCTCAAGATGTCTTAGAACTGATACACACAGATATATGTGGGCCGTTTCCAATAGGTGCGAGAAATGGTCAACATTATTATATCACGTTCATAGACGATTTTTCTAGATATGGCTATATTTATCTCATTCATGAAAAGGCGCAAGACTGGATGTGTTCAAGATCTTTAAGGCTGAAGTTGAGAATCAACTCGACAAAAGGATCAAAAGCGTTAGATCTGACCGTGGTGGTGAATACTATGGTCGATATGACGGTTCAGGAGAACAACGTCCGGGCCCTTTTGCGAAATTCCTAGAGGAAAGCGGTATCGTCCCACAGTATACAATGCCGGGTTCGCCTAGCATGAATGGTGTAGCTGAGAGACGAAACAGAACACTTAAGGATATGGTGCGTAGTATGATAAATAATACTACTTTGCCGCTATCTCTCTGGGGAGAAGCGCTTAAAACTGCATCCTATATCTTAAACCGAGTTCCAACTAAAGCAGCTAATAAGACACCATATGAACTTTGGGTAGGTAAAAAGCCTAGTTTAAAGCATTTGCGTGTTTGGGGCTGTCCGGCAGAGGCAAAGCCTTATAGGCCTAATGAAAAGAAACTGGACGCTAAGACAATTAGTTGTTATTTTGTTGGATATGCCGATAAATCTAGGGGTTACAAATTTTATGATCCCACAACAAGGTCGATTTTTGAGTCGGGGATTGCGCAATTTTTGAGGATGTCCCGTTTTGGGGGGGGGGATATGGATACAAATTTTGTCTTCGAGGAGGAATATGCAAATATTCCAACAGATGTTCTTGACATTAATCAGGACTTAGGTTTTGATTCTGTTAAGAACACTAATGATCAAGACAATGTAGCCGAACAACAAACTCGGCATCTCAAAAACCACAAGAAATAATATTAAGAAGATCCACTAGAGAAAGAAAAAGTGCAATACCATATGATTATATTGTATTTCTCCAAGAACATGAGTTTAACATTGGAATGACGGAAGATAATCCCATCAACTTTCGTCATGCAATGGAAAGTTCTAATTCTCACAAGTGGATCGATGCCATGAATGAAGAAATGAAGTCAATGGAAGATACTGACGTTTGGGATCTTGTCCCATTGCCAGAAGGATCGAAACCCATTGGTTGTAAATGGATTTTTAATATTAAACAGGATTTAAAAGGCAATGTGGATAGGTACAAAGCTCGTCTTGTCGCAAAGGGCTTTACACAGAAAGAATGAATAGATTATAAAGAGACTTTCTCCCCTGTTTCTTCGAAAGACTCTTTAAGGATTATTATGGCATTGGCCGCGCATTTCAATCTTGAGTTACATCAGATGGATGTAAAGACTGCGTTTCTCAATGGTGACATTGATGAGACAATATATATGGTGCAACCAGAAAACTGTATTGGGAGATCCAAAGAATATGGTTTGCAAACTCAAGAAATCTATTTATGGACTCAAACAAGCATCTCGACAATGGTATTTTAAATTTCATCAAAAGATCATCTCGTTCGGTTTTGAGATGAATTTGGTAGATGATTGTATATACCATAAGTTATGTGGGAGTAAGTTCATTTTTTTAGTTTTATATGTCGATGACATATTACTAGCTACTAATGACATGGCTTTACTGCATGACACCAAGAGATATCTATTTAGTAATTTTGAGATGAAAGATCTTGGTGATGCATCTTTTGTGTTAGGTATAGAAATACTTCGAGATCGTTCTCGTGGTATTCTCAGTTTATCACAAAAGAACTATATTGAAAGAATACTTAAGAGATATAACATGCATGATAGTAAGCCAATAGATACCCCTGTGGCTAAAGGAGATAAGTTTAGTCTCGATCAGTGTCCCAAGAATGATTTGGAAAAACAGGAGATGCAGATGATTCCTTATGCTTCCGTAGTAGGGAGTCTGATGTATGCTCAGGTATGTACGCGTCCAGATATTGCGTACATTACAGGAATGTTAGGACGGTATTTAAGCAATCCAGGCATAGACCATTGGAAAGCAGCTAAAAGGGTCTTGCGATATTTGAAGAGAACAAAAGACTATGTGCTCACATATCGGAAGTCGGATCAGCTTGAGATCATCGGGTATACCGACTCTGATCTTGGAGGATGCTTAGACACTAGTAAATCAACGACCGGCTACATCTTTATGTTAGCTAGTGGTGTCATTTCTTGGAAGAGTGCTAAACAGTCACTTATAGCAGCTTCCACCATGGCAGCAGAGTTTATGGCGTGTTTTGATGCATCGGACCATGGGATATGGTTGCGGAATTTTGTCACGGGGCTGCGTATAGTGGACACCATAGAGAGACCACTAAAAATATATAATGATAATAATGCAGCAGTGTTATATTCCAATAGCAATAGGAGCTCGACAAAGGCAAAATTTATACACCTCAAGTTCCTAGTTGTAAAAGAAAGAGTTCAGAATAAAGATGTGTCTATTGAGAATATTAGTACAGACTCTATGATTGCGGATCCACTAACTAAGCAATTACCACCAAACGTGTTTCGCGAGCATGTTGCTAGTATGGGTGTTGTTTCAGTTGAGGATATTCAGTTCTAGTGGGAGTTTTGTATTTGTATCTTTATTATCTAGACATATTTTAGACATATGACATATAGCATGTGATATTGTTTTGTTTGTTTTTTATTCTGTTGAGAAAAATAATTGGTTTATTTTTATTTATTTTTTTATATATTCTAATTTGTACGGTTACGTCTCAATACGGTTATAAGGGAGACGGTTTGTCTCAACAAGGTTTTAAAGGAGACAATTTTTTTTTGGTATGATCTCACCAAAATAATAAAGTGGACCAGTTGGAAATAGACATGTTAAGATCACATTACATGAAATTTTCATGCTACGCATCCACATCATGATTCGTGTCATTTAGTTATGCTGATATATGTGACCATTGAAGGTTTAGTTACAATAAATGTGACGAAAGCCGCTTTGATCCTATGTCGGTATGCCGATGGACGAAATTGTTAAGGGACACATAAAAGTTAATGACAGAAAAGATGCGCATACTTTGGTTAATGTTTGAATACACAATTATAAGGTTATACATATAGTCCAAGTGGGAGATTGTTGGATTATTAATCCAACATTGGACTTATATGTAAAATAATAATATGTATTATACTACTGTCAAATATGTTTATAATAAAGTGATCAACTTTAGTTAATGATATTAAACATTAATGTGTCAAACTATGGTGTGGCATTTGATGTGTAGAATTGTGGGTGGTGTATTTCTATATTTTATGATGGGCTGAATTAGAAAGTTTCACATTAGGAGTCAAAGGGTGTCTTTTCTTGAAAGGGTACCTCTTAGACTATATAAGCAATTTGGTCTCCAATACATATGAACTAAGTCACTTTTTCATCTGCCCCATTAAGAAGAGAGAAAGAGAGACTATTAGAGAAATACAACAAAGGAATCTCAATTGGCGTTCATAAAATATTTGGAAGACCCTACTTGCAAATTCGGTGTTCTATTTTCCAAACGTAATCATGGATCAAGGTACGCTTCCGTTATTTAGAGATTTGATTCACATAGTTTGATCTTGAATTTGGCGGTACCGGTTCGTACCGCCCCAACATTTCCTTCATCCATAAATACTTACATTACTTCTTTTTAATATTTTTTTAGCTTATCAAATACAAGGTCTTCAATTTATCTGCAGTTGGTAAGGTTGACTCGTAGGCCTGCCTCAGAACTAAAATCTAGAGTTTATTTATTTGAGAAAATTGGCATAATTGACTACAAGATGATTAATTGTATGATCTCCAAGAACGCAATTGTAATATATTTTTTTCAAGTTTAGGTTATTAGTTCTTCATTTTACTAATTGTATACATGTACAATTAGTTCATTATTTGATTGTGAACTAATGAATTCAAGTTATGAATTTTAATGTTGTGGATATTAATTGTTTATTTTATTATTGTGTTTATTTTATTGAAAGTCAATTTAGTAGAATGAAAGCTAAAATATTATAATGTAACTTTTTTTTTG
Source organism: Juncus inflexus (assembly GCA_024447665.1). Taxonomy (NCBI): domain Eukaryota; kingdom Viridiplantae; phylum Streptophyta; class Magnoliopsida; order Poales; family Juncaceae; genus Juncus; species Juncus inflexus. The sequence continues at coordinate 617,855 of JAJHPC010000013.1, read as the reverse complement.
TTTTAAATTATTAGCAGTCTTGAGTGCCTCAATATTGAGGCAGTTTTGAGCGCCTCACTGTTGAGACATTTCATGGTCCGCCTCTATATTTTTTGGGATAGTTTCAGTAGAGACACATATGAGGCAGAAAAAAGTATCTCTAAACATAAAATTTGTTGCCTCTGCAAGAATGTTTTTTGAGTATTGAAAGTTATAAACTTAAAGAGAAAACATATAAATTGTTTTTTTTAATATTCAAGTAAATTATGTTGTTTTGAAAAACAAAATCTGTTATTTATATTTAAAGCATCTTTTTCAGTCACTTTTTCACAAGAAAGCTCGTACTTTGCCTCTTGACTTCATTTCTTGAGTTGAGTTTGAGTCTTTCAACCCAAATTAAAAAAATAAAAAATACTTCCAAAAAGATCTGTATCAAGCAAGCTGTATCAAATAAAATATTTATTTGATGCTAACTTTTTTGGATTGATGCGTTGAAATTCTGTCAAACAGACTCGGTCTTTGTATACCATGGTCTTCAACTCAAGTATATACTAGTCAAATCAAATGTCGTTTGAAGGGAATTTTTTTGAATAGTAGCACTATTTTGAAAAATAATTAATTAAATAGTATGATTTTTAAAATATTTGGGTAGGTAGCACTTCCGCCAGACCTTATGGCGGAACTGAAGTAGTTCCGCCAGAGGGTCTGGCGGAACTAGGGAATTTTTTTTTTTGCTAATCTCGGCCATTTGGCACCCTTAAACAGACTTAATTAATGAAAAAGGCTAGTTCCGCCACCGGGTCTGGCGGAACTAGGTAAAATTTATTTTTGGCCCAATTTAAACGGTGAAATTAGCTCAAAAATGACGAAAATATAGGTTCCGCCAGACCCTCTGGCGAAACTAGCTAGTTCAGACAGTGGGTCTGGCGGAACTACACATTTTCCCAACTTACAATCTGACCCAAAAAGTCCAAAAAAATGGTCTAGTTCCGCCAGTGGGTCTGGCGGAACTAGACCATTTTCCCAACTTACAATTTGACCCAAAAAAAATTTCAAAATTTAGGGTTTAGTAACGGTTTTTAATAAAAAACCGATACTAAATATTAGTATTGTATCGGTTTTTCGGGAATTTTTTTTTTCATTTAGTAACGGTTGTAATAAAATAACCGTTACTAAATCTGAAACTTAGTAACGGTTCTTTCCTAAAAACCGTTACTAAATTTATTTAGTAACGGTTCTTCCATAAAAACTTATGAAAGAACCGTTACTAACTGTTTATTTAGTAACGGTTTTTAAGCAAGAACCGTTACTAAATGAAAAAAAAATTTCCCAAAAAAACCGATACAGTTCTAATATTTAGTATCGGTTTTTTATGAACTAGACCATTTTTTTGGACTTTTTGGGTCAGCTAGTTCCGCCAGAGGGTCTGGCGGAACCTATATTTTCGTCATTTTTGGGCCAATTTCACTGTCTAGGCTGTTTAAGGGTGCCAAATGGCCGCGATTAGCAAAAAAAAAAAAAATTCCCTAGTTCCGCTAGACCCTCTGGCGGAACTACTTTCGTTCCGCCAGAAGATCTGGCGGAAGTGCTACCTACCCAAATATTTTGAAAATCATACTATCTGATTAATTATTCTTCAAAATAGTGCTACTATTCAAAAAAATTCGTTTGAAGGACTCAAAACTCAAGAATCTTTACAATATTTTTTTTAATAACTGGTTATTTAGTGTATTTTAAAAAAAAAAAAAGAGAAACCACTGACCTCCCATCCCATGCGGGCGGGAGCGAGTGGTAAGACCACTAGGATACAATTCCGTTTGCAAATGGTTATTTAGTTTAATGGGTGGGTATATTAATTGAAATACAATAATTTGTAGGTTAATAGTTCATATCTCGTATATGCACTAAACAATGAGCAAAATACACTCAATTTTTTCTCTCTTACAATAATTAACCTTTCTGGAAGTTCAATCAAAGTTTAACAAGAAGCAAAGAGACAGAAATATGTCTTTCGGTCGGAGAAAAGGAGGTATGTTTCATACACGTCTTTTACAAGAAAATTCTCGACGTGTGTTGTGACTTGTGACTCAGTAAACGACACCATTTTCTAAGACAATCAAATATGGGATTCAAAGAGGAAGAATAGTTGCATGTTATAGCTATTCGACAGACAATATATCTTATGAACTTATCGCATCTGTTAAGAAAGAAAGGCTGATCATCATAGCATAATGTAACTATATATTGTTTTCATTATAGTTTGCCTATATATCTTATTAGTGCATAATGTAACAATTTGGTGTTTCTTCACGGCATAAGATCGATTAAGTTGTCTAAGCAACACGTACATAGATTGTATGATTACTGACAAGTACCACTTTTTTAAATTTAGGAAGTTTTGAATCTTTTGATTATTATAAATTATAAAGATAATTCTGGGTGGGTCTTTGCTTATAAAATTATGGTCTTTCCATCTTGAAGACCTAAGGTCAACCTTAGATTAATTAATTATTTATTTATTTATTTGGCTACATTATTCTCTTGAAAGGGAATTTGACAAGATTATACAAAATCTATATGCATGTATCAACTAAAATTAGCAATTGACTCATTCTAATTCCACTAACGTCACCGCCACACGTCCTTCTCACCTTCACTCGTTAATCACAAAGATAAAGTTCTTCCTCTTATCTTTTTCCACACACTCATGACCCACCACATCATGCATGCTCTTTGAATCTTTCCAAGTTTCATACTTACCACACCACATACACATCTCTCTCTCTGGCATCCATTGATTTATACATATATATAGCCTTCAATACCATCTCTCTCATTAATTTTCACCACTCAAATCTAGAATATATACAATCAACCTAAGCTTATAAGTTATAAGCTTAATTAATAAATATAATGAATGAATACCTGCCGGGATATCGATTTTATCCGACCGAAGAGGAATTGGTCGGCTTCTACCTTCAAAACAAGTTACAAAACAAAAGAGAAGAAGAAATGCAAAGATTCATACCCGTTATGCAATTCTACTCCATGGATCCTTGGCAACTCCCAAGTAAGAATTTCAAACATTATAATGACATCATACGATACTAATAAGTAGTAATTAATATAGTTAATAGTTAACATGACATATATATGATATTATTTTAAAATACAGATTTAGCTAGGGTTCCAATGATTAATAATGATGAGCAATGGTTTTTCTTCTGTCCAAGGCAAGAGAGAGAAACACTAGGAGGGAGACCGAGCCGAACGACTCCGTCTGGATACTGGAAGGCAACAGGCTCGCCGAGCGTAGTTTTTTCGTCTGCAAATGGAGCCCATCTTGGAGAGAAGAGATCAATGGTTTTCTATCAAGGGAGGGCTCCGACCGGGACAAAGACAGTGTGGAAACTCAATGAGTATAGAGCATTTGATCAAGAAGATAGATCAAAGGTAAATATATAACATCATTCATAAAAAGGAAAGAGTTATGATTATAATACCATCTATCAAACAAAGAAATAGTTTGTTTTGCAAATTGCTTTTCTATGAATTAATTTGCTCTGACATAGACTCTCTTGGTCCATATCTTAATTGCCAAAATTAATGAAGGAATTATTACATTGGTTCCTCAATTTATAAGTAGTTTTTCATTTTATTTGTCTAGTAGTAATGCTCTAATTCATAAGTATCACAATATATTCAGTCTTCTTAATTTTGAATTGTCTTAATATATTCATTCATTTTTCTTTTATTATGTGAATTTAGAGGACCATAATTGGCCTATCATAAGTCAGAAAAATAAAATATATCCATTCATATAAATCAAAATATATATACCTTACAAGGTTTGCTTGAATGTAGGTAAGGAGCGAATTTAGTTTGTGCCGGTTATATAACAACTTGAGCGGGCTGAGACAATTCGATCGACGACCACGCATAAATACAATGATTAATGAAAATCAGAATTTATCAAACCAAAATCAAACTAGTGATGTTGGACCATCTTCTTCAAAGAGGCAAAGATCGAAAAGTAGTTCTTCATCCGATGGAGGAGATTTAGTTCGTCCCACGAATCAACATAATGATTTGAGGGTTGATGATTATGAGAGCGATTGGGATTTTTTGGATCTTATTTGAAGAGTACTTGAGATTCGTATTATTCATTCTTTTTATTTAATTTTTTCCGTTTCATTGAGTTTTAGGATTATATTTTTTGTTTCAAGGTCAATAAAATGTGGAGGAAAGAAAAAGTCACCCATGATTTAGTTGGAGAATGTTTGGTTTGAGGGGTAGAGAATGTTGAGAATGTTTTGGCGATTTGAGGAATAATCCAAATAACTAAGTTTGTTTTGATCGTAGTTTTTTTTCTTTCTTTATGTTCAACTCGGAGACTTTGCTAATTTGAGTTATATTGCGTTTTGCTGAAAATTGAACTTATGAGCTCTTGATATACATGTAAATTCTTTAATTAACTAGACTTATAAATTCTTTAATTAACTAGACTGTAAGTTATTTACTTTATCCTAATTTTACAAAATTGATTCAAAGCTATGACTAAAATATTTAGAAGAAATTATGATTTTACAATTACCAAGGAAAATTATTACAAGAAATTTTCATGTTCTCTTAATTATGGCCTTTTATATATGATTTTTTTTGTTACATAATTTCTAAAAGAAATTGAAGTAATCTGGCAATAACATCTAAAAAAAAGTAAGTTGCCATGTGGTTGACTAAGTTTGGAAATTCTCTTCCTATTGGAAGTGGAATACAACTCTAAAGTCATATTCTCTCTTTGACAAATGATTTTCTTAAAATGGATAATAGTTATCACAATGGTGGTTATGAAGCAAGACCGGCTCAGCAAGCTCGTGAATTATGACAACTACTTAATTCAAGGACAACCTTATATGTATATTGTTTATTTAGACCAAATCCATAATAATTTATTTCTAAAAATTGTGGAAGACTGTTAGCGTAGTTGGCTATACACAAAAAACTCAAATGAGTGAGAGATTTCAAGTTCGAATCCGGCTTGTTGAAATTTTTTCTAAAAAATTACGTGAGAACGTATCAACCACGTATTAAAAAATTCAAAAAAAATATTTATTTCTAAAAATTAGGCTGTTTTTCTTTCCACGTGAGTATCAGCTTTTAATGTGAGTTTCAACCTCTCAATTTCTGAATTTCATCTCCATTTTTTTGCCTCTAGACCACGAAAATGTTGCCCCTCTCTTACCTTTTTCTCATAGTGAAGAACACTGGAGAAGAAAAAAGCTTCTACTAGAGAAGAGTGAAACAAATATTTCATGTTTGGCATTGAATTGATTGAAGCAAGGAAAACGAAAAGAAGAAGAAGAAAAAGAAAAAGGAGAGAGAAATAAAACTTTAAATTTGCTCAATTAATAGGGTGAAGAATTTTGAAGCTCACTAATTGGCCAAAATGTCAAGAATTTATGGTGTTTATTACTATGAATGTAGTTGCCGAGATTTCTATCTTCAATGGTTATGTTTGTGGTGTGGCTTTTTTTTTTCCTTTTATCTTGACTTTCTTCTTCTTTTATAAGATTATTTTTGTATTACTGAAGCAACCTAGAGGGTTTTTGGAAAGAAGAAAGTAGAGAACTTTATTACGATAATCCTTCTCCAATAGGCTCATATAACTTCTCTTTTCTAGTCCTATTATTTTATATTTTTTTGTAGCTCTGATATTTCATATTTCTAGTTCTCTGTATGTTCATCTAAAATATCTCTCTTTTCATTGCTGATAAGGTGTTTAACTAATTATCTAATAGACGAGAATGTTATGAATTAAAAGAGAAAATATTGTGAATTCCACTAATATTGCTCATGAGGTGTTTGAAGAATTTTCTAAGAGTGAAAAATATTTAAAATTCTAAGTAAGATAATATTGCACACAAGGTGTTTGAATGATTTTCTAAGAGAGGATAATATTATGAATTCCAAGTGAGGAAAATATTGCTCATAAGGCCTTTTACTTATATTTTCTATTAGACAAAAATATTATGAATTCCAAGAGGATAATATTGCTCATATATAAGGTTTTTGGCAAAAATAAAGTTCTTTCTTTTTTATTTCATTTATTTATTGTGAGGGCAACATTTCAAAGTTATCTCGGGGACGGTTACTATGCGAGCTAGGGCAACCGAATTGTCGTGCCCGGCCCTGTTGCGAGGTCACAATCATACTAAGAAGATATAACATGATATGAGAATCCATTCAAATCTGCTTATATGTAATGTTAATGTCTTTTTATAACTAACCTTTTGCATGTGTTAATAAATAAAGTATTTAGTTACTATATAAAAAGATATTCCTCTTTTTCACTCTTGATGATGTGTACATGACCATATCTATGTACGTGACTACTTATTAAGTAGGAGCCCTTTTTCGAGTTGGATTTTTGCAAACAGATTTGTTACTCGTTAATTGTCACATTAAATTATTGGATTTTTTTTTTTTTGAAATACCAACTGATGGGCATATTATAATGGGCTGGTAAGTTAATTAACAACTAATTAATTAATCAATGGGTAGAAGTAGAATATTCATCAAGGCATTGACCATGAAAGATTGGAGAAGAAGAAAGTGGGCTATTTATTTCATCTTATCCAAAGAGGGCCTACAAAGGCCTTTATAAATTATTGACCCCACCAATTGTTGATTTTATTCACTTATAATAAAACCCACCAAACATCAAAATATAATAAAAACATTAAGAAAACAAAATACAATAAAAAACAGTATTTTAAACAAAATTGAAGAGAAAAAAATATTTTACATAATATAATTTGTAAAATAAAATAGTTCGTCATAAAATAATATTACAAACTATCTCAAAAGTAATATTGTGAAATAATTGCATAAAATATATCATACTATATTATCATTTTATTTATTATTTTGAATTGAACAAAACAAAATACAGAAGTTAACTTGATGAGAATTATTATGATCTAGAAAAATGAAACAATATAATCAATTCTTATATAGAGTAAAAAAAATTCCATTTCGCATTAGAACTAAAAAAAGAGAAAATTTAAAATATGTTTTTGTACCATTTTTCAGTTGTCCGTTATATATTAGTATAAAATTAATTGAAAACAAATACATTTTATATATCATTATAATTTTTTACTCATCCATTCTATTTTTTTTAATATACCTTTTATAATCATGTCATACATTTCTGAATTTCAGGTCCCAAATATATAATATTTTTCAAACTATTCTTCAAAGTTAGGGTTCTTGTTTAAATTTTCCATTCATAATTAGAACTTAAAGAGAAATTATCCGCACCACCTTCTTATATACCACCTAAGCATCATCAACAGGCTAACAATTAAAACAATCCAATTAAATAAGGCGGCGCACTCAAACAGCACCGGCCTACGTTAAGCCTTGTAAACACACGGGTTCAATTTACAACGCGACCCGTCAAACACACAACCCAAATTATTATTGTCTCCTTCAAATTCAAGAATCATTTATTCTCAAATTACATTTTTCTCTGTAAATCTTTTGGTGTTGCTGATATGCCTTTTGTACTTGATGATATGCATTTTTATATTGATGTACGCCTTTTTATATTTTGCTGATATGTCTTATGTAATGCTGATATACCTTTTGTATTTTTGATATGTCTTATGATATACCTTTTGTATTGTATGTCTTTTTCTTCTGTATTAATGATATGCATTTTAGTATTTCTCATATTCATTTTAGTATTTTAATATTTCTCTGTATGTTTGTATAGCTAATATGTTTTTTTTTGTATAGATGAAATATCTTTTTGTATTGTTGTATGCCTTTATATATCAATATTGTAAAAATCGCAAATCGCTACTCGGTCGGCGAGGTGGGGATTTGAGATTAATCGGATTAATTGGAAAAAATCGGGATTAATCGGCAATTAGTTGAACGATTATTTTAATACAAACTATTGTATTATAATTATAAAATTCTAAAAATAATACTATAATTTATCAATATAAATAAAATAATATAAATTCATCCACCAAATAGAACGTTAAAGTTTCATTATTATTTCTAAACAACACAAAATACATCAAAACAAATCCAAATAAGATGATACATGTCTAAAATAAACATAAACATAAAAAATTGTTAAAATTCGGCCCAAATAAGATAAAAGATTTTTCAAAAAGATTTGAGCATATCCAGTTGTTTTTCTAAATATTTGATACTAATCGGGGATTAATCGGTCTAAATCGGGGATTTTTGCAACACTGTTATATATTGATGATATATCTTCAATATTGTTGACATGTCTTTTATATTAGGGATAATTTAATATATGCCATTATAAAAATTCAAAATATCATATTTGCCATTACAAAAACTTAGATATCATATTTGCTACTGTAAAAACTTAAAAATATCATATATGTCATTACAAAATCTTAAATATCATATTTGCCATTACAAAAACTTAATATATACATATTACAAAAACTTAATATATACATATTATAAAAACTTACAAAAACTCAAAATATCATATATGCCATTACAAAATCTTAAATATCATATTTGTCATGATAAATTTAATGGCAAATTTGATATATTAAATTTTTGTAATGACAAATATAATATTTTAGATTTTGTAATACTATTTATGACATTTTTAAGTTTTTATGATGATAAATATGATATTTAAGTTTTTGTAGTGTCATATATGAAATTATCCCTTTATATTATTTGCGCGTGGATAATTCTTTTTTGTGACACATAGCACGCATATTTTGTTAGATGACGCAATAGTTTCTTAGTGAGTCGGTGTTAGGAATAATATATAAACCCGTGGTATGTATCCGGACACAAGCTTAAAATAATGACCACATCTAAAATCAAAGGAAAACAAATGGGCACGTGTAATCCTATTTTCTCACCAACTGGAGGCGCCGCTCTTCGCAAGTATCCACCTTATCCTCTTTCAGCCACTTCACTGTACCCGATCCACATCTAATACATAAATCCTAGCTAGTTTTCGTCACTAAATGCGAAACTACATTTCACGTTGTAGATTTAGTGTGAATATTGAATGAAGACAGGGTGCATGGAAGTGTTTGGGGGAGGAAAACAACAGGCGAGACAAACAGTGTTTTATAAGTGCTTTTGAGAAAGTAGATTTGGCAGAGCCTGCGTGATCTTGGATTCTGATTTCATACTATTATTTCTCTCTAGTTTTTCTTCATGCATTTTCATGTAATGATTACTTTACAACAATAATATCTAGCATAACAAATTAAGAACATCCATCATATTTATCTCTAATACATAAACAAAGAATTGAAGAAACGTTTTGTTCTTTATTTCAAAATTTAATTGATTTTGTGTTCATGTTATGGAGGTAATGAATTGATGAATATGATTCGATACATGAACCATGTTATTGAATCATCTGAAGGAGATGAATGATTCCTTAGTAGGGTAAGTAATACACCGAATCTATCATAAAAGAACCGGGACACGTGACGCCATGCCTATTCCCACATGTATATTTTCACCTTTTTTAAGTATTATTATTTTGAAGGAATTTAATAAAGAAAATGACGAGGCTACCTTAGCATCCATTTTCACATAAATTTTCACAACCCTTCTCACTTGTTTATGGATCCCACAAAATATATTTATCATGTGGAACACATAATTCATTGAGAGGGATTGTGAAAATGATGTGAATTTGATTGTGAGAGTGAATATTATTTTTAGGAATTAAGATCGCCGACATGAACTCCGGCCACCGCCTTTATTCTCTCCTACCCTCTGATTATGTCATTATTAATTTATTAATTATAAACATAGTCCTAAGTGGGGACCAAAACTAAATGTTGTTATCCATATTTTTTGTATTGTTTTAGGTCACTTCGAATGTACCCAAATGATATTTGATTATTTGTTTATGGAATGAGTTTATAATATAGTTGATTAAGTGCATTAAATAATATATAGCATATGCTATTTTATGTGTTTAAATTTTGTTGATTATCAAACAATGGAAGTGAGATTCTACTTTATTCAATGAAAAGGAAAAGTATTTTCGTTTAGATCATGTTTATAATTGAATTATCTGAATACTCTTTTAATATTTTTACAAGATATTTATTATAAACTTTATTGAATTTATATAAATACTTATACAAACTCTATCAAAATAACATAAAATGTACACAAATCATCATATTACAATTAATTGGAATCATGAAAATTTATTAGTTTATTTCTTTTATTTTTTTATAGGAAGGATCCAGGTTTAGTCTGAATTTCTATAATTGAATTAATAGAAACTGCATTACATAGTTTGTTTTAATGCCAAGAGAATTGGCATAGAAGGTAAAATAAATGAGACAAATAAATAAAAGAATAAAATAAAGTAAAATAAAATAAACTGAAATAGAATAATTGCAATAATGAAATACATTCTAATATGGATATATAATTTATTAGTTTATTCATTTAATATATTTTTAAATATGTTATTGCAATAAAATATGTATTCTATTTTGTATTAGATTTATCTCATATATAATTAATTAGTTTTTGATCTTTTTAGAAAGATAAATTATTTTTCATCTTTAAAAGCGAATTTACCACCGTTAGAAGTAGCATGATAAATAGTACAATCAATCCAAAACTCATAAGACATTTATTCGAAATTCAACACTAGATTGAGATATAGGAGATAAAAATAATATGGATAGAGTGTGTGAGTTGGTTGAGTGGGACCTACGGGCTAATAATCTAAAAAAGCAAATTTATTGAAATTCTACGTATGTATCATTTTTCAAAATTCAATGAATGAGAATAACAATAATTAGCCAAATACATATAATATGTTTAAAAGTATAAAATACATGGAACAACACTTTAAGCCCCGTCAAAATACAATTAATTTTAATATAATCATTAAATATTTCCCTCTAATAGAAATGTTAAAATAAGAATACACAAACCCATTTTTCTGGAGGTATTAATCTATAGCGTGAATCAATACACATAATCAAATAGTTCTTGAAACTTTGGTCAGAATATAAAAACAGTACTAAATATGCAATTAATATTTCAATGACACGTTTAAAAGTAACACGAGTGCATGTCTTCGTGTAGACTATATCCATCCCACATCACTTAAACGTGTAGCCTCCCCTCTTTTCTTTTCCTTGCAATTAACCCCTGAAAAGCTATATTTTTTTAATCACCTCCTCTATCTCCTTTTATTTTTCTTCAAACTTCTTTTATTCTAGATCATGTTTTCAATTTTAAGTACCATAATTATCATAAAATAAAAAATATATCAAGGTGAATTTATGAAATTATATGAATTATGAACCTCTTTCAATTATTACAATGTAATATCAACAAATAATATTTTATCACTCATTATGTTTCCCTTATATATAATATAACGTAGTATTAGTTTTTTTATTGTTTCAGAAATTGAGAGTTTTTATTTTAATAGATATTTAAAAATTTACAAGTCATTAGAGAAAGAAAATAATAATAGTTTTTTTCTGAATAACACATATTCTGAGGGCTCTCCAAGTACAAAAGTCCATCTTTCTTTTCTTTCTCTCTCAAAAGTCCTTTTCGTCTCTCTGTATAAATACACAGCAAACCATCCAAAGTCGCCAGTATCACACGTCACCTCCAGCTTCCTTCCTTTCCATCTTCCTCTCTCAAATCCAATCCAAAATCCAAAACTTCGACATCCAAGATAAAAAACCCACAACCCAAATCGAAGATGAACTTCTTCTCCTCGCCGTGGACGAAAACAGAGGACAAGCTCTTCGAGAACGCGCTGGTGATCTACCCTGAAGGCACGCCTGAACGGTGGGCGTTGATCGCCACCCACATCCCCGGCCGGAGCCCCAGAGAGGTGTGGGACCACTACCAAGTTCTGCTGCAGGACGTCGATCTGATCGAGAGAGGCGCCGTTCAAATTCCGAGCTACAAGGAGGAAGAAGAAGAAGAGATGATGATGATGATGAATACGGATGGAGAAGAAGAGATGGAGAGGCGCGGTCCACCGTGTGGTGGGTCTAGGAGCAGAAGTGAGGAGAGAAGACGCGGTGTACCGTGGACCGAAGAAGAACATAGGTATGTATGTTTTGGTTTGAGGATTTAATGTATAGACCAGAGTTGAATGGGGAATCATATTTAGAGGTCTCACATTTTTATATTCTAGTTTGAAAACTTTATTCTGTTTGTCTCTGCTTATTTTTTCATGACATGTGTCTTATACTTGTCAACATGTTATATGTCAGTTGACTTTTACTTTTCACAGGGTAGTTTCCTGAACATTTTTTGGGGTCTATTATCAATAAAAATTAATTTATAGTTTCTTTTTTAGTGAGATGAATATATATAAAAATGTAGAATATAGATGAAGTTATAATTTGTGATTTTGTTGCATTTTAGGTTATTTTTGGAGGGGTTGGCTAAGTATGGAAAAGGAGATTGGAGAAACATTTCAAGATGGGCGGTGAAAACTCGAACGCCAACTCAAGTCGCGAGTCACGCACAGAAATATTTCATTAGACAGAGTCAGAACGCAAATAATATGAGAGAAACAAAGAGGAAGAGCATACATGATATTACGAACCCGTAATTTATTAAGTTGGTTAATGTATCGTTTTATGGTATGTTGTTATTATATAGGGGTATGAATTAGGGTTTTGTGTAGTTTGTGTAGTTAGCTTTTGGGGCTGTGGATATAATTGGGAGTATATTTTGTTGGGTGGCTGACTGACCCTTTTTTGTCGAACATCTTATTAGAAAAACAGAGGAATTTTGGAAATTTGTTATTTTTCTTGTTATATAATATAATATAATGTGATATTGTTATATAATATAATATAATGTGATATGATATAATTATGTTTTGTCAATGATTCTAATAATAATGTTCAACGACATATACTGTCACAGGAAATTATATCTTATTTATACAGAGAGCAAAACTATATTTAAAATTAACATTTAAAATTGCAAAAATAGAATTAACTAATCTAATCGCCCATTCTCCAAGCCTCAAAATAATGTTTGGAAGAATTTCATTACTAGAAAAATAGAAGTATACGTGATTGGAAAATGTAATCTTCGGGTATTTTCTGGTTGGAAAATACCAGTTTAAAAGTCAGTAACATTAAATTAAGACAAACGAATTATAATAGCTAAATTGCATGTTTTTTATTATTAATTAATTATATATATATATATATATATATATATATATATAGAGGATGATTAAATAATTTGTACAAGCAAATTTCGGATTTTGCTTGTAACCAAAATTCATCAAAATTCATAAAAAATTCAAATTTCAACCGTACGGATGGAATATATATGTTTTGAATATGTTGTAGATTAATTTTCACAGGAATCCGAATTTTGCTTGTACAAGTTATTTAGTCATCCTCTATATATATATATATATATATATATATATATATATATATATATATATATATATATCATATATTATCAAAATTCATCAAAATATATATAATACATATTATATATATTTTGATGAATTTTGATAATATATGATGACAATGATGTAATATTCCGATTCCCGTAAAAATTAATCTACAACATATTCAAAACATATATATTCCATCCGTACACGGTTGAAATTTGAATTTTTTATGAATTTTGGTCACAAGCAAAAACGGGACTTTGCTTGTACAGTTGTTCAATCATCCTCTATATATATATATATATACATTTTTAGTTTTTTTTAACATTCTTTTTATAATATTTAATAAAATGAGTCACTCAATAAAGTAGTTATAGTTTAGATTAACTCATTACAATTTTTATTATAACATAGCACATGGTAACATTATGTATAGTCCGTAAATATTTCAAAATAATGTGGGGCCCACATAGATTAATTGAGTTAGATATGTTTGTCATACACCTTAATTTACAAGATTAGTGTGGTTTACATACACCGAGTCCATCTTCTGTAGATGGTCTCTTTTGGTCAACGTGAAGGATGGTGAACGGACCAAAATTGGGAAATTTCATAACTATCCTGTAGAATCTAAAAATTATACATCTACCATCATCAAGTAGAAAGTTGCAATTTAAATACATGAATTCCATCATTCCATTTATAATTTTGCAAAGTGGTTGAATGTCATATATAACATGCAACTTATTTACTAGAAATTATTTATATTTTATTTGTAAAAAATGAAATGAAAATTTAGATATTAGTTGTATAATATGAAATATTTATTATGTAATATATCTTATGAAATAATTGATGAATTGTACAGTAATAAATATTTCAAAAAAATTGTAAGTTGGTAATGTTCATATCTATAAGAATTTATCCATTTGTTTTCTATTTTTTAAACAATATATTAGTTTATAATGAGATAGTACACGATATGAGATTTATTTTGTCTATGCTATTAAACTTTTTTTCTAAAATAATGCATGATTTAGTAGATTTTTCAAAAAAAATAAATAAAAACAAAACAATATATATAGTAAAAATATTAATGTTAAATTGAAATAGTATAACATAATTCATTTCTAGAAATATTGTACTTTTTCAAATTAAATATGATTTTCTACTAGATCAAAATTCTTTTTAATATATAAAGCTTATGATTTGAGATAGTTTTGGCATAATTTATTTATTGTTTTATTATTAATTAGTAGTCTAAGAATTTAATATTCATTCCCTTTGTTTGTTTTTGTTCAGGTCATGGTCAGCTTGGTATTATGGGTGAAGTGTGAGGAGTTCTCTAATAAAATAAGAACTTAATTGTGTCGGTTATTTTGTTGTTGCACTAATATAAGAAGCGTAATTTTGACACTATTTTAAATGTGTTATTTGAATGCATTTGCATGTTATATATTTCGAAATTTGGTAATAATTTCGATTTTTTTTGTACCACTCTGTTCAAAAATAAATCAGCAAATACCACTCATTTCAAAATAATGGGTATCTACCATTTCTGCCATCACTAGTGGCGAAATATGTGGATTTTATAATTTTTCAAAAATGTGATTAATTAGTGGAAAAAACGTGTTCCGCCAGTGCTACTGGCGGAACAGGAAAAAAATTAATTTTTTCTCCGGAAAAAAACGCAAAAAAATTAATTTTTTTCATGTTCCGCCACTACCTGTGGCGGAACAATGATTTTTTACACTAACCACTGTTACACTAATCAATCCTATTTAGCCAGCCAAATGAGAAATTTTTGAAAAGACAGAAAATCCACATGTTCCGCCACTAATAGCGGCAGAAATGGTAGATACCTCATTATTTTGAAATGAGTTGTATTTGCTGAATTATTTTTGAATAGAGTGATATATAAAAAAAAAGTCTATAATTTCTCCTCATGCAATAATTAATTTATTGGGTTTTTCTTGGGCCTTTAATATGTTCTTTTTATAATATAGGAAAAGTTTGGGGGCTAATATGAAAAAGTGCATATCTCTCTTGGGAGCTTGTGTCTCTGGTTCGTGGGTTCATTTTGAACGGCCAAACAAGGAGAAGAAAAAGAAAGGGAAAAAGAAAAAGAAAAGGAGAGAGAGTGGGGCTCTTTAGTTGTAATCTTGTGAACTCTCTGAATCGTTGGTTGATACGAATCGGTACGGTGGAAGTCTCTCTAATTCCTCTATAATTGGGTAGCTCTTTTCTTTGTTCTTTTTTGTGATTCTCTGAGTGTGTAATTCACTGAGTTGGTGATGAATTTAACCTAAGGTTTAAAGTGTGAGTTATAATTCTAGAAAAGGTTTTTATTCCTGTATTGTATTTGTAAGCGGTACGTAGTGATAAAGTTTAATAAGGACTGAGAGGGGCCTATGATCTCCCAAGATTTTGATAGAGTAATATATATTAGTAGTGTTTTACTAAAGAAAAATTTGAAGTACATATATTTCTATGTGTTTGGCCCTCCCAAATTTTTTTTGAAGTGTTAATCAGTAAAATGAAATTTTTTCGGTCCCCCCAAGTAATACAATCAAGCTCTGTCCCTGACGGTATGATTGGTACGGAAGTTAATTAATACAAATAAGTTTTCCTTACAATTGTGTGTCTCTCATGTTTGCATGTTTATCCCTTACATATTGAGTGAATCGGATTGTATTTGTGGTGTTTATTTTATAGTTTGAGTTAACCCTAACTACCGCACATAAGGTGTTTGACGAAAGTACCGAGTGAGGAATTTTGTGAGAAACGTCCTCGTTTTTTCCAATATAATTAGACATTGAGATATAATAAGTATTAGGAGAAATCATGCATAGAAACTCCAAAATGATGGAACTTTTATAAGATTTAATTAATAAGGAGAGATATTTTTTTGTGTTCAACAATGTAAAGATTAAATTGTGGCAAGTTTCTAATTGAGACCCTGCTATTTTTGTTATTGCCCAGATAATGACCATATTTTGGAGAAGTTCTCAAAATAATATAATCCGGACCGGACTTTGAAAGTTACTAGTTCTTGCCTTCGTTCCTTTTTTTTGTTTTGGAAAAGAACATGAATTTGTTCTATTAGAATAGAATATAATAGACGAGTTATTTCTATTATATTTATGATCTTTCTTCCCATCGGAATAACTACTACGGTCCTGTTCCAGGAAGTTGTGTAAATTAAAGAATTTCTCCGAAAGTATGACAGAAGGTGGATCAAAGTGCTGGAATATTTGAATATCTCTATTTCATGGAAAAGATGGAAAAATCAAAGTAAAATGATCATTTATTTTCTCCATACTCATCTCATCCCGCTCTTCCTTATTCCACTATTTCACTGTATTGAACATTTTTAAAATAAAACGAAATAGTGATATTCCTCATTTCATTATTTCCGAATTTGTCAAACAACCAAATACGTCATTGAGTTTACACAACATATTTTTATTTTTTCAATCACTCTTTTAATATACGATAATAAATCCACGAAAAAAAAATGTCATTCACCATCAAAGTTAGAACATTTTTCTGCTTTATTCAATATGATAAAACAACACGCCACGAAACACAATCACAAAACGAATCTTAATTACAAAAACCCATGCGAAGGGTTAGTGACGGAGAAAGCTCCATCGATGAGCAAATTAAGCCCGCTAACATATTTCGACTCATCACTTCCCAAAAACAACGCCGCATTAGCTACGTCATCAGTCGTTAGTCTCACCCCCTTTAAGACTGCCTTCTCCTCCATCGCCTCTTCCACCTCCTTCTCCCCCATTCCAAAACCCGCTGCTGCTAATGGAGTCCCCATTCCGTATGGTGAGACACAGTTTGCTCTTATACCGTATTTTCCTAACTCAACAGCTGCACTTCTCATCACTCCAAGCACCGCGTGCTTTGAAGTTGTATATGAGATAGGTGTCATACCTGGATCCACAGAGGCAATACTTGCCGTGGAGATTATGCTTCCGCGGCAAGCTGGGATCATGACACGTGCTGCATGCTTTGTTCCTAAGTAACATCCTGTCACATTCACTGATAACACCTGTTTTGTATATATACAAATTTATGACTAAAGTAAAATTTGATTACTTGATTCTCAAAAAAGTAAAAGTTTTGTACCTAAAGCAAAAAATATAGACAAATTTATTGCAAGTTTCTATATATAATACAGTTTTTCAAATTGTCATAATAACCTAATTTTATACAAAAAGTCATGATAACCTAATTTTCAAATTCTCTATAAATACTTGATTTCAAATTCCAGTTCATGATTAAGATGTTAGAACACACAACATGCTGCAATCTAAGGAAGAATTTGAAATCCCAATTTGAACATTAGGTTGTTCTGAGTATTCGGAAAACTAAATAAATTAGATAAACTTAAATT